>CM077287.1:4120260-4169176 GCA_039654925.1 Anguilla pacifica | reverse complement strand
AAGCTCCGTCCCCTGAGGTCACGACAAAAAGGGGTTAACACTGGCGACAAGAGGCCTGGAATCTGAGTGACAGAGAACTCCACTTGCCCCGCCTCCTTTAGAAAGCAGGAAGTGCAGTGTTTTCCTGCCCCCTTAACTGCCATAATGTCCACAATTTCCCCCTTCATTAGTTCCTAATCACATCACAAGGTTTCAGTGATAACTCACCCATATATTGGTAATCACATACCCTTACTCGGGCCCATGTGAATGTCTAAGTGGTGATACAGATCACAATAATGAATTGACTTCTCAATCAATGCATCGTCTTCCTGAAGTGTAAACCGAGAACACATCTCTTAGAATTAGCTTCCGATTCGAAATGGGGGGTCGTTGAAAAGTTAAAAACAAAAAAGGGGGGAAAGCCACCATCCTAACAACATGGCAGCCGGGGCGACGTTCAGCTAACTTTCACTGAGAGATAGGGGGCGGATCTTAAAATGGAGGGCGAAGGAGGTATTGACGTGTGGCTTTGATAAGAGTACTGTGTATAAGATCAGGTAAAAGTGCCAGACACTGCACTAATTCTACGGCAGGGTGGTTGAGGGGTCCACAACCGGCATCACCTAATCATCATATGTATGGATTCCAAATCACGATTTCATTTTTCATAACATTTTCATAACATTGTTTTAGACAGCAGGATATGAATAACTAACCAAAGTAGAATTAATAACGGTCATCGGAGGAGTTGGAGTCTCTGTTCAGATTTAGGAAATAGGCCATCGGGGGGGGGGGGGGGGGTCCAGAGATTATTGATTTATGTAGCTCCCACCGAGCTTTGACCCTGTGACCCCCCTCCCCCTTTCACCCTCTCCACTACCCACAATCCCCCCTGGGGTCGCGATGCAACGGAAAGTCATGGCAGTCATCGAGGCAACAACATTGTGTGCGTCTCACACAGTGTCACAAGGGAGAGAGTGCACTTGCTGCTGAGAGAAAAGTAAAATGTCAAAAATGAAGTTATAAATGAAATATAAACAAAAATTATAAATTAAAATTAAAATTAAAAAACAAACGAATCACTGCTGTCGTCCGGAAACCACATCTCAGTCTTTGTTCTCCTGCTATAGAATCCATGACATGTGACACACTTGGGGAACCAGAAACCAAGAGGAACACAACCGAACAGAAAGGTAAGAGAGAATGCGCCTCTCTCTTACACGCGGAGTGTAAGGTTCGAATCCATTAAACTAAGCACACGGAAGTCACACCTTCACCTGCTCAACTTACACCTACCCCTCCCCCCCTCCCTCCCCCACCCCCCTCCCCACCTCCTTCCAGAGACATAAACACACGATGTCAGTGTTGCTGGAAATGAAGAAAAAAATCCATTTTATTTGCAACATTAACTCATGTCGTTTCAGGGTAATAAATCAGCAAAGCGTGAACAGAACCGTGTCGCGGCTTTAAATCAACACGCCGTTCGCTCTCTCCAGGAGGGGAGGTGTCAGGATGCGCTCACTCTTATTTCTTTTGCACATTTCTGGGGCGTCTATCAGACTCAGTTGCAAGCCCTCGTGTTAACAGGAAATTACCGTTTTTTTTTTTTTTTTGGAGTAAGGGGAAAAGAATAGGAAAGGCAGATTTGATTTCTGAATTCTGATCAAAAAAACAAAGCTGTTTTTGCGACCCTCAGATGCCCACTGACACCACACACTGTTCAGAAAAACAAAACAAAACGAAACAAGACAACAACAAAAAAAAAAGAAAAACTAAAAACCTGGGGTCAGAACAGTTCATCAGTTCATTGTCCAATGGCATTCTTTTAGCTTCAGCGCTAGAGGGTGGGCTAACAGCGCTAGCATTTCAAAGCAGTTATTACATTTCACCATTTTTGGACTGTGGACAGACCTGACGTCCTCTTTACCCTGCGGGCACCTCAGAAGTAGCTATCCACCAATCAGCATCTGCTTTGTTCCATTTGTTTGTTACCAACGTACCAACCGTGATTGGTGGATATCCAACTCTGGGCTCTTATTGAGAAGATGGCAACCGTTACTGTGGTGAGGACACCAACATTCCATCCCAGTTCTACCATCTCGCACACGCAGCCACGTTCAACCCTGTGTGTACAAGTTGGTCTGAGGAATCACAGAGAGGTGGGGGGGAGGCAATACAGCTATATTTTTCTGACCAGATCTCACCTTTTTTTTGGGGGGGGGGGGGGGGGGGAGTGCGCATAACCCGACACCTCCTTTGCTCCTGACAACCCAAAACTCCACTCACCCCTTAGAACCCCAAATCCACATGACCCCATCATGAAGCCAAGAGAGTAAATGAGAGAAAGACATACTGGCTTGCGCGGTGGTCTGATGGATTTCGTTGGTGAAGGCCCCCACGCCCTTCTTGGAGACGGCCGCCAGGGAGAAGTAGTACTCCGCGTTCGCTTTGAGTCCCTCCACCACGTAGGACGAGGACGGGGGGAAGGTTCGGGACACCTGAGCACAGAGAGGAGGGGGTGAGGGGGTTAAGCAGAGGAGCTCACGGTCACCCTCCTCTGACACGTGAAAAAAAAGGCACGTCTGGAATTTTTTTTCTTCTTTTTCTGTTTTTAATAATACCCAGTTTTACTGTTATTGTGGTTGTGTTGAATGGTAAATGGTAAATGGACTGCATTTATATAGCGCTTTTATCCAAAGCGCTTTACAATTGATGCCTCTCATTCGCCAGAGCATTTTGGGGTTAGGTATCTTGCTCAAGGACACTTCGACACGCCCAGGGCGGGGTTTGAACCGGCAACCCTCCGACTGCCAGACAATCGGTCTTACCTCCTGAGCTATGTCGCCCCCTGTTGAGTTTTTTAGATGTATGCAGTCATGTTTGTTGATCAAAAACGGGTTTTGTCCTGATGTTGAAATTTTGTTTATAATATTAATAAGAACTTTTGTTTTGGGCGAATTTTCTTTATAGATTTTTGACTTTTAAAGGAACGTGTTTCAGTAGTTACGGAATTTTAAATTCAAAACCAATGAAGACAACTGCGTGAAAAAAAGGCGGGAACGTATCAACCGACAAAAAGGCAGTTAGGACTAACGAGGACAAGGTTCTAGAACATTCACAGTCGGCAAGAGACTGCCTCGGCAGGAGCTGCCCAAGACTGACACGCCTGACTGACGGCCGCTGCGGTCTCGCGCGAAGCAACGCGTTAAATCTTTCACCCTGAGTTACAAAAGCAAGACAGGTCGGCTCATCTGATCTGTAAGTTTTTTTATGGAGAAGGTTATATCATTTGTCATTTTGATGTGGACTGTGAAGTTTACTTCACTTGACCGCTGTTGCAGTTTTGACCTTTGACCTGGGCTTGTTGCTACCTGGAGAAAGCTTAAAGAAGACATTAATCTGTGGTTCACCCCTGAAGCGCCCAATAATGAAAGCAAGCTTACTGAAATGTAAAAGCACCTTGTACACTTAATAAATGTTCTTCATTTTAAGGATAAAAGTTGCTTTTTTTTTCTTCATTCTTTTTATGATTACCGACACCGCTAGCTCTCACAAACACGGCTTCATGCTTTGTGATTTCATCCAGTTCCAATTTTGCAATCAGGCCAGGGCCAAGTCATTAAAAAAAAACAACAAAAAAAAACCTTTTAACCGTCAGATAAGTAAAACAACACAAAACATCTATTTTCGCCAAAATTCAAAACAATATACTTTCAGATGACTGCACATTTTAGATAGTGATGTTTTCACTTACAATTTTAAAGAGGCAGACAGTAAGAAGAATTTCAAACATTTATTTCACAAGTATAGTCACCGCCAGGAAGCTAATCTGATGCGGACAGACCCAAACAAAGACAAAGCATTTCATTTCTCAGGTCTGCATTTGGAATTACTTTTTAAAAAAAATTTTTAACAGAAATGCTTGAAGGCCAGGTGTATACTCAAGGCAGAAGTTCCCAACCCTGTTCCTGGAGGTCTACCATCCAGTAGGCTTTCACCCCACCCCTTAACAAAGCACACCTCATTCAACAGCTAGAGATCTCATTGAGCTGCTAATTGGTAGAGTCAGGTGTGCCAAATTAGAGTTGAATTTTAAACCTACCGGACAGTAGATCTCCAGGAACAGGGTTGGGTAGCCCTGCTCTAGCTGTTGAATGAGTTGTGTTTTATTAGAATTGAAGTGAAAAACCTACAGGAGGATAGATCTCCAGGAGCAGGGTTGGTGTAGCCCTGCTCTAGCTATTGAATGAGGTGTACTTCGTTAGGTTTTAAGTAAAAACCTACTGGATGGTAGATCTCCAGGAACAGGGTTGGGCAGCCCTGCTCTAGCTGTTGAATGAGGTGTATTTTATTAGAATTGAAGTGAAAAACCTACAGGACGGTAGATCTCCAGGAGCAGGATTGGGCAGCCCTGCTCTAGCTGTTGAATGAGGTGTGTTTTATTAGAACTGAAGTGAAAAACCTACAGGACGGTAGATCTCCAGGAGCAGGGTCGGGCAGCCCTGGTTTAGCTGTTGAATGAGGTGTGGCTTTGTTACGACTCGACTGAAAACCGGCAGGACGGTAGATCTCCAGGAGCAGGGTTGGTTACCAGGTAGACCGCCTTGCGGGACAGCAGTGCGCCGTGTGCCTTTTTGGCGGATAGATGCAGAGGCGGGGGCTTACCGGGCTGTCCAGCTTGCCCTCTCTGTAGCGCAGGTTGTAGCTGACGATGCTCTTGTCGCCGTCCGGCTCCCAGGTTAGCTCGATGCTAGTGTCCGACACCGCGCCCACCTGGAACTTGGTCGGCTGCGTGGGGACTAATTCAAATCACAGAAGACGAGGTTCAACCGACAACCCCTCTCTCCCAAAAAAAGAGGCTTAGCTTTAAGGTCGCTGTAGCGATTAAAAAAAATGTTGAAATTAATTCCCTTTCTCACACAATGCACTCTTTCACACAGATAAAGCTGTTTTTTTGTGCCCGTCTGTAAGCCAGAGGAACATTTATTTGACCTAGCTTTTTTTTCTTCTTCTTTTTTTCTGCGCTTCTGTGTCCCCAAAATTTCATGCTAAAATCATACAGCTCAGAACAGCCAAAACCTTTGGAGAAAATGTTTCACTGCGGTCCGAGGTAGGAGCAAACAGACATGGCTTCACACAGCAATTTTCAAAATGGCTGGAATAATAAAACCAGCAAACACGCAGGCCTGACATTAACGATGAAACCCCTGTGTAGAACATTAGATGGGACACTTACTGACATTGAGAACCTTGACATAACCGTGGAATAAGTAAGGACATTAAAAGAAAACTTATATAAATATCGATATAAATATAAATATGCAGAATACACACAACAACAATTTTAAAATCGTATGCAGGAGAGGTCTTTAAAAAAAATCCCAGAAAAACTTTGTGTAGGAATCTCGCCTAATTACAGCAGAAGAAAGCAACTGAACTTACGTACGTCACTTTAACGAGAACTTTTAAGATAAATTTTTTTTGAAAACTCTGAATTTGCTAATTTAACGCGTGTTTTGGCGGCTCTCCCCAGCAGGTGTTTCGGTGGTTCTCGCCCGGAGGCAAGGGGGGTGCGTAGACGTACCGTCCTGCATGACCTTCACTTGGATGGGGTCGGAGAAGGGCCCGTCGCCCACGGAGGTGAAGGCCAGCACCCTGATGGTGTAGGTCTCGGAGGGGGTGAGGCTGCCGATGGTGGTGAGCAGGCTGTCCTGCACGTTGTGCACCTGCCACTGGCCCACGGGCAGGCTGGGGTCCATGGTGTAGTAGATCCGGTACCCCTTCACCTGCCCGTTGGGCTCCTCGGGCTCGGACCAGCGCACCACCATGGTGTTCTGGGAGATGATGCGTGTGTTGATGTTTCGGGGGGGGCTGGCGGGGGCCTGCTCCCCGGTCCGGGCCACCACGGGCTCGCTGGCGGGCCCCTGGCCGATGGTGTTGAAGGCGGAGACGCGGATCTCGTACTCCGTGTTGGGGTACAGGCCGCCGATGCTGTAGCGCGTGGTGGTGATGCTGTCCCGCGTCTCGAACTTGCTGAAGGGGCTGGTGGCCCGGTACTGGATGATGTAGTAGGTGACCGGGTCCGGGTTGCCCGAGTCCCAGGTGATGGTCACGCTCGTGGGCGTCGTCTCCGTCACCACCGGCGTCCCCGGAGGTTTGGGCAGGGCTGAGGAAGAGGAGGAAGAGGAGGAGGAAAGAGGAAGAGGTAAGACGGGAAAGGACAAAATACAACAACGCAAGACTGGGATTGCAGGCTGTCAGGGGAGTCACGCGTGAGCCGGGTCTCACCCTCGCCAGACGCAACATTCGAACCTCACCCAAACGAGCGGGAACACAGGACAGCTGAACGCTGACTTTTACATCATCAAATAATTATGTAACCCGTTGGATCATCGCAGCCACCATTGGCTTCAAAACCACACAGCAAATGTGAACCTCTTTTGGGAAGCAAACATTTACCGATGTTTGCGTCACCAAAGCATACATTGGCGACGCAACATTCGGCTGTCACCCAAACAAACAGGGACACGGGAAAGCTGAAAGCTGACTTTTGTATCATGAAAAAAATGATGTAAATTGGACTGGATCACTGGAGCTAACGTTAGCCACACCCCCCCCCCCCCCCCCCCCAGTTCCGTTCCGTTCCCCATGGGCGCCCGAACCCCCCCCCCCCTCCCCCGCGCGCTCTGCGGGGCGGAGTCAAGCGCGCTTACACTTGACGATGATCTGGGCGTCGGCCTCGATCACGCCCAGGCTGCTCATGGCCATGCAGGTGTAGTTGGCGGACTCGTGGACGCTGGTGAGCTCCAGAACGTTCCGTCCGACCGGCATCTCGTCCTCGGGCGTCAGGTCCTCCGAGTTGAGCATCCACTTGACGTAGGGCATGGGCGAGCCCACCGCCACGCAGGTGATGTTCACGCTGCCGCCCGGCATGATCTCGTGGTTGGTGGGCACGATGGAGAAGCGGGGGGGCACGCGGCGGACTGGGGGGGGGGGGGGGGCAGGGGGGGCAGGGGGGGCAGAGGGGGGAGGAAGAGGAGGGGGGCGAAAAAACAGAGAAGAGGTAACAAAAGCAAGCCGATGAAAATAAGCTCTTCTTCAAAAAATAATAAAAAAACAAAGAAAGCAAAAAAAAAAAAAAAAAAATGACACCCTTCTCTAGAAAGACAAGAAATTATAGTTAAAAACACAAATTAATTTAACGGTTTTTAGAAAGTAAAAGATCAAAATAATGATAACTAAACTAACAGAAACTGCTTCACCAACAATATAGATTGACATTAAAGCAACAATTCATAGCAACAAGGTTCCATTGACCAATATCTGACCCATCACAGCACATTTAAATACACAAAAATCTATTATTAGTTTCTCATCTTTTTACCTTAACTATTTAAGGCCTAAATTTAAAAATAATTATATATAATTATAACCCCTTCCCTTGAATGAAACGTTACAATTTTCAGTCTGTGCAATTTAACCGTAACACGACCACACAGCAACAATAACTTCCTGTCCCTCAACCACTCACGTCCAACCAGGAAAGAGCTCTCGCAAGCCCCTCCCCATTGCACAGGAAGTAAAAGGCCTTGTGTCTGGTTTTTTCATGTGCATTCCACAATAACGACTGAAGCAAGCTGCGTTAAAGATGAGAAACTTTAATCAGATTTTTGTGGCTTAGGGTAGATCAACTGGACAAAGCCTTTATAAGATCTGACACGGTTCCATTGATAGATGCAGATATCAGTTTCACAGACATCATGCACAATAGGTAGAAATAAATTAAAGAGGGAAATGATAAGAACGAAAATCGGAGATTAAAACTGAGATTTAAAAAATGCAAAGAGGAATATAACTGAAGGGTCGCTGGCATGCCCAGACAAAGACGATTCGAGATTGAACAGAGATACAGGAAATAGGAGAGAGAGAAAGAGAGAGAGAGTGTGTGAGAGAGAGAAGGGGAGGGAGGGGAAAGGAAGGGGGGGGGGCCCACTTGAATGCTGTGTAAAAGTTTCTTAAAAATGTAATGAAATGTATCCATCTTTTTTGTTTTTTACATTTTTATTTTCCTGCAGCCAGTGTGACCTAATGTGACTTCAACAATGTGTCACGCCTCAGCCTTGGCAGGAATTAACACGGAATATATGTATATATTTAAATAATGAGAGAAGAGAGAATAAAAAAGTCGGCGTCTTAATAGATAAGAGGGAATTCTCTTAACAGTGAATTTCTTGTGGCCCTGCAGTCATTACGCTTACCAAGAAAGAAAGAAAGGAAAAAAGAAGAATAAAAGAGCGGGAAAATGAAGGACGGGTTTTTTTTGCGTGAGGCTAGGCCGTGCATCTCTACTCCACCGCCACTCGAGGGTGTAGCTGTCAGGCCTACACGTAGCGGTAGATTTGGTACGGTAGTGTGATGGGGTTGGGGGGTGGGGGGAGTTGTGTTGAGTTGTTTTTGAATTGTGTTGAGTGTTGTCCGGTATTTAGGGATATTTAGGGAAATGCTGACTTTCTGACACTGTACCACTAGCATTTTGTGCTTTGTACCGTGTTGCTGAACATGTCTCTCTTGAGCAAAAGCTCTCTGTGCGTATATTATACACCACTATCTGAAGCTGAGACATTCAGTGTCTGCAAAAATGAACATTTCCTGATAAGCCCGGCAAAAAAAAAATAATAATAATAATTTTGCACCTGCGACATTTTATGAAAATAAAAAAAATGTTTGTGAGGGAGAAAGACGGGCTGAAGGACCGCACGGGCGTTCTGGTGTGTGGGGGTGTGTGGGGGTGTGTGGGCGTGGGGTGTCAGTGTGTGGGGGGTGGGGAGGGTTTGGGGGGATGTGGAAGGAACTGGTCACGCACACCTCGAAAAAAAAAAAGGTGAAGAGACAGAGAGAAGGATAGGAACGGTGGTTGAGGTGTGAGGGTGGGCTTAAGAGACAGACAGACAGACGGACGGACGGACGGATCGACAGACAGACAGATAGACAGAGAGACGGACGGACGGACAGAGCGGGGGGGAGGGCGAGAGACGGAAATAAGAGGGACGGGACACAAGGCAGAGCAAGAGCAGAGCAACAAGACAGCAAACCGGAGCACGCGGACATACACACGGACGGACGGACGGACGGACGGACGGAGGGAGGGAGAGGAGGAGAGACGCTGGGGGGGTTGGGGAAGAGGAGGGGGTGGAGGGGCGGGGGGCGGGGCGGGGGACAGAGAGTTAGGAGACTGTGATTTCCGATCAAACTTAAAAAAAGGCATGGCAGTCAGTAGGGTCTGGCTCTCACACAACAGGGCTTGAAATCCAAAATTTAACCCCCCCCCCCCTTTACCCCAACTCAGCCCCCCCAATACTGAGGAGCAGAGTGAGATGAGGGCCGGGAGGAGGGGGGTGGGTTGGGGGGTGGGGGGGGGTAGGGATATCGAGAGGCAAACTGCACCCCACACGCAGCATGTCGATCCAATTGGGATTCGCTCTCTACTTCCGGTAACCTTGATTATTAGCAAACGCAGAAGAACAGGTTTACCTGTGTTTACCTGTCCACTTGTGTACACACCTGAAATGGCTCATTGTGGCAGCTTTAGGTCAACAGAAACAACCCCAATATGCACAATTCTGTCTTAATTTAGTGAAATGGCCTCCAAATCCTAGGAGACTGATGTTTTCCCAAGGCTGTCAGTTCTTTATGTTTATAAGTGTCTAATAACTGCATAATAAGTGTATAATAAGTGTGTAATAAGTGAATAATAAGTGTATAATAAGTGTTATCCATTTACCATTAAGTGTTATCCATCTTGGCATTTAGCAGAAATGTAAATGTAATGAACAACAAAAAATTATCATCCAAAAAATCTGATCCAATTTAAAAAAATGACAAAAAAACAAAAGGTTGGAAAGTAGAAATAAATATTCAGCCCCCCCCCCCCCCCCCCCCGATCTACTTGATTTTCCCCTTCATTAAAAAAAGAGAACTCTTTTACCTGTAAAGGTAAAAAGACAGCCACTTCCACAAAGATACATGCATGGGTGTGGCTCACATAGGAGGTGAACTAGAAAGTAGAGGAGAGCACCTGAACCATCCACCAATCCCCACGCAAGTGCACCGACCAAACATGTCAATCAAGCTCATTCAGCTCAATCAAGCTCATCCAGCTCAATCAAGCTCATCCAGCTCATTCCCAGGAGCAAATCGAGCTGTTTTTTTTTTCTGGATATGGAGCAGGGACGTTGGCGTTGGGGAAAGAAAGAACTTCAAAAAAAATCCAAAATGGAAGACTGCAGGTGTGTATTTCAGTCACTGAGAAAGTAGACGGCGTAGGGAGTGATAATTAGCTTATTTCTGCACAGAATCTTTCTTGGGCTGAAAAACTCAACACCCAAATTCTGTAACTCAGAGGAGACAAATATACCCCAAGGCTCAAGGGAAGCCCAATTAACAGCCAACGAGAGCTCGTACTGAAAACTGGGTATGGGGGTGCATACACAGGGCTAACAGAATACTGGCTTAGATCTGGAGCTCCACACTGTCCTGCAGCAGCAGTTGCTCAGTAGAGAGAATCCCAATTGAATGGACATTTTCCTCAATCACGAAAACCAAGGGCCTAAACAAGGTCCAGCAAGGGGATTAGGGGTGGTGGCAGGGGGAGGGGGGGGACCCAAAAAAAAACCAAACTCCCAAAAAACAAAAAAAACAAAACTGAAACTGTCGATGTTACTGGCCAAAAATTAAATAAATAAATAAATTAATTAAATTAAATAAATCCCATTTCAAGCCCCGGTGGAGAGAGACTGAAACTGAAATGTCTACGAGTGACGGGGTGAAAAGCAGTCAAGAGAGATTCCAGAGTACTGCACTAAGCTCTACAGGTGATAAAAAGGTGTGCCCCAAACAAAACAAAAAAAATAAAAAAAAATAATTAAAAATAAAATAAAAAAACGATTTCAGAAAGAAGGCGGACATTATCGGCCATTTTGGTGAGACAGTCGAAAAGAGAGGCTGTCGTGCACCAAAATGAAAGGGGGGAAGCCAAAATAATGTGCAGCCTTAAGGGTAACCCGGACAGCTGAGATTACACCCTCTATAACGCCTCGCGAACAGGGGCGCTACGCGGCCATCCCTTCCTCTGTTCCTCGTCTTCGTCAAACGAGGGGGGGGGGGGGGGGCGGGGGGCAGGGAGGAGGAGGTGGGGACGAGGCGCGGGTCACTTCCATACGGACCACAGGGGGATGCGGACGTCTAAATGGCCCCTGTGTCGCTGCTACGTTAAAAAAAAAAAAAAAAACACCACACTCCTCGTTGGAGAGCCGGGAGGAGTCGATTGTAATAGCTGAAATTATTACAACGGCGAGTGTCTGATTTATTCTGCCCTGCAGAATATCCAGTTCGCCAGACTGCATTATCGTGCACGCAGTCCATTCTGGCCGAACACATAACCTTTCCAATGTTTTCGATATTTACTTACGGAGCCAACATATGCATTCCTCTTATTATAGGCTCTTCTCCTCGCAAGTCTTAGCTTGGTTGCGTGTACAATTAGCCAGATTGAAAAAATATATGTATGCTCAGGTCCCAGAACAGACCTGATGTCTGTCTCTCTCCCCGAAACTGATTAATAACAAGAGCCCAAACTTTTTTTGGAAGTTTCCCCCTCCGCTCAGAGTGTAGGGATCTACCGTTGGCTCAGAGCAAGCACTCTGGCGGTCCCTGGGAGCCCTCCTCTTTTGTGTTTTTGCCGGCGTCCATTTTGGCAAAGTCGCGGGAATAAAAGGTGTAATCTAGCTTTCGTTCCCGACTCCTCACAAGCACGCGCACGTGCGGCAGAACATGCAAGCGCATGCATAAATAAGGCAGGCAGACATTCAGGAGCTCGCAGGGCAGTCTTCCCGCATCGTTTCCATAGCGATCCGGGTTTCACCCGGGGGAGCGAACCCGATCTCTAAGCCTTGGCACGGGATGAAATGTAATGTCTCACAACAGCTCTTGACGACAAATAATAATAACGACAACGATAATAATAAGCCCAGCTATGCCGTGCGTCTATTTGGGATGGGTAACTCGAAGTTTTGAGAGGGACCACGGCGCAATGTGGACAGGCCACTTTTGAATAATTCAAAAGAAAATGAAGGACTCTAGTCCACTTTGTAATTAATTCAGACTTGAGTCAATACGGATGCTGATTCAGGTATCTTGCAGTTGTTTCATATTCACAAGGTAAGCACTGGTTATCCCCACATTTGTGTCCTGAAAAACGTGTCTTTTTAAGCCCTTCTACACTGGGGGATTTGAAAGATTGGTTTAGTTCTCTTTGCAAAATTGGCAAAATAATTAGCTTAAGAAGTCTCGCAGTAGTCTTCTGCATCCACAAAATCAGTGATTATTACAGACTGCAGTTATTACTATTCTTTACTTCCAGTCATATATCAGAACAATGCAATGATTATAAGCCTGTCTCCAGCAGCTCCAAATCTCACCCACTGCAGTTTTTAATAATTAAACGCAGGAGCAGTGCATGATGGGTGGAGCCAGGCACCGGCCAGGGACAGTCCTGGGACCCGAAACAGAGGGGAAATGTGACGTTTGGCGCTCGACCAAGAGAATAACGCCGCCTGATCAAATTATACGACAAACTCGTGACGGCGAAAGAGGGCCGGAACCGCTAGCAAAAACCGCTAGCAAAAACAGCTAACAAAAACCGCTAGCAAAAACAGCTAACAAAAACCGCTAGCAAAAACCGCTAGCACAAACAGCTAGCAAAAACCGCTAGCAAAAACAGCTAACAAAAACCGCTAGCAAAAACCGCTAACAAAAACCGCTAGCAAAAACAGCTAACAAAAACCGCTAGCAAAAACAGCTAGCAAAAACCGCTAGCAAAAACCCAGGCGCCTGCACACGACGCAGTAAAACCAAAGTTTGCTGCGAGCTTCGGCGCGCGGTTTAAGGCAAATCTTCCGCTCGTCATTCCGGCGGACACGGCGGGCGGCTGGACGCCATAAAAAAAAGCTTAACGGGAAAAAAACGGCTCGGACGTGACGGGAATGGGGTCCGGACGCGCGGTCTTAACCGCGTTCCCGCCGCCCGGTTTCGAGATATTCCGCTGCTCTTTCGCTTTGATGCCGTAACAGGATTTGCCGAGCAGAGATTCAATTTAAACCGCGATGCGTATGTTTTTTTTTTTCTTCTTCTTGGGTCCACGTTTTAAAAGCTTTGCTACGTCGCCTCGCATCCATCAGAAAAAAATCGATTCAGACGAATGATGTCATGACGGAGCCGAACGAATCATAAAAGGGCAAACGGCAGTCGGTCGGTAGACCGGTCCCATCGAGTCACTGACCTTCAGAAAGAGTCGGCCTTACTGTGCCCCCCCCCACCGCGCGCACTCCCGAGGCCAAAGCCATTTTATTCGCTATTGATCCACGTCCCACAGTAAAACCATCCCAAAAGCTGTGTGAAGTCATTACTGAAGCCAATCAAATCCAATCTCACCTAATTCGCCCAAGATGGCCGACCGATAGGAAGATGCCAGGAATACTGCCTGCTCGCTCGGTTACTTCTGTTAGAATCGAACGCGGTGCGTGAGTTATAAAGCAACAGCACAATTAGGAAAAGAAACAAAACAAAGGAACCACAAACGACTGAACAAACAAACCGAAAGGAGTTTTTTTAAAAAATGTAACAAAACAAGAAGAAACACACGAACGCAGGAACAAAAAAGTAAGTAAAAATTAAGCCAACGAACGACTAAATGAAGTCGACAGTGACTCGGTAACATAAGAGAGAAAGAACAAAACAAATCAAGGATAAAAAAACAAACAAAACACACACACACAAAATGCAAGAAAGACAACGCCCCAATCGAGGAATTCTGTTCAGGCATGCAAGCGTAGTTACATTCTCCCATCATGCATCAGGCCCTTATTTCCAAAGTGCTGGGTTTCCATGACAACAAGTGCAGAAAAGATTTCAGAGCAGAAGCAGTACAGAGGGATGCAGAAGAAGCAAAGGCCCCACAATGCAAACGCAAAATGAAAAACAAAAACCCGATCAGAGCGGGTTTTCTTTCAGCATTCTTTTTCCAGTAAAAAAAAAAATAATAATAATCTTAAATTATACTTCATCGTTCTTCATAATATTTAGCAAGTCTGATTCTCTGTTTATTTCATTTATTTTTTCAGTTTTTTTTTAAATTTAGCTTTCTCATACTTAAGTATATTTCATTTTTTTTAAACATGTTTTTTTTTTTTTTAATTATTTATAAATGTGGGTAAAAAAAGTAAAAAAGAAAAAACACACCAACCTTCTCGAAGCTCTGGGGGATGTAAAGGGTTTGATGCAGAACACAATGACATGAGGACAAGAGAGAAAAAATAGGGGAAACACAGAGAGAGTAAAAAAGGCCACCTCAAGGCTTTTAGCTGCTACATTTCTTTTTCTTTTCTCTCCCCCCCCCACCCCTCCCCTCCTCTCCTCAGCTCTCTGTCTGTCTTTCATATAAATGACATCTGCCTTTCTGTAACTTGCCCTTTGACCCAAACCTTCAGATCCACCCCATTGGCTATGCTGGGGAGTCACAGCCATTACAGTAAAAAAAAAAAAAAAATTCAGCTTTCATGATTCAGACAGATCAAGATCAGCAATCAGGTCTGTGCCACCTGAAGAGTGCCCCCGGTGGCCAATTTGCTTCATTGAAGATAAGGAAAATATAAAACGAGAAAAAAATAAATAAATATAATTCAACCAAAGTCAAAACGAAGCAAACAACCCAGAAAAGAAAATGAATCAAAAAACAACCAACCGGTAGAACAGCACAGTCTGGGTTCAAATTAGCAGCTACAAGTACAAACACACACCCAAAAGGCTCATTTTTTTTCCCCAGGCTCGATTATGTGTGCATTTTGCCAGCGTGTGTTCCGTCCACAGTTGGCCTCCATTTTAAAGCATCACTTTCCTCCTGGGCACAATGAAGGGCAGCACAAAGAAACCCTCCGGTTTTTCTCTCCGTGATTCTGGCAGTACTGTAGCTGCTAATTTCAAGCAGAACTTGCCCTGTAAAGAACTAAAACACATTTGCGTACACTGCATATTTAAAAACCGACATTAAAAAATGAACCAAAATAGAGACAGAACACAGAACCTTTTGTAAGATGTTGTTGGAGTACCCTCATGTTTTTTTAATAAAATTTTTAAAACATTGCGTATGATACCGTGTCATCAGTTGAACTATTGGCTCGGCAGAGTGCCTGCATTGACCAATCAAAGCACAGTTGTTAAAGGACGGTCCACAGACCTGCAGCCAACAGACATTAGCTGATGGCCAGTTGAGTCTTTCAGCCCGGGTCAGACCAAAGATCCGCGACGCGACGAAACCCGTTTAGGGTTCTGCAGAGAGGAGTCGCGAGCGGTGTGAACCACCCCGTCCCAGAACGACGCTCGCCTGTCACGGGCGATCCAAGTCGTCCAATAGCAGGCGGGCGAATTTAGAACACCGCGTCAGGGTCGACAGCTCGTCGCGTCGCGAGCCTTTGGTCCGAACGGGGCTTTGGACGCGCGTTCCCTCGCACGCGCGTAAAAAGACGAGCGGAGCAGAGAACACAACCCGCACCGCGCAGAGCCCTGATCTCACACCACCCAAACTCCAACATCTCCCGTTCACATTTTTAGAAGCGAGCGTCTTCCACAGACACCTTTTTTCAAATTAGGATTTTCACCTCAATTCCGCACCTACGCTCTCAGAAATAGAGGTGTACAGTGGAGGTACATTTTTATTTATTTATCTTAAGGCACAAATTTCTCAAGTCTTCCCTGAAAGGAACAAAAATGTTCAATTTTGGTACTAATAAGTTCCTTTCACAATCAAAAAAAGGTACAAATGAATTACGTATTGCTGGCTAGGGGTTAAAATTTTTATGTACCCAGAGGCTACTACCCCAGTGACAAGTGTTTGTACCTTTTTAGGAATGTTTTTATTTGACCTTTTTTTCTGAGAGTGTAAGACAGATAAAGAGGATATGCAATAGCTCGCAAACAGTAGATCCATCAGCGAAACACTTCCCTGCCGTTGCATGTTTGGCAGGGTCTACTCGCCCAGTAATAAGGTTTATTTATGGGCACAGCCCCGGACACAGAGAAGTTATTTAGCTTCTTGTCCAGGAATGTGAAACAACACAATGCTGGCGAGAGGTTGATCTGGAGGTGCCAGTTAGGTTGGGTCCGAGCCCCTCTTAGATTAACTGGCATCGGATTGGATTGTTCCTCAGCCACTAGACAGAATAGGTCCAACTGAAGGTATAATAATAATAACAATAATAACGGAACAGAAAGATCTGTGACCCATTTCCAAACGAAAGGCCAGGTTAATTATTCATGAGAGCCAATGTTTATCTGGCTCCCCACTAGCGCACTGTCAGAAGACGTTCGGCATCATGTGCAGAAAATAAATATAACGCGTCAAAAAGGCATCTGCGTCAATTTATTAAAACAGCTGCAGCAGGGATTCAGTGTCTCCTAGCATTAGCTGTGCAAAATGACTTCATAGCATCTTCCACTGGAGATTAATTCTCTGTTTGCTTTTTTTTCTTTTTTCTTCTTCTTTATTCACTCCTCATAGTATGAACACAGTCTGCAGCTCCCTACTACGACACGGCTATATCCACCACACTGGAAAACTCAATTATGGAACTTAAACACAAGTACAGTACATAATTTGTCGAGCAGTTATAAATATGTAAAATAGGTTATATTTTTGAGGGATGTAAATCATTTTTTTCTCCCCATGAGAGTTATTATCATATATATGACACACTCAGCATCGGTTTCTAATGCCTTTTTTCCCCTTCCCCTTGACACTTCTTTCGGAAGGGGGGGAAAGGGTGTGGATTTTGATTGGTTTGCACAGCGTCTAGCCACCCAATCAAAATCTGACTTACCGTCATCTTCCCGTCTAATCCTCCTCAGAAAACCAAGAGAACTGAGTATTTTTGGATAAAGTTGCTTTTTTTAAAAAAAAAAAACCCATATAGGCAAGGACAACTTAGAAGCTCTGATTCTCGTGTTCATAACAATATCTCCTTAAAATGTATTTGTTTATCAATTTTTTTAACAATTTATTCAGAAGACCACAGGGCACAAAGGTGTTAAGGTGCAGTTATTTTTAAAAAACTTTTTTGTGAGTGGGTTGGTGGGGGGCTCAGAACACACTAATCGAGCTTGGATTAAAACACAGAAAAACGACCCCACTTTTCAGCCCATAAATCACAGAGCAGTTTTGGCCGACATGCCCAGCCCACGCTTCTGCCTTATCCCTGCAGACTCAATGAGCCGAAGCCTTTGCATATCCTGACGAAGAATACCGATGTCACAGGCTATCAGCAAAATTAATTAAGCTGTGCTATGTCCTCAGGGACAGTATCTCAACTGAACTGTGCCCTCGTATTGAAATCAAAGTAAAACTGGGTGGCACTACCTCAGTGATTATTTCGTAAGTTAGTTAAGGTTTGCCGTAGGAGAACTGTAGCCTTTTTTATTTTTTTGGTGCACCGTTAACTTAGCTAAGGGATTGAAGTGCATTTTTGCAGGATTTAATCTGAGTTTGACTTGCTTTCCCTTGCTGTTTTATCTGGTTCTGACTAATTTTTCTTGGCTTTATGGCTGGATTTCATCCAGATTAGATTAGTTTTCCTTAGCCTTAGATGGCTGTTTTTATCAGAGTTTGACTAGTTTTCCCTTGAGTCTGGGGCTATTTTTATCAGAGTTTGACTAGTTTTTCCTTGACTCTGAGGTTGTTTTTTTATCAGAGTTTCACTAGTTTCCCCTTGGCTCAGAGGCTGTTTTTAATCTGAGTTTGACTAGTTTTCCCTTGCCTCTGAGGCTGCTTTTATCAGAGTTTGACTACTTTTCCCTTGACTCTGAGACTGCATTTATCTGAGTTTGGCTAATTTTCCCTTGACTCTGAGGCTATTTTTATCAGAGTTTGACTAGTTTCCCCTTGACTCCGAGGCTGTATTTATCTGAGTTTGACTCGTTTTCCTTGGCTCCATTGCCGCGTTGGTCCCTACCTCGCACATATAGGTTAGCGGGGGAAGAGTACCGGACGCCCTCGACATTGGACGCCACGCACTCGTACTTCCCCTGGTCCGTCTCCTCACTGTTCTCTATCTGTAGGGCACCTGTGAAACACACACACACACACACACCACACACACAGAGAAAGAGAGAGAGAGAGAGAGAGAGAGAGCACAGAGAGAAACGTGTTAGAAACAAAGCAATGACAAGCGATCCCTCTGTAAAGACAAGAATCCTTGCAAATACATCTTTAGATTTAGTGTAAGCCTTTCCCTCTCCTCCTCCCGCCCCATACAGTCCCTTTCAAGAGTTTTCCCCAAACTCCAATACCGTCCCTTTAAAGAGTTTTCCCCAAACTCCAATACCGTCCCTTTAAAGAGTTTTCCCCAAACTCCAATACCGTCCCTTTAAAGAGTTTTCCCCAAACTCCCGTACCGTCCCTTTAAAGAGTTTTCCCCAGACTCCCGTACCGTCCCTTTAAAGAGTTTTCCCCAGACTCCACACCTCCCCGTGGAAGACAACGGAAACCAGTCATTTGGATAAATGAAAAACACCACGTGCGTATCCACCAGAAACACTTCTCTGAGGGAAGAGACGCACACGAGGGGCACGCACGAGGATGAGGAAGGATTTAGGAAACACATTTTGTGAAGCAGGCGGGGGAGCGGAAGTCAACGGCGGGCTTTGCAGACGAGGGGGGTTGCGGGTTCAAGTGCAGTTCTCATCGCTGTGAGGTCTATTGTACGTAAGAAAACCCCCCGCATTGTAAATAGCTGCAGGGTTGTGTGCACAGCTAACTGTAGCATCAGAGTGGGCATGGAGGCCTGGACTGCAAGAATAAGCAAAGTGGGATTGGCAGTGATATATCCCCCCCCCTCCCCCTACAACAGACCTACATAACATACACACATGCACGCACACATACAGACACATAGACACACGCACACATGTCCACACACACACACACACACACCCACAGACACACACACTCCCACACACACACACACACACACGCCCACAGACACACACACTCCCACACACACACACACACACACACACACACATGCCCACAGACACACACAAACACACACACACACACACACACACACTCACACACGCACACACACACATACAGACACACACACACTCACGCACTCACGCACGCACACACACAGACACAGACACAGACACAGACACAGACACAGACACACACACACACACACACACACACAGAAAAGGAAGCATCAGTCCCCTCCAGATAATTCCTGGTTAGGGAGGACCGGGGAGGTCCGACCGGAGCCCATGATAGTATAATTAGGGTTTGTGGAGTCGGGCGGCTGACAGACTGCAGCCTGTCCTCTCCTGACAAACACAGAGCCAGGCCTCATTACCGTTCAGCCGGGGAGCACCGATACCCCACCGCCTGTCAGGGTCCTGTGCCTGTCCTGTCCCCCTGTCCCCCCTGCCCCCACCCCCAACCAGCCCCCCTCCCCCGCATGCAGCCCATACTCCCTGAGCCTGTCCTGTCCCCCCCCCCCCGCCCCCGCGTCCCAACCAGCCCCCCTCCCCCGCATGCAGCCCATACTCCCTGTGCCTGTCCTGTCCTCCTGTCCCCCCCACCAACGTCACCGTCAGACCAGCCACCCACCCCCCGCCCCCCTCCCATACCACGCAGCCCGTACTCCCTGTGCCTGTCCTGTCCACCTGTCCCCCCCCATCCTATCAGACCGCCCCCCCCCACGCGCAGCCCCCCTCCCATACCATGCAGCCTGTGCCTCTCCTGTCCCCGTGTCCCATCAGACCAGCCCCCTGTCCCCCCCCCCCCCCCCACACTCAGCCCGTGCTGCCTGTGTCTGTCCTGTCCCTCCCCCCCCCCCCCCCCCCGCGTCCCATCAGATCAGCCTCCCCCCACACGCAAAACCGTCCAGATCGATGATGGCAGCGAGGGGGGGCGTCCCTCCATGCCCCCCCACCCTGTCAGAGCTGGCAAGTGGGGGGGGGGGGGGGGGCTAAGGGGGGGGGGGGGGGGGGGGCGCTGGCTTTCACGGCCTCTCAGGGAACAGGGTTACGGACAAACCGCTCTGCGAAGGGTCTGGATCGATCTGGTCGGGTCGAGTGATTCTACCCGCCCCCCGCTCTCAATCACGTCCATCCCTGCAGTGGGCGGGGTCGACTCCAACGCTCACGTCAACCTGATGCTGACAGACGGGCGTTCACTGCCCAACCCCCCTCCCCCCCCCCCCCCGCCACCAAAAAAGAAAAGGCCGGCCTTGCCATTCCGTACATCGAGAAAGAAAATGGAGACCCAGCTCTTCTGAAAAACGCTGGCGTGGGCAGACGTGCCTTTTTAAATACACCACAGCCATCTCAGCGCCATTCTGTTCCACAACCGCACTAAAAAAAAAAAAAAAGCTGACAAAAGATTTTGGGCTAAAGGGAGAAAGTCAGGTACTCACAGACGGGCAAGCCTACTCTTTCAAAACCGTTTGACGTGTGCTTGGCACGACGCGTTCCCACAATGCAACAGGTGGGCTTGGAGCGCGCTCAGAAGCCCCCTCAGTCGTCTCGCCTCGCGCTTCAGACCCTGTGATGTCATCGCGGCTCCCGGGCGGTTGTTCCGGCTCTCTGCCGCGCCTTTGAAAATGTTTTAGAAAAAAACCGAAAATAATAAAAAATAAAATCTTTTTTTTTCTTTTTTTCGCCGGAGTGCCTTCCGATCGAGGAACAGGGCTGAATTTTAACGCCATTCAGAAAAAGAAAAAACACTGAATGGAACATCAGAATTCAAGCAGAGTTTTCGAAAATCTCAAGCCCTGCGAATTCGGTTTGGTGTTTTATTTTATTTATTAATTTTTTTTAAAAAAATTTTGCGCAGTAATCATGAGTCACGGGCCCGGATCTAAACAGCCTCTCAGGATAAACCAACGGCGTCGGAGGACAAACCGCGCCGATACGCTCGAGGAGGAGAGGCCCTTCAACAGCATGCTCGTACAAAAAAAGAATGAAATTAATTACGTGCCAATTAAATACCACTGGCGGTGCCAGCCAGAGCGCGGGCGGGCGGGCGGGCGGGCATGGGGGGCGGGCGGTGCGGGGGGAAGAGAGATTCTACGCTCGACTATTTTTGGTAAAACGCGCTTCTCGCTAAGAGTCGGCGTCGGCTGATCCAGGAGGGTCCCTGCTGGATTCATTACGCGGGCAGAAGCCGCGGTTTCAAAGGCGGGACGGCGAAGAACACACGGAATGCCTGAGATTCGGGCGGGGCGGGGCCGTGCCCATACTTCATTCTATTTCAAGTCCGAATCGCCCCCCCCCCCCCCCCCCCCCCGTTTTCTCCCCTTCCCCTCTCTCCGGCAGCGCTCCGAAAAAAATATCAGCCCAACTAATTAACGAGCACATTCCTTCTCCACTTTTAAATTCAAAATAATTCCCATCGTTCTTTTTTTCTTCTCTTGGGCTCCACTGTTGGATCTTTGTGCTGTGAGCGGAGTGCTTTCTAAGCTAATTCGGGGTCCTTTTACCCTAAAGCATATGATTTCATTTGATACGCCTTTCTTGTGTTATTTTTGTTTTCAGAATTGTGCAATAAATGTTGTCTTCTCTCCCTCTCCCTCTCTCTCTCTCTTTCTCGCTCTCTCTACATGCCGTCTGAAGCGAAGAAGAAACGTAATTTTCTCTTCTCATGGTTCGGCTGTGCATTCCCCTGCCAGCCGAGTCTTAACAATAAAAGATTAATAAAAAAAGAAGAAAGAAAAACGAAAGAGAGAAAACGCGCTGGAACCCAAACAAAACGAAGGCCTTTGATGTCTGGGCTGATCCTGTCGTCCTTTTATTGTTTTTATTTGCTGCATATTGTAATTGCGTTTAGTTTTTTTTTTTTGCTTTTGTTATGTGCTACCCAACGAGCCCGTGGCTTCGCTTTGACAGCGCCTGGCCAGTGGCACTGGCGTCTGCTGCAGACAGAAGGGGGGGGGGGGGGGGGGGAGCAAACATAACAAAAGCCGGGGAGTTATCGGTCTCCGGCATGTAGCGGCGAGCGGGGGGAGGGGGGGAGGAGGAGGGGGGGGGGCTCTGCCGTGTTCGCGCGGCGGGGGAGGAGGTAAACCGCGCGCGCCTCTGTCTTTGGAGATAAACGCTCGCGCCGTGGACGCCGTGGAAACGACGCGAACGTCACGCGGGGCACGCCCGCCGCTCGGGCCCCTGTCCCGCCTCGGACCCGCGGGCCACAAGAACCCGTCACGGCGGGGCGGCGGTATTGAGCGCAGAACAAAGGACCCCCCCCCCCCAAAAAAAAAACGTCCTGTTCTGATTGCATTGGCTGATTCGCCTAACCAATGAGAAAGGGGAGTAAAGAAAAACAAAACTAAAACTGAATCAAAACTGAACAGAATCCCTACGGTGGACTGGCCAGGGCGTGTTCCTGCCTCTCGCCCAGTGCATGCTGGGATAGGCTCCAGCGCCCCCTGTGACCCTAAGCAGGTATAGATAATGGATGGATGGATGGATGTACAGACTACAGACGGTCTTCCAGTGCTGACCAGTGACGGCGGGTGGAATGCACAACTCTCTCTAGCTTTGCCTGGCAACGGGAGGGTTTCATTCCACAGGGTTGTCAGCATCACATCATAAACTTTTTTTTTTGGAATTCAAGCGAGCGAATCTTATAATCAGCCTGATAACAAATCTGATAATGAACCTGATTACGAATCTGATAATAAACTAGATAACGAACCTGATAATGAACCACATAACGAATCTCATAATGAACCAGATAACGAATTTGACAATGAACCTGATAACGAATCTGATAATGAACCAGATAACGAATTTGACAATGAACCAGATAACGAGCTGATAACAAGCATGATAACGAGCGTGATAATGAACCTTATAACGGGCCTAATAATGAACCTTACAAATAGCTCCAATTAATAACTGACCAATCGCTTCTGGTTTCTATACAGCACCATTCACGCTTCGAGCCATTGAGTTTCACAGCTAGTCCTGTGATCGCTGTAGTCTGCAGGCCGTGGTTTAATAATAACCCTCAATGACTCGAGCAGGTTACAGATTTAACCTGCAAAGGAACGTGCTAGCAGGTGGGGCTAAAAAAGGGTGACTTTGAGCCCTCTGATTTTCAGACAAAAAATAAAATAGTTTCTCCTCACCACGGGAACCGAAGGGGGGCGGCTGTGCCAAAGCTGAAGAGCTCAGAGGTACAATAAACTGCTACTGATGCAGGTCATTTGGCTCAATCCCCTTTCCCAATACACAGCTCACTGCGAGGCGGGGTGGGGGTGTGGGGGTTTGGGGGGGTGGGGTGTGCATGAACCTCTTCTGCACACTAAGTGGGTGCAGACAGGGGAGAGTGGATCCTGTTAAAGCAGGGTCACCAGAAATCCCTCTTGTATCCCGACAGATAAAAATGACGGTATATGCTTTTCTCAAGAACTCGACCTGCATACAGCTGGGCTTTGATTACATGCAGAATGCCGCCATGTTGTTCAAAAGAATGCCAGGAATCCGCTTCCTGAATGAGGATTCGCTTTAGCGGACCAACTGGACGGTCCCTCCAACTGCGAACCCGGCCCAGCGTGGGCAGCCAATTACAGGCGGCTGTTCGCATCACATACCAAACTACTGGATACGTTTCAAAGAGCCAAAGTCCTTTTCTGACCTCAAACCTGTCAAATATTCTACTTATCTGAGTGCATGTACTCATCCAGGGTGACCTCTAGAAAACGTCACATAATATCCATTTACACGCTAGTTGGATGTTTCCCAAACCCACTCAGGCTAAGCTTGTTGCTCAAGGCTACAGAGACACGACAGTGATTTGATTTGGGCGCGCAATCTGGTGGTTATGACACCACCTGCCTAACCCGCTATCCCACAATGCCCCGTGTTGCTGTCTTACACACACACACACAGCACACGCGCATGCACACACGTGCACGCGTACATACACCAACACACACATACACACACAAACACACAAAGCACACATGCACACATGCATGCACATATGTGCACATGCACCCACACGCACATACACACACACACACACACACACACACACACACACACGTACAAACACACACACCAAACATTCAGCTCATCCCCATTCGGATCATCAATCCGCTCCACAGGAAAATAAGACCTTCTCAAAGCTGCTCTGATAACAGAGAAACTCCACCAGCTCTACCCAACTGTATTAACTTCCTTTAAAAAAAGATTTAAAAAATTAAGGAGCTTTTAAAAAAAAACAAAAAAAAAAAACAAATCCGGAGGACAAAGACCATGAAAGGAGCAGTGACAACACTGCCCCCCCCCAGCCCCTGCCCCTGCCCCTCCCAGGCCAGCTAGACCTCGCTCAGACGCACGATCAAGGTCATTAAACGAGAGAGAGTCAGCACAAGGGCTCACGGCAGCACAACCGATGTCAGCTTCCATCTGCTGGTCCGTAACGCGCTCAGGATAAAAATAAAAAAATAAACAGAAAACAAAACGCAACAATCCGTAACCAAGTAACCAAGACCCGCAGCCTTACGGAAAGACCGAACGACAGCCCATAAGCACGTAAGCTCAGCCGCGTGTGGGGTACGCCAGTGTGTCTCAGTACTACTGGCAGTGGGGCGGTTAGGCGATTCTCATGGTTAGGCTACTGGGCTTGTAACCCAGAGTCCCACGACTGCAGCTGTACCCTTGACCCAGGTGACTGAGCTGGTTTTCAGTAGAACAGGCAGCTGTATAAATGTGCTCTGGATAAGCACCTGATTAGCTAAATGTTGCTCTTGGCAATGGACTATGTGTGCACCCCCCCTTGCCCCCCCCCCCCAAATATCTGGATGGGAAACAGGTGTGCGGGCCCCCCTTATGACCCATAAGCCTCCCTGGTTCCCCCCTGCAGTAAATCATTTTCATCCCTGGGACTCCTGGCAGGCTCTCTGTAATGGAACTGACAAGGGGTAGGGGGGTTTGGGGGGGGGGGTTTGGGGGGGGCAGGGTGTGAAAACAGTCCTCAGCGGATCACTGATCCAATTATGCAAATGTAAGAGTTCAGGGGTCACCCTCGCCCGGCGTGCCACGCGATCTCTGTTGATATAAGGGCGTGAATTAATTAAATACAAAATGGCGCACATCGTCGTGGTTACCGTGGGAGGTCGAATGGCTTTTTTGCAAGAGTCAGAGCTAGGGACTGCTAACCGCTAGCGCTAGCTGCTCACGCAGACAATCTCGGCTTTCACCCAGGGCGAGTGTATGGTGTGGGGGTGGGGGTGTGGGGGTGGGGGTGGGGGGGGGGGTGGGGGGGTGGAGACTGGGGGAAATAAATAGCTGACATGTGGAACGTTTCTGAGGAAGCCAATACTGTACCTGGTGCTGGCTGAAAGCTCAGGTGCATTAATTAAACTCCAAAGAGCGAAACGAGACCGGCCTTAGAGGGTCTTAAAAACACCTGAATGCCCCCCCCCCCCACCTCCACTCACCGGTCCACCCCACCCCCACCATACCCCCCCCCCACCCCCCAACCCCCAACCCCCAAGACCTGAAAGACAAAAACACCAGTAAGTCTCTTACCTCCCTACTTGCCCTGAAAAGGAAAACGTTAATGATACATACCACGTTTCAAAAAAAAAAATACAACAATATCACAGAGGGCATCTGGTTTACCTCAGAGCGACCAATCAGGTCTTGCAAGCTTCATTATGATGTCATAAAGGAGTGAGGTGGGGGCGGGGGGAGGCTGGGTTGTTTGTAATATACCAAATGCAGGGGTTTGTGGGAAGGAGGGGGGGGGTGGGGGAAAGTCACAGAACATAACCTCAACTCTGCCACCTCTGGCCACAAGATCAAATATTCAGCCACAGCGCCCCCTACAGCCCTGAATATCAGAGGGATATCAGATATCAGGGCTGTCAGTGGAGGAGGTTCGACAGCTTACCCGGCGACTCATTAAAAAAAAAAAAAAAAAACTCACTCTTCAGGAACACAGCCACCAAAAAAAAGAGAAAAAAACCCAACCCCCCCCACCCCCCACAACCCCAATCTAACAGGGCTACTCAATAACTCACACACTTAGGGACATAAACAAACAGGAAACATCAACACACAACTGAACAGCCGAAGACACATCACGACAACGTTGTGAAGAAAGATGAGTTTGTCACACAGAACACAGGCACAACCCACAGGTCTCACATCTTGGAAACGGGACAGGAAAGAGGCTGATTTTTTTTTTTTTTTTTTTTTGGGGGGGGGGGGGAGGCAAAAGACCTTTTTTTTTGTTCTCCTGCAATCATAGGGTTAGCTGTTAGTAGTTTTATACGGATCAGTTGTCTTGTTTTTGTCTTACCTCGTACGGCCGTACCCACTGGAAAAGACACAATGGAAAACAACAGTTCAGTTAAAAGATCTACGTTAGAGCCACTAGTTACCAGTTTAAGGATGGATCATTTTAAAAAGCAAATTATCCTTTGTTATTAGTGTTAACATTCTAATTAGAAAACAGGGTTATTTTGGGAGTTAAAAAGCCTCTCGGTGCTGGTTTCCCAAAGGCACAGGAACTGCATACCCTCCCGTGGGTCTATCTGTTCCCTCCACCACCGCCGACGCATTAGGGAGCGTAAATACACGCGCTGCTCGAATGAGAGGCGGTCTAAACCGCGTGGCTTATGTTCTATCACTGCCCCCCTATTCAAACCGATAAACTGCCTCCAAAGAGGATTTCCTTAAAGTCAACGTGATTGGGCTGAAATCACATAAGTCTTCCCCCCCGGCCAATAGAATTGGGCTGAAGGAGGCGGGGCCGTCTGACGGGGCTCTTCCCCCCTCCCCGGTCAGGCTGGGGGGGGTGGGGGTGCGGGGGGGGGGGGGTGTGTGTACTGCGGTTTAGCTGTCCCTATCCGACTCTCTGTTCTCAATATCAGGGGGGGTGGGGGGTGGGGGGGCTGGGGCTCCATCATGACCTTTACTTTGCTCCCCCCCCCCTTTTATTCTGAGATGACTGACAGCGATCTGCCCCGAGCTAGCTGCCCCTAAGTGCGCTGAGGGGGCAAAGACTGCCCCCTCCCCCCCCCCCCCCCAGGGGTCGCGCCCTGCTAAGCGGTAGGGCAGGGGAGAAGACGGCAGGGGTCAGAGGTTAACGCGTACAGACCAGCGCGGGACTGACGCCGCAGAGCACGCCTGTCCGCTCGTCAGCCCGTCGTGACTTCGAATAAAGTTTATTCTATTATTTAAACGTGGACTGAAGTAAAAAGAGCAGTTCCAGGTTTCACTCCAGTGCCGTTATCCAGCTAACTCCCTAATCCCGCTTCGTGAGCCAGGCCCCAAGTCTTGGCGGAAGTCTGCAGAAAGAACTAACCCACAACGCAAACACAACGCCAAAAATTATTTCCAACCGGATTAGTCTGTGTTTCGTTCCCGCTCTGAATACAGAGAAATCCTTTGTCCAGCACCAGTTAGGGAGGCAGTCAGTTTGGTTTTATGATGTTTTGCCTGGTTCTTGATTCTCCACAGTGATGCAAACACCTATCTCTCCTGGGTACACATCCCTCTTACCCATAGGCCTTTGCACCAGCTCACAGAGCCTGAACAGGGAGAGCTACAATACCATTTCATACACTTCAATCATTTTACAGCTGCAATTCCCCAAGTCGGCTCTAACACTGAACTATAACCCAATAAATATAACTACAACTGTTACTCCTTAACCCTTTAAAGAGTGATATCACAAATATGCAATTAGAATGTTCTTAACTGAACGTTCTAATGCTGATGTAACAATCACCACTGGTAACTGAAAGCAGTGGAGTCCTAGAACACTGACTTCAGAAAATTCTGAAAAAAAAAACACCCCAGAAAAAGCTGCTCTTTGAATGGTTGAATTCTTGGCAAAGGCATTTATCTGATGAAACCAGTGGAAAAAGACACATTCCATGAATGGAGAATCCTCAGAAACCAGGCAAATCATCCTTTAAAGGTTTTTTTTCATCCTTATCTGCGTTCATTTCAGAGAAAATCCAAACAATCACATGGGAGAGAGGGAAGGACTGTTAATTGGTTAGAGTTTTAAGGCAGCAATGCTGTTCTTCTTCGTTTCAACGGGTACACGGTAAAGGTTAGGAGTCTAGTTAGGGTTGGGAGAAACTAGTTAAGGTCAGGTCAGGTTAGGTTAGGTTAGGTATTGGTTACAGGTTAGATTAGGTGTTGGTTAGGTTAGGTTAGGCATTAGTTACAGGTTAGGTATTAGTTAATAAAGCAGGTTTATAAAGGGAGGATTGGAACAGGTTGCTGGTGGGAACACAGCAGCAGGGAGGGTAATCAGATTAGGGAATATGCAACACGGTCGTTTTCATTATTAATCCATAATTAAAACAGCGTAAATTAAAAGCGATTGTTTTCGATGGAGCCTTTTTTTTTTTTTTTTTTTAAAGACGAAAAGACTCGGAATGTAGATGGGGCCACCGGTATCACGACTTCACTCCTCTGGAAGTTATAATAAAAATAACCCAAAAAGGGGTGGAGGGGGGGGGGGTGAAAGCAAAAGAACGGGATTCCTTCCAAAGACGGCGAGGAGCCGCCGTCCCGTGCGCTATCGGGGCTGAGCAGCAGTGCCCTGCGTGGACGGATACAGCAGGCTGCTGGCAGCCTGAGCCGCAGAGAGGATTCTCTCTCCCCTCCTGCCTCAGGACGGAAGAAATCCACAGACGGGCTGGAGGGGGGGGGGTGAGGGCTGGGGGGGGGTAGGTCAGGGCCCACACTCTCAAAGTGAGACGCAAGGCTTTGACGGGCGGTTTTGGACAGAACACCCTCACCTGTCAGGCTGGGCGTCGGACACCTGGACGACGCTGGCTCAGTTCGCTCTGAGCCACTGGCTCACAGCCCTGATGTACTCTGGGTAATGCATGCCCAGTCTGATGCATTGTGGGTAATGTAACAACCCTGATGCACTGTGGCTAATGCATGCCCAGTCTGCTGCATTGTGGGTAATGTAACGACCCTGATGAATTCTGGGTAATTTCTGCTTCATAAGACGATCAGGAAGTCCCCTGTCACCCTTGTATACTTAAGGGAAATAGCATGTCTATATCCACACATTCTTTTTTGCCTGCATGCATTCTCTCTGCAAAGGGAGGCTGATTACTACTGCCTGGGGATTCTGTCCATCTGTCCTGCCAGGTTTCTGCTTAGCTGACTGGACTAATGTATTATTTTTAGCCTCCCCCCACCGCCCCCCCCCCCCCCCCCACAAGGTCACACTGACTGCAGCATCCGAGTGGGGCCCTGATAGCAGAGCCCCGCCCACTAAGCACTCTCACACTCATATTCTCAGGCCACCTGATTGGCCAGCTTATCTCTTACATCAGACTGTGTGCATGCGTGTGTGTGTGACAGAGTATGTGTGTGTATGCGAGTGTGTGTGTGTGTGTCCGTGCTTGCATGTGTGTGTGTGTGTGTGTGTCCATGCGTGCATGTATATATATATATATATGTGTGTGTGTGTGTGCATGTGCATGCACAGGGAAGGCTGAGCTAACAAACCCAAACGGACACGGGCACGCAGTTCCCCAGGTGGGGCTTTAACGTTTCCTCCCTCCTTTCCCACGGCGCGGAGGCCTGGTCTCACACTCAGCGCACGCTACACGCACCTGGCAGCGCTGCGTGAGTCATCGCCCGCCACACGCTGTCCTCAGAGCGAGGGAAAAGAAAAGGCTTCACGCAGCGTCTCCGCTGCCTCGAGCCGGAGGGCGAAGAAAAGAACAGCTCATTCAGAAACGCCAGCGCAGCAGCGGTGCGCCTGAGCAGCGTCTGGAGCCCAGACTCTGGTACTAAACCGCGACCTGCCTCCTGAACCCTGAAATTACAGCTCTTTGGAACGAGGGGTTAGGATGACGACCCAGGGGGTGCAGAGGATTTTTTTTGGGGCGCAGACCCCTTTTCTCATCAGCGTAAATCACGGCAGCCGAAGATAAGATCTGTGAACTGCTGCATCAGTTTCCCGTTGCCTTCGCCCACTTGCTAGCCCCACAGGCTAACGGGAGTGCGCTAGCCCCACAGGCTAACAGGAGTGCGCTAGCCCCACAGGCTAACAGTAGCGTGCTAGCCCCACAGGCTAGCGGGAGTGCGCTAGCCCCACAGGCTAAAGGGAGTGCGCTAGCCCCACAGGCTAACAGTAGCGTGCTAGCCCCACAGGCTAACGGACGTGCGCTAGCCCCACAGGCTAACGGGAGTGCGCTAGCCCCACAGGCTAACAGTAGCGTGCTAGCCCCACAGGTTAACGGAAGTGCGCTAGCCCCACAGGCTAACGGAAGTGCGCTAGGCCCACAGGCTGACGGGAGCGCGCTAGCCCCACAGGCTAACGGGAGTGCGGCAGCGCAGAGCTAGCGGCGGCTAACTCGCGCTACCACTTCTGCATCGTTGATTAAAAAACAAAAAAAGTAAAAAACCAGCCTCCACTTAGGCATGCAAGGGCCACTTTAAACCTGCTCTGTGAATTTACCGCACGCCATATTTTTACCCGTTAAAAACTCGGAAAGCCGTGGGGAGGAAAGGAAAACACAGGCCCTCGGAGAGCCTCATAAAACAGGGAATTTGGCAGTCTCCGAACCCCCAGAATGAAATTTAAAAAAAACAAAACAACCCCCAACGGGAGGGACCCCGCTCCCGCGGGTTTGAACAGGAAGCGTGCGGCGCGGCACTTCCTGTGCTACGAGTGCACGCCGAGCGGGACGCAGGACAGCCGCCAAATTACTGGCTGGAATAATATTTTTATCGGTGGCGAGGGCGCGGAGCCCGGACCCTCAGGTCACGCACGGCAGAATGCCTCCCTCTCTCGCTCGCTCGCTCCCTCTCTCACTCCCTCCCTCCCTCCCTCCCTCTCTCTCTCACTCCCTCCCTCCCTCCCTCGCTCGCTCGCTCTCTCCCTCCCTCCCTCACTCTCTCTCTCTCTCACTCCCTCCCTCCCTCCCTCCCTCCCTCGCTCCCTCTCTCTCTCTCTCTCTCTCTCCCTCGCTCTCTCTCGCTCTCTCCCTCCCTCGCTCACTGGAGGCCCCGGGCGGACCCTGAGCTGCTGCTCCAGGCGCTCCTATTAAAGATTCGCCCGTTCCCGTTTCCCTGTTTTTTCCCACCCGGACTACATCCCGAGTACGGAACGTTCGAATCGGGGCTCCTGACCCCCTTTTGGAACCACGGGACCTGTTACTGGGGAAGACTGAAGGGGCTGCTTTGGGTTTAAAGTGCGGCCTTGTGTATGCATAATGTGTGGGGAATGTGTGTGTGTGTGTGTGTCTGTATGCATGTGTGTATGTGTGTGTGTGTGTGTGTCTATGTATGTATGTATGTATGTATGTATGTGTGTGTGTGTGTGTGTGTGCCTATAAGCATGTGTGCCTGTATGTGTGTGTCTGTGTGTGTGTGTGCGCCTCTACACAGGTGTGTGTGTGTGTGTGTGTGCCTGTACATGCGTGTGGAAAGGGCAGCCAGCCTTATGCCGCACAGACCAGATATTCACTTCCACACTTAAAGAATAAAAGCCTGGAGTTAGGCAGAGCGCTCCAGTGCTCCAGCGCACACACCGGGCTGGGGACGGGCTCGGATCTTTCCGGAAGAAAAGACGAGAGAGCTCTGGGGACCCCGCAGGTCACCTGACTCGACTGACAGACCCGAGGACTCGCCGTCACTACACCTTTACACCCGAGGGGTTTCACCGGCCTCTGGGACGTTTATAAACGGCAGACGTTTTCGCTTTTGGACGTTAGTGGGAGGGGGGGAAAATAAAAAGATTGGGGGAAGGGTGAGACGGACAGAAAGGGAGAAGGTGAAAGGGACAGGACTAGAGAGAGAGAGAAAGAGAGAAAAAGGATCGGTGGGTCATGCATTTTAAAAGCGTTTAAAATGCCATCTGCTTCGGGGGGGCAAAGAGGAGTTTTAGACTCAGAAAAAACACTTACCAAAGGTATCTGAAAATTATAAGAAATAAAGGGGAACAAAACAAAACAACATATTTCAGGGCTGAGGTCAGGTAATGGGTTACACTGTTTAGACCAGCAAGTGTGTGTTTTACTCTAGTTTTAATTTCCACTTTCACCGTAGGAATTTTCAATTTGCATTCTTCATAAGAAAACACCAACCGCATGAAAATAAATACTCCAGCACTGAAGACAAGCAGCTACATAATGCAAATGTATCTCTTTGGTTAAGCAATGTTTAAATAGTGCTTGAGACTCAAACACATTTACATTCAAAATGTTTTTCTGAGAGAATATAAATATGAAGTCTGAGAGGAAAAGTATGTTAAAGTACAGAATATGAACACATCACCGTGTGCAGGATGCACTGTGTGTACACGAGGTGCTGTCTGAAGCAGTGTTTTTGAACAGTGTTAGTTAGATCAGTCCAGATTTATTTGTTGTTTTTCTTTACTGAAATAGCAGGGGATTGCTGGAGGAAGTTAAAATCAGCAGGATGTGACCTGGGACACATCAAAGCTCCAACGGAACAGACAGACAAACAGATAGACAAACAGACAGACAGACAAACAGATAGACAAACAGACAGACAGAGACCCAAAAATATATGTGAACAGGAGACACCTGGCTGTACTGCCAGGACAATGGACACAGAGACAAATTTGGGGGGGGGGGGGGCACAACAACAGCTGAGGGATGACACCTCTGAACCAATGACCTGGAACCAGCCAGGGACCCAAGCTCACCCTTCCCATAGTGCACTGGGGGCACCAGTTCCTTCTGTCTTTTGACATATCAGGGTTTTTTTTTTTTTGAGAATTCTCCCACTGGCTTGAACTGGTTAGGCTCATAGTGCTGTAAGGTTATGAGCAGCCTGGTCAGGCTCATAGTGCTGTAAGGTTATGAGCAGCCTGGTCAGGCTCATAGTGCTGTAAGGTTATGAGCAGCCTGGTCAGGCTCATAGTGCTGTAAGGTTATGAGCAGCCTGGTCAGGCTCATAGTACTGTAAGGTTCTGAGTAGCCTGGTCAGGCTCATAGTGCTGTAAGGTTATGAGCAGCCTGGTCAGGCTCATAGTGCTGTAAGGTTATGAGCAGCCTGGTCAGGCTCATAGTTCTGTAGGGTTATGAGAGCAGCCTGGTCAGGCTCATAGTGCTGTAAGGTTATGAGCAGCCTGGTCAGGCTCACAGTGCTGTAAGGTAATTAGCCTAAAAAACAGAGGCCTGATTGAAAATGGGAGAACTACAGGACCCAAGGAGCTGTTGGGTCCAGAGGGCGGGGTCTGGGAGGAGCTGGGGTCCCTGTATTCCAGCGTTGTGATTGGCCCACGAGGGATCTCCACAGGTACACCGAAGCACAGATGGCTCGGCGTCCTGCTCAGACCCCAAAATACCCCCCCGAGGTTTCGCTTGCCGTCTTCCAATAAAATAGTAGAATAAAAAATAATGATAAATAAAAAACCACTTTCACATTATCGCTCCACTCTGGAAAACTCCGATGATACCCCCCCAGGGGGGAGAGCCCTGCTGTCTGACAGGGAAAATAAAGAGACACTCCTGCAACTCGCACAACATCCCGCTCGAACAGAACTAATGCAAACGCCAACACTAACGCTAACGCTGTTTTGGGCCTTTCAAGAGCGGGAGCTGTTACCTCCAGACTACATTTTGTTCCACTAGACCAGACCCCTACTGCCCCCCCACCCCCACCCCCCCAACCCAATTAAGTCCACTAATCCTGTCATAGAGGCCAGATGCTGCCTATTCTGGGGGGTGGGAGGGGGGAACGCATTGTGCACATCGGGGACGATGACGTCATCATTAAATACTCATTGTTCAGTGACGCTCTGACCTAATTTAAATGAAGGGCGTGAACTCGACAAAAAAAAAAAAAAATCAATTAGATTTTTCAAGGGGTAACTAATCATCGACCCAAAATATCAACCCCTGAGTGCCTTAGGGGCACTCTGTCCCGTACTTAATTAAGACACATAATTACACTTCAGCGGACGTTTCAATAAAGTCTCATCAATAGGGATGAAACGCCATTTTTAATTACTGTACAATGACAACAGCAACAGTGGCCACGCCCAGTCCTAGTGACTCGTCCAATCATTTCTGTGTGTACTCAGTCCCCAGCTGAGGTTCTGTTTCTCCCAGATGAGAACCCTTGGAAAGGCAGCCTGTATCAATTGTGAAACTTGGGCCTGCACTACAGGTCTGGTGTTTAACATTCGAGCTGGAGCGCTTAAAAAATATAACGCATAAATCGATAACCTCACACACCCTGGCACCTGAATCATAACCAAGACAAACCTTGAAAGAGAAAGAGAGAGAAAGAGAGGGAGAGAAAATAAAAGAGAGTATTTGCATCTTCACCCCCCTCCATTTCAACCCTGTTCTGAGTATGAGCACAACCGACGCTAACGCTAACAAGGAGAGAGAGAGAGAGAGAGAGAGAGAGAGAGAGAGAGAGAAAGGGAACGAGCAGATTGGTCAGCCCGGCAGGAAGTTCCGCCCCTTCCCCCCTTACCTGATCTCAGCTGTTTGATTCGCCCGTTACTTGCGCTGGGGTCGACGGGCAGGAAGTCCTTGAACCAGTGTATTTCCGGGTCGGGGTTGCCGCTGGCCGCACACAGCATGGTGGCGGTGCGGGTGCGCTCCACCACCTTCAGCTGGGGGCCCATGTCAATGTTGGGGAACCCCGAAGGGAGGAGGTCCTCTGCGAGGGGGGAGAGAGAGAGAGGCACAGGGGGTGGGTTTTGGGGGGGTGGGAACCGGGACGGACTGTGTTCCGTACTGGATCGTGGGGTCCAGTCCACACAAGCGCTACTACAGACTCAGAGCCGACCCCAAAAACATCTTTAATGTGCTCTTTATGTTGGAGAGGGGATTTTGTGTGTGTCTGTGTGCTTCTGCGTGCATGCGTGGTTGTGTGTGTGTGTGTGTGTGTGTGTGTGTGCGTGTTTGTGCATGCGTGCGTGGGTGTGTGCACGTACATGTGCGCGCATGTGTGTGTGTGTGTGTGTGTGCCCACGTGTATCCTCGCACGTGTATGCGTGATTGTGTGCGCATGTGTGGGAGTGTGCATGTGTGCGTGTATGTGTGTGTGTGTGCATGCGTGCATTTGTGCATGCGCGCGTGTGTTCTGATTGTTATTCCACGATTTGAGCGAGATGTTTGTTGTTTTTTTTTCCAGTTCCAGTTTTTATTTGTTCACTGCTTCTTTTTTTTCCCCAGCCAACAGTCTATCTTTTCTCCTACTATAAAAAAACGCTGGTTTGGAGCAGAATAGGTCAATACATTGTGGACAAATAGCTGAAAGAATCCGGAGCTATTTTCAGCTGCCAGTCTGCTGATAGCCCTGTTTACCTTCAGGCCCCTGGCAGGGTTTCGGGACTGCCCACTGATGGCGTCCAACATAATCCATTTTGTCACTATTTCTGTTGCCATGTAAAGCTGGATTTTTCAGAGCGCTATAAGCATCTTGCCCTTTATTTGTTTGGATATCAGAACTGTGTGTGTGGGGGGGGGGAGGGTGGAACTGGATAAAACTGGGCAGTCTCAGCTAATTGCAACCATTGCAAATTTAATTTAGACTGATTGTAAAAATTTGCACGGTTTGCATAATAATTTCGGTGATTCAGAGGTAGTAACACTTTTTTTTTTTCAGACAGATGCACAAAACAGCCATTTTGTGGCTGCAATTACTTCTTAGTAGAAGACTCGCCTCTAAATCATTTTAATTGTAACAAAGATTGATTTACATTATACAGCTTTAATTTTAACCAAAGGAGAAGTCTTAAACTGAAAACCGTTTGTTTTTAGGTTCCCTGATTTTTTTAGCTCGACAGCCGAAAAACGGTTTTCAGCAGCACTTCGGGTGCTTGAGGAAGACGTGCTCCAGCCAGAGATGTTTCCACACGAGCGAAGTTGCTCAGAACCGCAATCGAGAGTCATTTAGCATACAAGTGACGTTTTGCACCCTTGAGCGAAAATATACGGCAGATTAGGTGTGCTCTAAAGGGAGATGCATCACTTAAAATGGCCGCTGCTCTCTGTGCTCAATTGCACCCTGTCACGGCCCCAGTGAGCGATGGTGGGAACTCAGACGGAGATCCTGAGAGGTGCGGCGGGTGCATCTCCTAATCTGCGGTGAGGGTTTTCGGGATGCTGCAGTAGAACTGTACTTCTCTGTGGGAACCATCTGGAGATTATATACATACACACACACACACGCGCACACACACACACACAGACATGCACACACACACACAGACATGCACACACACACACATTCCTTGTAACTCCCTGTCTCATTTCGTCAGCCTGTCAGCTGATCTAAGGAAACACACAACTTACACGCAAACACACAACTTACACGCAAACACGCAACTTACATGCAACCACGCATGACAAATCACAAAAGCTGAATCCCACTCTCTCAGTACTCATATATTAACAGGGGGAAACAACCTCAGCTTGTACCCCAATAGATGAGACTTCTATTCGAACACAAAAATAACCAAGTGCGCTCGCGCCCCCCCCCCCATACCTCTGTCTCATTTGGGACGAGTGCTTGTTAAAGAGATGTGGTTCTTTTCTGATCAATCAAGAAATATCGATTTTTCAGACCCTAAATGTCCCATCCAGGTGCAATGGGCCTGGATATGTAAGGAGCAAAGAAACCAGGAGCCTTTAAACTGATAGCCTGGGATGTTTCTCCATGACAGCAGAGCACGCTTTGCAATAAAGCCCAAATACTACTGCGCCCCTGGGGCAGTGCGGGGCTCTGTAAGAATCACTGCTTACTCATTAATCAGGAGTCACACCTTTTTTGTTTTTTTTGGAAACTAACAAAACGGTAACAGGCCAGAAAAGAACAAGCAGAGCGGAATGAGAGAGTGTTGGGCTCTGGGGTGCGGTTCCACCTGAGCGACAGGTGACAGGCGACAGGTGAGTCGCGTCAGCCGCAAGGCTCCGCCCCCAGGAGGTGTCACACGGTTCGCGGTAATTCCACAGCCTCGCTTCCCCGGAGCCCCAGGGTGGGGGAAGGGGGGGGGGTGAAGAGCCAAGAGCTCACGCGAGTTCGCGGCCCAAACACCTCACGCGCCGACCGTGCGGACAGCCGGCTCCTCCGCTTCCCCGCCATCGAGTCCCCGCGGGCGCCAGCGTCAGGCCTAAACCACCCCCCCCCCCACCCACCCCCCACACGCCGCCTCAGCGAGCTTCACCTCCCGCCCCCGCAGGAGGACGGGCGCTAACGTCCCCGCCCAGACGGGCACGCCGCGCCCCCGCGCGTCTCCAAGGCCGCTGGCGAGGCGGTGATCTGGCGCTGACATCACAGCTCAGACCGTTTTCCGCACGCTTCTCTGAAACACTGAGACGGGTTCTCTGTGCGGAGAGAGGGAGGGAGAGAGGGAGGGAGGGAGGGAGCGCCGACTCGGTAAATATTTAAGAGCCAGACGGGGAACGGGGAGAATCGCTGCTGCTGTTTCAGGGCTTCCTGCCGAATCCTCGCCCATCGATTATTAAAGGCTGCTGAGGTGTGATCTCTGCGTATCCCTGAAGGGAAGCTGAGACGCTTCTCTGCTTTGTGAGCCTTAAAGTAGGGCTGCCTCTCTCTCTGTCCTCTCACTCTCTTTCTCTCTGTCTATCTCTCCTTCCTCTCTCTCTCTCCGCTCTCTATCCTCTCTCTTTCTCTCTCCCTTCTCTACCCTCTCGCTCTCTTTCTGTCTATCTCTTTCCTCTCTCTCTCTCTATCTCTCCTCATTCTCTCTCTCTGTCTGTCTCTCTCCTCCCTCCCTCTCTCTCTGTCCTCTCACTCTCTTTCTCTCTGTCTATCCCTCCTTCCTCTCTCTCTCTCTCTCTCCACTCTCTGTCCTCTCCCTCTCCTTCTGTGTCTGTCTATCTCTACTCCCTCTCTTTCTCTCTATCTCTCCTCATTCTCTCTCTGTCTCTCTCCTCCCTCCCTCTCTCTCTTTCTCTCTATCTCTCTGTCTATCTCTCCTTCCTCTCTCTCTTGCTCTCTCTCTCCTCTGTCTCTCCCCCCCTCTCTCTCTTTCTCTCTCGCTCCCTCTCCCTCAGATGTGAAAACGCATAATTCCCCCGTTTTGATATCAGTGTTTTATAATCGCGCGCGGGCGTCGACGGCCGGGCCCCGCGTTTCGATTCCCTCGTTAACGCCGCAAGATCAAGCTCTCGTATTCCAGCCAATCGGCACGGCCGCAGCTCCCCGCGTTCCGGGAGCGAGCCGCGTATTCCGCAGCCAATTAAAAACCGGCAATTAAAACCCGCCAAACGTGCCGCTGTGCAGTAATTCGCTTCCGAGTTTAATTACAGGGACGGAATGCTGAACAGCTTATGCAAATGAGCGAGGGAGTTTGGAATCTCGGGAATTACGACGTCATCAATTTTCCGATCCAATCAGAGGTTTTTGGGGCCGTGGTCCCAGAAACGTTCCTCCTCCCTCGACGAGATGGCGAGAAGCCGAGAGCTATCCTCGGGACAGGGGACGGGAATGTCATTTGTGTTCCAGCCTTTTCCTTAATCGAGCGGTAAACACAGATTGTATCCCCAAGCGGGTCACAAGGATGAGGCTTTTTTTTTTTTGAGGTTTTCTTGGCTGAATGTTCTCTCCTGGTTATCAGCTGTCAAAGACAGCAGTCAAAGCAGAAGCTCTTTGATGTGTGTGTGCCTGTGACCGTGCCCAGGTCCTCCGGGTGAGACATTCAATCTGGTGCCTGTGTTCTCCCCGGCAGCTGATTGGCTGACTGCTTGATAGACACAAACGAAGGGGAGGATGATGAACAAAGCCAGAATTTTTTCGGAAGTCAGCGTTCCAGAACTCTGTTGCTTACGGTTACCAGTGCTGATTGTGACATCAGCATTAGAATGTTCAGTTGGGAACATTCTAATCACATACATGCATTTGTAACTGTACACCTTGAAAGGTTAACACCCTTGTTTGTGTCCGTCCGCCCCCCCCCCCCAGCCCCCCCCAGCCCCCCCTTTATTTTCTGGGGGAAAGGAAAGCAAACGCGCTCTCACTCTCTCTCCACCCCTCCACTCTTCACTCTGAGCGGGAGGGGTGAGCGGGCAGCGGGGGAGGTAGTAATGGACGACCATTACTACAAAAAATATCCCGGGCCAAATTAGCCTGGGCGAGCGTTAAAAGCATTTGTGCCCCCCCCCCCCTTCTCTTCCCCGCATTTGTTTCAGGGCCCACCCACCCCATTTTGATAATGACTCCCTTTTGTTTTTACTTGTCTCTCCTCTCGCCTTTCAAATTTCACATCATGTGGGTTTCAAACCCACAACAGCGTAACAGCTGTTCTGCTTTTTGGGTGGCATTGGGCAGCTGCGCCAGCCCCCCCCCCCCCTTCCAACCCCCCCACCTCCACCCTACAGTGCAGGCCACCCCTGTGAACATTTGGGAGGGGTAGGGGGCTACCACGTCCATCTCGGCCAATCCGACGCGAGGAGGCTCAACGGCTAGCCTTGGCTCGGCGCGGCTCTGTGTTTGCGGGGCAGAAAGTCACCCCTGGATTAATCAGCCCTAATTATCCTTAATTACAGCCTCTCGGCATCAACGCCGTTATGCGAGCGACAGGTGCGGAGCCTCTAATCTGATTGGTCGGGCTTAGCTTCGGCGGCAGGGCAGAACGAGCTCGCCCAAATCTAGGGGTTACGCGACGACCTTCGCCGGGACTAAATCGCCAGATTGCACCACGTGCTCCTGCTTCTGTGCTGGAACGGCCCCATGACAGCCCCTCACACAAACAGACTGCACTCAAAAATATGCGGACTTGTGGGGAAAAAAATGGATATGTGGAAAAAATATAATGAATGAGCAGTGTATTTTTTTTTAGAATATATACCAAAATATCTTAAAGCGACAATAATTTGTACGTTTGCGTATACATTTTAAAGTGTTTGTGGTATTTAATTTCACTGTATTTTCGGCAGTTATAAATATCTGTAAGGGTCTTCATTCAAGGATATGATCTGTGTCCGATGAGTGAGTAAAACAGATTCACATGAGCGCAGAACCTCTTGCGTGTGCTTATGATCAGCCCGAGTCCTCTGACAGATGTTCAGGGTTCTGAATATGTACTTTCTGATTATTCATTTAAATAAATAAATAAATAAAAATAAACTGGAAAAATCCCATCCCAGCTCAGTCCGAGGCTCCGCCCACCGAAGGGCACAAGTTGTCCCCTCCCACAAACCCAAAACCTTCCTCCTGCGGTCTCCCTGACCAGGACCCAGTCCGTGGGTGGTCCTAGGCCAGGAAATCATTTTCATCTCCCCAGAAATATGACTTTAAAATGTCACAAACTGCTCTGGATTATCTCCCCATCACATCTGCCCTCTGCAGTGGATATTGGGGGTTTAAAATGATTTTTTTATTTATTTACTTTTTTGGCCAAACAGACCACCCGTGTTCTCATTTTCCAAGGCTGAGCCCCCCACTGCTCTCTGGCCTCCCAGGGTTTGTCATGAGGGCACCCCCCCCCCCTACCTCCCTCCCCTGCTCCCCCCCCCCAAACGTGTTTATTACTCATATATTTATTTCCACTTAGAGAAATTATTTAATTTCATCAGCGCCATAATCAAGTTAACCTGATTACCCATGGCCGCTGCCTGCCAGGGACGAGGCTTACGAATGTTCACGGCATTAATATGACAGAGAGAGGGAGAGAGAGGAGAGGGAGAGAGAGAATGAGAGGGGAGAGAGAGAGAGAGAGAAAGGGAACGAGATGGAGGGAGAGATACGGATGTGTTTTAGAGTACTGTTACAGGAAGGGATGAAGAGAGGGAGAAAGAGAGAGGGGGAAAGAGAGAGAGAGTGAATGAGAGAGGGAACGAGATTGAGGGAGAGATATGGATGTGTTTTAGAGCACTGTTACAGGAAAGGAGGGAGAGAGGGAGAGATAGAGAGAGATAAAGGAGGATGGAGTAAGAAAGAGGAGAGAGGGAGATAGATAAGAGAGAGGGACAGCAAGAATGACAGAGAGAGACAGAGAGAAAGAGAGATAAAGGAGAAGGAAGAGAGGGAGGGAGGGAGGTGCAGAGAGGCAGAGAGAGAGAGAGAGAGAGGAGAGAGAGAGAGAGAGAGAGGGAAAAATGAAAAAGCCAGGAGTAAAGAAATAGATATTTAACTAATCTGCAGGCCCAGCTGTTTGGACTCCAGAGATGGTCAATTTCATTTGCTCTCTCTCTCTCCCTCTCTCTCTCTCTCTCTCTCTCTCTCTCTCTCTCTCTCTCTCTCTCTCTCTCTCTCTCTCTTTCCAGGCCAGAAGCTCGATTAACATAATCAACCGGAGCCGGTCGTGGGGGGGGGGAGGAGGAGGAGGAGGAGGCAGGCGGGCACGGTCGCGCTGAAGAGCCAGGGGTCTGTCTGGCTGTCACCTTGGACAGTGCGGTGTCAGCAGGGCCAGTCCCGCACAAGGGGGGGGGGGGGGGGAGTGGGGTGAGTGGAGGGGGGGGGGGGGGGGGGCAGATAATGGGGCTCTAATGTGGCATGCACTCTCCCCTGCATTCAGAAAGGCTTTTATACACAGAGCTGCCCCCGCTGGCTCAAACCCCTGCACCCCCCCACCCCACCCACCCCCCATCCACACTAAAGCAGCCTGAATTTACACTGAAATGATCAAAACTGAGAAAAAAGCAAAAAAAGGAAAAAAAAGCATTTACTTTACTGGCCTTTAGCACATTCTGCTGTACACTGGCCGTTCTTAGCTAAGGGGGGTCCAGCGACTGCAGTGACCTTCCAGCGTGTTCCGTGGATCAGCATTATACGGCCAGCGAGAGGGAGAGATCCATCCTCTCATCTCTTTTTACCGCTGAAGTTTCCTGAATGCGCCAGGCTGGTTCCTCAGAGGCCGGGGGGGGGGGTTAAACAGGGTGGACTCCAGTGACAGGGGACGGGGGGGGGGTCAGACCCTCACTGGCCCAGACCTCCGCTTCCTCCACGCAGGCAATGCACATCTTCCCCCCCCCTTCCACCCCCACAAACGCCGTGCCAAAATAATCACCCAGCGGTTTTGTTTGTGTTTGTTCGGTAAACGGCGCTGATTTGCATCCACGGCGGTCCGCACGCGCTCAGTTAGCGGCACGACGCACGGCGGCGTGTCATTCGCACGATAAACCGACAGGAACGGCGTGAGGATTACTCCCCGTGACGCGGCGAGCTCTCGCTCTCGCTGACACGCCCCGCAGCCGCGCGGAGGAGCCGCCGGAAAGGCCAGGCTCGATCAGGGGGAGCCCCCAGGGGCCGAGCGCGTGACGGGGGGAGGAGGGCGCTTCACCTGGAGGAGCAAACACCCACCAGCTCCCCCCCTTTCAAAACACACAGGCTTCCCCCTGAGCTGCTGCAGCAGCGCCTGAGAACAAACTGGAGATAATGGGGGCAGATTTAGCACTCAGGACTCAGAATACAGAACTCAACCACTCAGATCTCAGAATAGAGAAATCAGAATACAGGACTCAATGACTCAGAAATCAGAACACAGGGTTCAGAACTCAGAACACAGGGTTCAGAACTCAGAACTCAAGACTCAGAACTCAAGGACTCAGGACTCAGAACTGTCTGTCTCCATCGACCGGCTCCAAACCCGCCAGATAAAACGCGGAAGCTGAGACACCGGCTCGGCCGTGCAGACGAGACGATGGGCGAGATGCCTCAGGAACGAGCCGGGGGGGGCGATGTGAGTCGGGGGGGGGGCGATGTGAGTCGGGGGGGGGGGCGATGTGAGCCGGGGGGGGGACGATGTGAGCCGGGGGGGGGACGATGTGAGCCGGGGGGGGGGACGATGTGAGCCGGGGGGGGGGCGATGTGAGCCGGGGGGGGGACGATGTGAGCCGGGGGGGGGACGATGTGAGCCGGGGGGGGACGATGTGAGCCGGGGGGGGACGATGTGAGCCGGGGGGGGGACGATGTGAGCCGGGGGGGGGCGATGTGAGCCGGGGGGGACGATGTGAGCCGGGGGGGGGGACGATGTGAGCCGGGGGGGGGGACGATGTGAGCCGGGGGGGGGGGGACGATGTGAGTCGGGGGGGAACGAGGGTGTTATCTCCCGCGGTTAGTTCTGTCTGATTACACACCCGATCTCCGCGGCACCTTTCGCCAGCGCTGGCCCGAGTTACGGCAGGGCTCACCGCGAGAGGCAAAGTGCCGGGGCGGCTAGCGGAGAGCTAACGGGCTAACGTGCTTAACTGCGACGGCCAATGGGCTTGGACGTAGGTGAATGAATAAAGAATACAACAACTGTGGCTTCAGAGGAGGGATTTTCACCTTAAAAACAACAACCGCTTAGACAAAAGAAACCAGGTGAGGGGGAGTTAACTGTGTAATCAGCTGCTTTAATCGATCAATTAAGTGCCGAGTAACAACTAAAAACCAGCAGACCCTGCGGCTCTCCAGGACCTGGGTTAGCCACCCCTGGTCCAAACGAAGAGAAGTTCTCCTGGACAACTTTGTAATGAAAGAGGCAGGTGGGATGTGGGCGGGGGGGGGGGGGGGTCAAAGGGCTCCAGGAGCAGATGTTCAAATCGCACGGTCCGCTGGCAAGACTGGACGCGGAAATAAAAATGAAAACTAAAAAACCGGACTGTGGTTGGAGCGATGGGCCTCAGTGACCCAACGCGCGTGTAGCGGGTCCACACGGACCGAGCAGCCCAGCCCTTATTTAAATATTAACAGCTGCTCGGCCAGCTCAGCCCCCCACCGTCACAACCCAGGCACCCGTCCAGAACAGAAGTTCTGCAATCAAGGAAATCTGGCCGGAGAGAGAGAGGAGGGGGAGAGAGTGGGAGGGGGCGAGGGGGGGGGGAGGAGGAGAGAGAGAGAGAGGGAGGGGAGAGGGGGAAGAGAGAGAGAGAGGGGGGAGAGATGAGAGCAGGAGATAGTGAGAGGGAGTGGGACAGAGTAGAAGAAAGAGGAAGATGGTGAGGGGATGGAGAAAGAGAGAGGGAGAAAGAGGGAGAGAGAGAAAGAGACAGAGGGAAAAAGGGAAAGAGAGAGAGAGGGGGGAGAGAGGGAGAGCGGGAGATAGTGAGAGGGAGTTGGAGAGAGTGGGAGAGGGCAGAGGGAGGGAGAAAGAGAGAGAGAGAGAAAGAGGGAGAGGGAGAGCAGGAGATAGTGAGAGGGAGTGGGACAGAGTAGAAGAAAGAGGAAGATGGTGAGGGGGATGGAGAAAGAGAGAGGGAGAAAGAGGGAGAGAGAGAGAAAGAGAGAAAGAGAAAGAGAGAAAAAGAGAGAAAGAGGGAGAGGGAGAGCACGCTATGGCATTCAGGTCTTCAGCGTTTCGGCGCTGTTCCGCGCAGGGGCGCGTCGCTAAGCGGTGCTTGGAGACGGAACGCCAGTCATCCCGCGAGACACGCCCTGACCCCCCCCGCGCTGCAGACTGTGCGCTCCTCTGGCGGGCACGGGAGAGGGGGTGATGCTTATTCATGAGCAGGATGGCGTGCCCCCCCCTGCCCCCCCCGAGGCTGGTCTTTATTCATGGGCTGGGGGCTCGGAGGTCCTGCAGCACGCCAGCACGTCTGCCCCTCTCTATCGACCGCTGACTCTGAGAGAGAGACTCCGCCCCCAGTGACCCGGCGAGCGCGCGGCAGGGTGTGTGTGTGTGTGTGTGTGTGAGAGAGTGTGTGTGTGTGAGAGTGTGTGTCGCATGCAGGAGTGTGTGTGTGTGTGTGAGAGAGTGTGTGTGTGTGTGTGTGTCGCATGCAGGAGTGTGTGTGTGTGTGTGAGAGTGTGTGTGTGTGTGTGTGTGTCGCATGCAGGAGTGTGTGTGTGTGTGTGAGAGAGTGTGTGAGAGTGTGTGTGTGTGTGTGTGTGTATGAGAGTGTGTGCATGTGTGTGTGTGTGTGAGAGAGTGTGTGTGTGTGTGTGTGTATGTGTTTGTGTATTTAACAAATATTATTTTTTTATGACAAAAGAGAACCAAAGAGAACCAAAGTGCAGATTCTGAACATGTGCAGACTACCTGCATAACAACTTAAAAAAACAATATAAAAACACACAGTGCACCAGCCCACTGGCTCCCCACATTCATAGCAGTGAGTAACACAGAGCCTCCGTACAGCTCTAACAGCCGCCATTACACCCTAAACAGCACTGAACTGCAGCAGCAAACAGGAACAGGGGCCACCTCCCCAACACAGGCAGGCCTGAGCCTCACCGGGGTATGGCTGCTTTAATAACACACACACACACACACATACACCTGCATGCGACACACACACACACACACACATACACACACTCCTGTACGCGACACACACACACATACACACATACACACACTCCTGTACGCGACACACACACACACACAAACACGCACACACCTGCACGCGACACACACACACACACACGCACACCTGCACACAACACACACACACCTGCATGCGACACACACACACATACACACATTCACACACACACAGACACAGACACACACACACACACACACACACACACACACACACACACACACACACACACACACACAGAATCGCCAGCCTCGCGCCCGCGTAAATAATTCATCGCGCGGAGTCGGCGGCGGCGCGACAGGAGTCTGTAGATTCCGCCGGACCGCACCGCGGTAAAAGGGGGATGCATTATGCAGTGGGGGGGGGGGGATCGGAGACGGCGGGGGTACAGGTTGGGGGGCGGTGGAAACGGGCGTGTTTACGGGGGTGAGATAAGGGGACCGCGCGGTGCGAACACAGCCGGCCGTCTCTCGGTGTGATGGCGGGGCAGGGCCCCCGTCTCTCCTCAGACTTTCTCTTCCTCTCCCCTTTCTCTCCTCCTCGCCCCCCCTCCCCACCCCTTTCTTCCACCTGTCGTGCAGTGCCGGGGGGGAGGGGGGGGTCAGGGAGATAACTCAAGGTAAGGCACACAGTGGGAGGTTGAAAACCAGAGGGACTGAGGGAGAGAGAGAGAGAGAGAGAGAGAGAGAGAGAGAGAGAGAGAGAGAGAGAGAGAGAGAGAGAGAGAGAGAGAGAGGAAGAGAGAGAGAGAGAGGAAGGGGGGGGGGGTGGCAGGGTCGATCCGCTTCCCGAGAGCTTTCATTATTTATCAGCTGCTCATTATCACCGATGGTAACTGTCCACCTGCTCCAAAAATGACTTATTCCCCCAGCTGCCTCCGACAGGTCCTCTCCCAACCCCCCCCCCCCGCTCTCCCAACCCCCCCCCCCTCGCTCCCTCTCCTCCTCCTCCTCTCTCTCTCTCCCACTCCTCTATCTCTCTCTCTCCCACTCCTCTATCTCTCCCTCTCTCTCTGTCTCTTCCTCCTCCCTCCCTCTCCTCCTCCTCCTCCTCTCTCTCTCCCACTCCTCTATCTCTCTCTCTCCCACTCCTCTATCTCTCCCTCTCTCTCTGTCTCTTCCTCCTCCCTCTCTCTCTCTCCTCCTCCTCCTCTCTCTCTCCCACTCCTCTCCCTCTCTCTCTCCATCTCCCTGTCTCTCTCTCCCTCCTTCTCCATCGCCTTCCTCTCTCTCTCCCACTCCTCTATCTCTCCCTCTCTCTCTGTCTCTTCCTCCTCCCTCTCTCTCCATCTCTCTCTCCCTCCTTCTCCATCGCCTTCCTCCCTCTCCCTCTCTCTCCTGCTCATCTCCCACCCTCCCTCCTTCCCTTCCCCTGATCTCCCCTCCTCTCCTTATGCAAAGTGGAAAAAGCTCAATCCTTTCATTGCTTAATCCATTGCAGTCAATGCCGGGTTTTCACTGCGGGCAAGCTAACCACACAATTAGGGTCATGACTAATTCAGTTCTTGGGGTGCAGTGACCTTTGACCTTTGACAATTATCCATCACCAGCGATTGGCTGAAGACCACGAGACATACACACACACACATACCCGCACCCACACATGCACACGCACAGGCACACACACATGCACGCACACGCACACACACACACACGCACACACACACAAAACACATGCACACACACACGCACACATCCCCCATGTTTAACTTGCCAGAGGCACACAGTGCAGCGGTAACTACTGGTGACTGAACAAGCGCATTTTAAAAAGATGAAACAGCGGGACTTCTATTCCTTTTGCTTTTTCGATACCGCAAACCACTGGCGCACCATATGACAATCTCTGAATAGACACAATCTCTGGCAGGCCCCAGAAATTGAAATTACATTTCTAAGTGCACGGCGCCTCTGTAAATGGCATTGTGGTGGCAGCTCGCAGCTCCACACAACAACAATGGTGACAGAGGAGAAAGTCCCCGCAGTTCCCATAATGCAGTGTACCTGTCATTTCTGCCCGCACACGAAGTGTGTTCTCCAGCACAAGACAGCTCGAGTCAAAAAAAACGACGAAACAAAACGGTGTAAAAAACAGACGTGTTTCCGTGGGAGAGGGGAAACAGGCTTTTCTTTTCTAAAATGGCCACCTCAGAAGCTTTGCGTTGGATATTTACCTGTCTATAAAAGCCAAACGGATGTCAGACCGAAGTGGACAATACTGAAACAAACAATCGGACAAAGAGCACGAAAAATGGACAAAAAGAAGGGAATTTTGGACTTGTTTTTATCCAAGATAACACGCATGTAACCGTCCAGACCCACTTCCACAGACACAGTTTAGCTGGCACCACCTGCGCATGCGTCCCGCAAAACGTCCCTCTCAGGTCGTCCGTGAGCGAGAAAGAAGGGAATGTGTAGATTTGGCAGCACAATACATTGCCACTTGCCACAAACTGAGGGACAGGGAGTAACACTGACACCAGAAAAGTAAAATTATTATAGTTCATTGGCATTTTGTATGCGTTATGTTCTAGATGTAGAATTTTATTTCTGTGGATTGTCTGGATTTTATATTTTTTCTGTTTACTGTAGTTAAATTGTTATTGCCTGTCTGTTATGTTTGTCATGCGAGTGAATGCTTTGGCAATGTAAGTGTACCCTTACCATGCCAATAAAGCTTATTGAATTGAATTGAATTGAATTGAATTGACTGACTGACCACAATTTGCCATGCATAGTCCACGGCGCCATTTCCTGCGTGCCGTCGGAGAAACAGAATTGTTGTGATGGGGAGGAATTCACTCTCAGCCAAAGTTAAGGTGAAAGCACAGAGGCCATCTTAGTACAGACCAGAAGCACCAACCCCCCCCCCCCACCCCCCACCTCACCCACATCCTCAGAGCCCTTAATGCATGATAATGCGTTTCCCCTCCGCCCCTCGCCGGCTTCCATGGGGGGGAACACAGAGAGCGAATAGTAATCAGCCGCGCTCCGTTACTCCCAATCAGTCACAACGCTCCTTAAAAAAACACACAGCCGCTAATACCCAGAATCCCCTGGGGCGGGAGGGCATCAGCAGCGCTTCCCAGGCGGAGAGCAGGAGGGCGGGGGGGGGGGGGGGGGGCGGCCCCCTCCTCCAGGCGTCTCCGCCCCTCCGTCCTTTTAAATTATTTACCGCTAAAACTGCCCAGGAGTCAGACTAGGCATTAAAACTAAAAAAAATAAATAAAAAAAATTTAAAAAATAGCCGGGATTCAATCTTCAGGGTGTTCTTAAAGACGGATCGGGTCCCATCTTGGGATGCAGGTGGCGGAAGCTGGTTTCTGGGAACCACTACGGGTGTAAATCGATTTCTACAAATTTCTAGAAAACCATTCAGAAACTTTTCAGAAACGGTATAACGTTTAAAAAATTTGACACTAACTTATTCTAACTAATTCTTTTTTTGAGTGGTGATTTAAGCAGTTATCCTCTTTCTCTCTCTCTCAGGAACAGAATTACAGGTGATATACTGGCCTTTCTATTACATTAATGAGAAGCAATTTCCTGAGTTCTTGAATTATTATTGGCAAAAGTGTTTCTTGAGAGAAAATGGTACATAGCTAGAAAGGAGGCTTATAAAATACGGTGCCC
>CM077287.1:4110260-4112760 GCA_039654925.1 Anguilla pacifica | reverse complement strand
CCCCCCGTCCACAACATATAAAAACGTACAACCTGCTCTATGCAAATGAACATCTGCACGCAGGAAGTGAACAGCTACAGCCTCTCTGGAAAAACCTGAGCCTGATTGGCCGTCCCGTTTAATCTGCCAGCTGTGCATGGAGGGCGAAGGCGTGGAACTCAGACGTGTGTTCAACCTGCCCAGGCAAACCCGAGCAAATGGCGGCAGTGTAGCACAGTGGGTAAGGAACCGGTCTTGTAACCTAAAGGTCGCAGGTTCGATTCCCGGGTCGGACACTGCCGCTGTACCCTTGAGCAAGGTACTTAACCGAAATTGCTTCTGGATGTATCCAGCTGTATAAATGGAAGCAATGTAAATGCCATGTAAAATGTCGTGTAAGTCAATCTGAGTAAGAGTGTCTGCTAAATGCCAGTAATGTAATGCAACTGTGAGCTGAGGTTCGCATTCAAGGTTCAAACTCAAATGCGTTTCTGTTCGCCGCGGATGTTTGCTAGCGTCCGTCAGTCTGGAGAGATAGCGCACTCCAAACAAACATGTCTGCCGAAAGAGAAGGCACAAGAAAACAAGCAAGCTGACATTGTGCGCCTTTTAACATTTTTACCTGAACGAACGCGATATGTTTTTCCTTTATCTTCTCAAAAACAGTTTGTGGGGGAAAAGCTGTGCTGAGAACAGTTCTCCTTCTTCTTGCTGCTGTGTCCATCTAAATTAAATCACTCACACCGGTGAACAACAATGAACCTTTTCTTTGTTGATTCGTTCAAAAGTAGCTGTTGCTAGGGAGCAGAGTTCCGCCAAAAAACGGTTTCCCTGTCGAGCACGCTCCAGGCAGCAGGGCAACTCAGCCGTTTACATCCATAACGATAAAGGCAACAATCAGTCATTTTTTGTGATAAAAGCACCAAATGTGGTGTTCCTGTAGAATATATACATATATGTATACATATATATGATGGAAAGAGAATTACAGGTGAAGCCATCACACACCACAGCTAATTACAACACTGATGGCCATGGTAGCCATTTTCCAAAATGGCACTTCAAAATTTCGAAGGGAGTATAAGGTCAAAGTGTAGCATGTCTGACGCCTCTGGCCATGTCAGAAAAAGCTTACTTGCCTACTATTGAGTACACAAGTTGTACAAAACCCGTATACTCATTAGTAGGGATGTAAGTTGTGTTTCGGACACGGCACCTTGGCGGAATGTAAACTGGTTAGAGATGGACAGGAAAGCGCGGGGGGGGGGCGGAGAACCCTGTGATGGCTCGGTAACCTGGGTAACAGTCCGCGGCGGCCGAGAGTGGGGGGCGGAGCCAGCACAGTGGGGGGCGGGGCCAGCACAGTAGGGGGGGGGTGGAGCCAGCGCAGTAGGGGGGGGTGGAGCCAGCGCAGTGGGGGGCGGGGCCAGCACAGTAAGGGGGGGGGGTGGAGCCAGCGCAGTGGGGAGGGGGGGGCAGAGCCAATGCAGTAGGGGGCGGAGCCAGCACAGCAGGATGATGACCTCGATCCCTGGGCAGCATAGTGGGGGGGGGGGGGGGGGGGGGGTGGAGCCAGCGCAGTGGGGGGCGGGGCCAGCACAGTAGGGGGGGGTGGAGCCAATGCAGTAGGGGGCGGAGCCAGCATGGCGGGATGATGACCTCGATCCCTGGGCAGCATAGTGGGGGGGGGGGGGGGGGGGGGTGGGGCGGAGCCAGCACTCACCTCGGATGATGGACAGCTTGGCGCTGACGGTGATCTCCCGCCTCGCTGTTCTCGGCCACGCACTCGTAGGTGTTCTCGTCGCGCGGCGCCCTCAGCGGCTGGATCCGGAGCACCGCCCCCGCGCCCTCGTCAAACTCGATCGTCTGCGGGGGGGGGGGGGGGGGGGAGAGGGGAGGGGCCAGACACCGTGAACGTGCGTGAGACCGACCGAGACCAAGGTCGTAACCACCTCTAAAAACACCAAGGTCATGACCTCTGAATTAACTTCATCTTTTTACACGTCCGTGAACGTGAGACCAACCGAGACCAAGGTCATAACCACCACTAAGGACAGCGAAGGTCATGACCTGAATTAATTTCTTTTTTTTTTTTTTACATGTCCATTTCCAAAGCCTGTATTTTCATTTTCATTCTTTAGTGAAAATCATCAGCTACAATTAATTTATGAGTAGAATGAGCAGTCTTTAATGTTTAATATCCAGAGGCATATGTTACAGCATTTACACTCTAAAATGGATCCTCAAAAAATGACTAATTTAACAGCAGACCCTGGCCTGAGCCCCCACCCCCCCTCCCGTGTTGAGTCTCTTGACCTGGGTATGTTTTAGGTTCTAGTGATGCCCCTGACCGGGGAACGTCTGTGACTGTTTTAAACACACTTCTCCCAAAAAGCCATCGGGACCAGTCTGTCATCACAACCCCCCTAGCCCCCCCCACCCCATCCTCACCTGCTTCTCCACCAGGCACACCGCAGGTAGTGCGTGAAACCATGGAAACGGGCAGGTAAACGAGGGAATC
>CM077287.1:4057984-4110160 GCA_039654925.1 Anguilla pacifica | reverse complement strand
GTCTCTCTCTCTCTCTCTCCACACACACGTCTCTCTCTCTCTCTCTCTCTCTCCGCACACAGTCTCCCTTCTCTCTCTCTCTCTCTCTCCGCACACACGTCTCTCTCTCTCTCTCTCTCTCCGCACACACGTCTCTCTCTCTCTCTCTCTCTCTCGCACACACGTCTCTCTCTCTCTCTCTCCCGCACACACGTCTCTCTCTCTCTCTCTCTCCCGCACACACGTCTCTCTCTCTCTCTCTCTTCACACACACGCTCTCTCTCTCTCTCTCTCTCCACACACACGTCTCTCTCTCTCTCTCTCTCTCTCCGCACACACGTCTCCTCTCTCTCTCTTCTCTCTCTCTCTCTCTCTCTCTCCGCACACACGTCTCTCTCTCTCTCTCTCCGCACACACGTCTCTCTCTCTCTCTCTCTCCCGCCTGCGTGGGTGGCAAGCAAATAGCGCCAGATAGAGAATTATAACGCCATGATGGATTCCGCAGATCCCCAGCTCTGTACTTCACACGCCAGCGGACGGCGTAAACGAAGCGCTCTGATTGGCCACCGAGTGAGAAGAGATCTGATTTATTATGCGACTCCACACGCGCGTGCACACACCCACACTGTATACACACTCACTCACTCACACACACACACACACACCGTACACACACACGCACGCACGCACGCACACACACACGCACACACCCACACTGTATACACACACTCACTCACACACACACGCGCAAGCACGCACGCACGCACACACACACACGCACGCGTGAACACACGCACACACGCACACACACATACCGTATACACGCGCACGCAAGTTCACACACACACAACACACACACATACCGTATACAGACACACACTCACACACACACCGTATAGTCACACACACTCACACATACACACCATATACACACACATACCGTATATACACACACACACACACTCACACCCACACACCGTATACACACACACACACACACACCCGCCACAGCGGGGCCACAGAAAGTCTCACAATAGCGGTAATGGCGCTCCCCTCCCGTGCCCCTGAATCGGCCATTTTAACCTGCCACTTTAACGGGGGGGTTGAGGCGGATGGGGGGGGTGCCGTGACGCAAGCCGAAGTGAGCGGGAATCATTCCGGGAGGAACTCGTTAAAATCCCCAAAAGCGGCTGGGGACAGCGGGTGAGCAAACGGGCCCGGGGCACACGTCAGATGAATTATTAACGGCCCGTAGGCGGGGGCGAGGGGGGGCGAGGGGGGGCGGGCTGCTTTTCATTCCAGTTATTCAGATTTTTTTTTTCGGGGGACAGGGGAGGACAGGGCGAGGGGAAGCCGCAGGGAGGTGGTGGTCTGTACGCTCCCGGGGAACTGCAGCTCCCGGGGAACGTTACCCAGGAGTCACTGGTTAGGCCAGGGCCCAAATGCGACCCGCCCCCCCATGTGAGGCTCAAACAGCAGAACTGGGCACTTAGCAGACGCTCTTATCCGAGCGACTTACACAACTTTTACACAGCATTTACCCTGTATCCATTTATACAGCTGGATATATACTGAAGCAATGCAGGTTAAGTAAGCGATGCTCAAGGGTACAACGGCAGTGCCCTATCCGGGAATCTAACCCGTGACCTTTCGGTCACAAGCCCAGTTCCTTACCCACTGTGCTACACCGCCGCCCACACACATCTCAGAGGCTGTGGGGCTGACCTCCGTGCTGGAGCCCAGCCACGGCACCCCCTGGGCGAGGCACTTACCCTCAGCCTGCCTCAGTAAATATCCCCAGCCCTGCGAGTGCACTGTGTATAAAAATATAATCTGTCCTAAGATGCTCGGGAATAGAGCTTTCTGTTAAATGTTGACGAAATGTTCGATGTTTATAGCACAGGGGTGTAAACCTGGTCTGGGAGACACCACCCTCAGTCTCCCTCCATCACCCCAAATCCCCCCCCCACCCCCTGCCCCCCCCCCCGAGCTGCTTTTAAACGAAGAAATTTACTGCTGTTCCTCAGATAAGGCCAGACATCCTATTTTACCAGCGGGTGTGACTGGCGGAGGGGGGTTGGGGTGGGGGGGGCGGGGGGGGGGGGGGGGCTGTTTGGAAAGAACTCGGGCAGCCAAGTGAGCTTCAACAGAGAGACTGCCGGTGTGGAGGATAGCGGATAGCGACCTGCGCTAGCAGCCAGTAGCCGGGCCCTCACAGGTGCCATCTTCCTGTTTTCGGCTCGTACCTGCCACCGCCCTGATAAGAGGAGACGCGGAATTCAACCCCCCCCCCCAATTCCGTCTTGACCCCCAACAGCCTTGTATCATCACGCGGTCAGGCTAAAACTGGGTACACATCCCGGCAACCGGCTTTCCGTGTTTTTTTTTTCTGTTTTCCTTCCTTAAAATAGGGTGACCCGAAACAGCACTGCGGCTAGCGCTAAAATCGATACAGAGCTTCGTTTTGTTTTTTTTTTCGGACCGAGCCGGGCCGGCGGCGGATCGAACACGGGTCCCGCCGGCCCGCTCAGCGGCCCGGTCGGAGCACAGCGAGGCGGTTTTGGCGGGAAAGGGGGGGTGGGTGGGGGAGTGGGGGGGCGGGGAGCAACCACTTGTCATCCATCTTGTTTAAAATAGCCACCTCTCAGAGCAGATGAAAAGCTTATTTGCAGGGTGAAAGAGAGAACATTTCACGGTATTAAAACGCCATTTTCTCTCTCTTAATTTCCCTTTCCCCCTCCTCAGATATTAAAAAGGGTGAATTATGGTGCGCCGGCCTCCGAATTAGATGGGATTTCTGTCAGCAAGAAGGAAGGCGTGAAGAAAAAAAAAAAAAAAGAAAAGTGAGAGTTTCTACACGGAACACTTAAAAGCAGCAGATCCGAACGGGGTCTCCGGGGGAATATATTCAATCTCTCTCTTATTTACAGCAGGAAGGGGGAAGAATAAAAAAATACCCAGAAAAACAGAAAAATACAAAAAAAGAGATAGAATATAATGGAGAGGTGGGAGGGGCGAGAGCGATGTTGACGGATGAAATCCGCTGCGTGACTCGGTGCGGTTCAGAAGGACAAAACCGTCGCGGAAAAGCTCGGCGTTTAAGTGTTTTATTTATTTATTACTGATATTTTTTATTACGGGAGAACTGGCTTAGCTACTTGCTCGCGTGAACATTCCGACTGTCCCAATCCAGCTTCTACCCAGCGGGACCCCGCCCACGGGGGCCAGGGAGGGTCCCAGGGAGGGGTCCCACTGTCCCAAACCCCCCCTCACCAACACCCCTACCCCTCCCCCACCAAGCAAAGTGGAGCCAGGCCTTTCTTATTTCTTCCTCGACCCTGGGAGTCTGGCAGTGCGGGAGTATGGTGTTCTCACCGAATTGTCTGACCAGAGCCATCACTATGGAAACAAGCTCTCTCTCTCTCTCTCTCTCTCTCTCTCTCTCCCTCCCTCCCTCTCCTGGGGTTACTACCTGGGATTAACCTGGAAAATAAAAGAAAAACTGATAGATGTGGAGGTCCTGAAGGCATGCACAGGGAGAGTGAGCAAGACAGAGAAAGAGAGAAAAAATAAATTGAGGTTTCAATCAAAAGAAAAAGTGGAAGTACAGAGAAAAGGAGGTCATACTGTCTCATTTCAGTTTGCCGTGAAATATGTATGGGGGGGGTCATTGCATAAAGGTTTGTGGTCAACAGTGCCTCCTACAGCTAGCTGTTGAGTGTGTGTGTGTGTGTGTATGCATGTGTGTGTGTGTGTGTGTGTGTGTATGCGCTTGTGCGTGCATGCCTGTGCATGTGTGCGTGTATGCATGTGCCTGTGCGTGTGTAGGTGCCATTCAAATGTGTGAGTGTGTGTGTGTGTGTGTGTGTGTGTGTGTGTTCTCCCAAACACTACCTTCTACCCTGCGCTTGTAACATTGCGCGCAAAAATAAAATAAAATAAAATAAAATAAAGTAAAAATAGATGGGGCGAGGGGGCTGTTGCCGGTCGGCTGAACCCCTTTCAGGCGTGAGTCACGCTGGTACCCGAAAGCCCTCGAGGTCTCAGAGCGTCACCCCCCCAGCCCCCAAAAACACACTTTCCGTTTCGCCCATTAAGGCTCCAACGACACCCAGGGCCCGTCCCAAACACTCCACTCTGAAGAGCTCCTCTCCTAACGGCCCCTAAATTGGTCCCAGTGAAACGCCCTGTTGCTGGGCTGAGGCTGTTGCTGCTTTCCCCCCCCATCCCCCATCCCCCATCCCCCATCCCAAAAAAAGAACAAAAGCCCATGTTAACAGGTGAAAAATAAACAAGTAAGAATTCCATCAGGGAGTGAGGGGAGGTGGGGGGAAAAAAAAGAAGTCAGTCGAAGAACTAAAGTGTAAGAGGGCAGTCAGTCGATTTCAAAGACGGGTTCTTGAACGGCTCGTACTCCTTCGTCACCCGTGGGGACGGTTTAATGTTGTTACCTGCTGACCCCCCCCCCCCCCCCCAAAAAAATATAAGAGACACTGGCAATTTTTGCCCGCTGCAGGGTTCCTGGGGCTCTAGGTTCAGGGGTCGGAGTTCAAACCCGTGGCTGAGAGTTGCCGTGGAAACGGGCATCAGACATTGCCCGTTTCCACGGCGGCGTTCCGCCTCCGCAACAGAGCACAAGGCCGTGCTATCGAGCAGCCGCCAAGGGCGCCGGGGAAAGAAAAAAACATATAGAATAAGATTAAATTTAAAAATTCCAGACACTGTATGTGTGACTTGTGCCCGTGCCTTGCTCCTAAGGACTACTCTTTTATAAAAGTGTTCAAGGAGAACGGTTTCCATGACGTCTGAAACCGATGAATCCTGGCGTTTAAAACATTATTGATTTAGTTTCCAGTACCATTAAGGTTCAATCCACAGTATGCTAATGAAGCTACATTCTTTAATTTCAGTGCATATGCTGGTAAAAAAAATCTGGTCACTTTAGTAACGATAATAAAATTAAAAATAAAAAAGGACTCACTTAACACATCCACCACACAAATATTTGTATTCTACCACCGAATTCTAAGACACAGAAGTTAACCATCCAGTTAACTGTTTTGATTTAATCTTCATTCGCAAGATGGACGCCCTTCAGCCAGCACTACGGGACGCACAACAGCTGCCACGACAGATCCAACGCTCTCTCTCCGATCTGGACAGATAAAAATGTTTAGAATAACCACCACTCTAATATCCCTTAGCATTTGAGCAACTCCCATTTGAGAGTGAGCAATATATCAAAAATGCAAATCGCATAAATCAACAAAATTTAGGAACAGAAATATTACCCCCCCCGCAGATCTGTGGGGGATGGTGGTGCCTGAAGAGGGGGAAAAAAACAGTCAGGAAACTTGTGGAGAAGAGGGAGGAAAAAAACATGTCTGCAGGGCACTGCGTTTCTGCTTTCAAAAAACAAACACAAATTTTCGTTCAGGAAATTAACCAGGGCGCCGTTCGGATCAACTTTTTTTTTTTAATCCCCAGCTTCCGAGAAACCCAGGTCGCCAACTCGGTCGTTTAAAATTGCGTCGTACGATTTATTTGAGCCCACACAGGAGATCCACGATGGGTGTCTCTTCCCAGAATCCTACTGGTTTATTGTTCCCATGATCCTCAGGGCTTCAACACGCACGTGTTGTAGCTACGCAGAAGGCGTTCGTGTAGGCGTGAATTTCAGTTTTGGGGAGACCGTGTGGTGCGGTCCCCCCCCCTCCCTGTCTGAATAAAGTGAAAGAATACATGACAGGGGACTGTTTTGCTATCTTTTAACAAAAATCATAAATGCTTTTGCTCAGCCTGAGGACCCTGTTTTAGTTTCTTCTCGATGACGATTCAACAGCTGAACTCTCATTTTCTAAAAGGTGAGTTCTGCTTGCTGGTCTTACTGCAGCCACAAAACTTCTGAATCAACAGTAGCTTCGTTCTCACACATTATCTTGTCACTGGTGGATGCTGGTATGTCTAGATGTCATTTTACAAAATCGCTCAAAGGTAGAATTAACGCTGCAGTTTAGTGCACTGGTGTTTCACAGGACCCCTGGACAGAAAGCAGGCAACGCTGCGTCCACATTAATGAGGTAATATCCTGTGATTACAATCCCCTAGATCCTTCCTACGTCCTTATTCACCCATCTATTGCAATGAGATTGTTCCTGTTGTCTTTTTTCTGGCTTCACGAGCTAGCGGTCTTGGGACGTTTTATATCATGCATTTTTTTTGATTGGTTGCTCATCAACCAATCAGAATTGAGGGCTACTCCGTCCACCTGCAGGACTACAGATGGAGCATGAGCCCCACATTTTTAGGCGTTAGGCGAACCCCCTTATCCAGAAAGACCTACAGTACCCAGCTTGCCCTCTTTTTACATGCAGATCCTTTACAGAACAGGCTATGTACTGAAGAAACTGAGGTTAATTAACTTGCATAAAGTTACAAAACTCGGTTCCTTCACCACTGTGTTACACTTCCACCCTGTCGGTCGGAATGACACTTGGAGCATTGATGTCATTCTGATCTTTCTTTTTTAAACCCATGGATATTAAAAAGCTTCTTCTTTTTATTCTCATGTGTTACTATCGGGTATTTTTTTAAATCCCTTGGTATTTCTAGATGTGCTGAGAAGCCAGCTCTAAATCAAATAAATATTTTTGATTCCCGTACCAAATTGGAAAAAAAAAAGAAGTTCTAACTCCCCGGATATTTCGCGCAGAAAGCCGCCACTCCGGGGCTCGAATGGCTTAAAAAAGGGACGTGATGAGGAGTTTGGAGCATCCGCAGAGCTTAAATGCTCCAGAGTCCAGCCTGTCAGGAAAAGCCGTGCAGACACAGGGACGAACGAAAGGCGATCTCTCCCCCCCGCATCTGCGCATAAACAGGCCTGAAGACGTCCGGAAAAACGCGAGGTCTCGGGGAAAAACGCTTAGCGGTGCGTCTCCTGCGCATTACGATTTCAAAAGAGCGCCTTTCTCGCCGAGAGCGGCCGCGGTTACCGGGGAAAACGCCGCATTACCGCCAGGAACCGGAAGCGCCGCCGTTCACAGCCGTCAATCAAACCGCCGTTCACAGCCGTCAATCAAACCGCAGTTCCGCTCCACAGCCATTCCCCCCCCCCCCCCCCGGGGTCTCACCCTTTCAGGTGTGAGGTCACAAACACGCGATTAGAACGGTCTCAACGGAACGTTCTAAATCGCTGATGTCACAATCGCTGCTGGTGATGCAGGAAGTGGTGGAGCTATAGAACACGCTGATGTAACAATCGCTAACTGGTCACACAGAAAGCGGGGTCAAGTTCTAGAACACTGACTGACTCAGAATTTTGGGGGGGAGGGGGGAAAAAACATTCCAAAAAACCTGCTCTTCAAAGGGTTGAATGAAACAGATGATGAAAAAAAGAGAGATATTACATTTTCACTCTTCGTTTTTCCAGGAGACACAGAGAACACCCTGGTCCTCTGTGGTATTCATTTATTGGCTTATATCTCAAAACGATCCTCCCATTCGCTTGTGGTCCAAACAGACAGTGCGTCACACGCTGCTGTAAAATCAGTTAATAATTTATTTCATGTTTTTATATCATATGAAATAAAAGGCTATGCTTCGTGCGCACACTTTGCCCACAGTGATACCATTCAGACAGGCTGTTCCCCTCTCCTGGGCAGGTAAACGCATCCCAAGCTGCGGTTCAAGCACAGATGGCAAAAAAAAATCCGAAATAAAACTGTCCATCTGGACGGCCCTCGATCCAGTTCGTGCTCGAGCGAGGATGACGTCAGCAGGCTTTTTTCGTGCTTTTGCGCAGGTGAACGCCAAAGTCGCAGGATTTTTTTGGAGTTGCGCGCACTACCTTTGCTACGTGAAAGTACAGGCCTCGTTCTGGAAAAGACTGCAGAGCTGTTTCCGCTGGTAGATCAATGCTAACCACGTCCCGGGGTAAAAAAACATGGCACATTACTTTGGTGCATCACATCACAGTGGTACTTGATTTATTTAAGGGCAATATGGTGCTTGAAAATACAAAAAAAGACAATAGAAAATTGAGCGAGTATTAAGAGATGATGTGTAACTCTTCCATGCTTAAGTTAATCACACAATTAAATGACCAACAACATTTTAGCCTTAATTACATTCCAGCTTTGGTGGGAGAAAGATTGATGGGGTTTCGGATGTCTGTTGTGGGGACATCTGCTGGTTGCTGTTGGTACTGCGCCGCCAGAAACGCCCCGAAGGGCAAGCTCAGAACCTTACATTTTCATGGAAATGCACGCGAACAAACGATAACGCTGCATTTTGACAATCTCATTTCTGTTGCTGCTTTGAGAGAGAAATGCTTTTACTGCGAGACAAATTATCCCGATACCGAAAGGTTGACTCCTCTGACCTATTAAAAAACAAAACAAAAGCAACAACAAAACCATCTTTTCCCAGACCATTATGTGCCGCTGTGTTTTACTCACAGCAGCCCGAGCACTGAGACTGATTAAAAGGCAAACAAGAAACAAATGGTACAACCTTGCAGCTGAGCTCGGGAAGAAAGGTGAAAGGAAGGAGAGGGGGAGAGATGGAGGGAGGGAGCGATGGAGGGAGGGAAGAGAGTGAGGAACGGATGGAGGGAGGGAGAGATGTAGGGAGGGAGAGAGGGAGAAAGAAGGAAGAGATGGAGGGAGGGAGAGAGGGAGACAGAGATGGAGGGAGGAATAGATGGAGGGAGGGAGGGAGGGAGGAACAAATGGAGGGAGGGAGGGAGGAAGGTAGTCAGGAAACGAGAACTGAAAGGAACACCACCAGGTTGCTTCACACGAGGGCAAAAAAGAGACGGAGTGAAAAAACATGACCCCTCCCCCCCCCCACTCCCCCCTCTCCCTTCCCCCCCTCCCCCAAGGCCCTTGAATTTTCAGTTGGCAGCTTCAAAGGAAAATAAATTATTGAAATTGCCTCCGTCACCAGCAGCTCCAGTCAATTACAATTAGAGGATGGGGGCAGGAGACAGAGACAGAGGCAGGACGGGGACGGGACACGACTTAGAGAGATTCCGCGACGAAGGACGAGAATAAACGACAGAGCAAATAAATATTCAGACATTCCATTCATTCTGCTTTATTAATATTGGGGGGGGGGAAGGGGGTGGGGGTTGGGGTTGGGGGGGGGGGGGGGAGCGCTCTCACGCATTAAAAAAACACGAAAAAAAGGAGATCCTGCGTGGCTCTTACGACCAGACAACCAGCAGGCCCACGCTGTGCCACTGCAGGGGCGGGGTGGGGGTGCCATGACAACGCCCCCCCCTCCCCCCGCCCCACCACATTCATTTATTATGTTTTTTTCTTAGTTAAAAGAAAGGTAATTAAAAACCAAATAAATGTCATTAGAAACCTGTCATGACTAACAGATGCACTTATTTGCATGGATTCAATCAACAGTTTGGCGTGTAATTGCACACAAACCGCTTCGCTTGCCTTTCGCAAAAAAAAAAAAACCTTCGGCGAATTTGCCGATCCACTCGAACCAGCTCTCCAAAAAACCAGGCGAGAAGCTGCACCTCTCGCTTTAGCTGGACAGTCACCGGGACGAGCGCTGACTGAATTTAGGTTGCCGTCGGTAACGGGGCGCGGAATGGTCGACGGCTCCTCGTACCTTAAACCGGGGAGGCTCACCCCTCCTTACAAAGCCTCATAAACGCTGAATGGGAACACTGCGCACATGCGCACATGTACACACACACACACACACACACACACACACACACAGAAACACACAGAACCCCATGTGCACACACACACACACACGCACACATACACGCAGAACCACGTGCACACACGCACACACACAGAACAACGTGCGCACACACAAACACACACACACACACATACACGCACAACCACGTACACATGCACATACACACACACAAACACGTGTGCACACGCACACACACTCACAGAACCACATGTGCATGCACACACACACACGCACACATACACACACAACCATGCACGCACACACACACACACACACACACAACCATGTGCGCGCGCACACACACACACACACGCACACATACACACACAACCACGTGCACATACACACACACACACCAGGAGCTTCATTACAGTGGTATGATTTATTCTGCTTTTTTCTTTTTGATTAAAAAACGTCTCCTTCGCATTTTGATTTATGAGATGGGAGGGGAAAGCAGGTAGGGATGGGGGGAGAGAGAGGGAGAGAGAGAGAGAGGGGGGGTGGGGGAGAGAGAGAGACAGGGAGAATGACATCACCCTTTTCACAAAGGCAAATGAGCACCCATTTAGGAAGGTGACGCGTACACGCCCCTGCATGCGGCACCTGTCTGTAAAAAGGGGGGGGGTAGGGAGGGGCTGGGGCGGGGGGGGGGGTACCCTCTGGCTGAGCGACAGAGGACAGCACACGCACGGCATGCTGGGTAAGGCTCCACAGCGGCCACGGAGAGACGGTGAGCAGGTGCAGGGAGGAGAAAGAAAGGGGCGGAGTCAAAAACAGAAACGGAATCCTGGGAGGGATGGAGGGAGAGAGGGAAGGAGAGTGAGAGAGAGGCAGAGTGGAAGAGCGGGAGAGGGAGGAAGGGAATGAAGGAGAGTGAGAGAGAAGGAGGGTGGAAGGGCAGGAGAGGGAAGGAGAGTGAGAGAGAGGGAGGGTGGAGAGGGAGGAGAGTGAGAGAGAGGGAGAGAAGGGGAGAGGGAGAGAGAGGGAGGGTGGAAGAGTGAGAGAGAGGGAGAGGGAGGGTGGAAGGGCGAGAGAGGGAGGGTGGGAGAGGGAGAGAGAGGGAGAGAGCGGGACCAGGAGAGTGAGAGAGAGGGAGGGAGAGGAGCAGGGGCAGATTTCACCTCAGGGCCTGACAGGGGTATTATGGGAAACCTGCTAACTGCTGTTAGAGGGGCTCTCATGCAAAGCCTTGTTCTCTGCAGGGAACTGTGAGTACACATCGGGCCCGAACAGATGCAGACAGACATAAACGCGCTGGGACAGATGGACCGGAAGAGCATCACGTCTGCGGGGCGGGGAGCGGGCGGGGGGGCGGGGGGCCAGGAGAGTGACAGATCAAGATCTGAGGGTGAGAGAGAGAGAGAGAGGGAGAACGAAAACCACCAAATCAATGAGCCTTCAGTCAGATATCGGCAACAGGCTACTTAAACAGGAGAAGAAATAACAAGCTGAGGTGGGGAGAGAGAAGGAGAGAGAGAGAGAGGGATAGAGTGAGAGAGGGAGGGAGAGAGAGAGGGAGAGAGAGAGAGATAGAGAGAGAGATGGAGAGAGAGGGAGGGGGAGAGAGAGAGGGAGGGAGGGAGAGGGAGAGAGAGAGAAAGGGAGGAAGGGAGGAAGGGAGAGGGAGGGAGGGGGAGAGAGAGAGAGGGAGGGAGGGAGAGGGAGAGAGAGAGAAAGGGAGGAAGGGAGAGGGAGGGAGGGGGAGAGAGAGAGAGGGAGGGAGGGAGGGAGAGGGAGGGAGAGGACGGGAGAGAGAGAGAGGGAGCAGGGGAGGAGAGGGAGAGAGAGAGAGGGAGGGGGAGAGAGAGAGAGAGAGGGTGGGAGGGGGAGGGAGCAGGGGAGGAGAGGGAGAGAGAGAGAGGGAGGGAGGGAGAGGGAGGGAGAGAGAGAGAGGGAGGGAGGGAGAGGGAGGGAGAGAGAGAGAGGGAGGGAGAGAGAGGGAGAGATGGAGAGAGGGAGGGAGAGAGAGAGAGAGGGAGGGAGGGAGAGGGAGGGAGCAGGGGAGGAGATTACTCCAGCCGAGGTTCAGCGGTAAGTGGCTGGAAAGATGAACCAGACGAGCAGCTGATAAAGAGGAACACGCGCAGAGATGGGAGTGGGCGTCGGCCTCCGCCAGACTCCACTGTCCCAGCCCCGCCTCCAACGAGCCGAAAACGATCAACGGGACGCGGTCCGCCTGACCTTCCGCACACGGGAAGGGGGGGGGGGGGGCTCCTCTGACACACTCACATCGCCAGGGACGGGGGGGGTTCCGGTACAGATTACTCAGTCCCCCGGTGCTTCATGGCACAGGGGCCTGTGGCACTGGCAGCTACGCTGCAGCATTTTCCCCTCCCTCCCTCAGCGAGCGCCTGAGCTGCGTAGGCCAAATACACACTCAGGTACACGGGAAAATGTCCACTGTCAGTTCAAATATGTGCTCTGCAAGAGCTGACTTAACTCTCAGCATTTTGCTGTGTACCTCAGGTGAAAAATCGGGGTTCTGCATAGTCTGCATTTCCAGATTCATCTGGAGACATCACATCCCTAGTCACTGGACTGAAGGGAAGGAAGCCTTTCTGGCTGACTTATCATACAGTTTCTTGCTTATTTTAACCATAATCTTTGTTTTGTTTTTGATGTGTCATTACCGTCACTCTGAAAGAAAAAGTAATCAACAGATCCTTCAGTGGACACAAAGGCAGACTCACACGCTTAAAGACTAATCCTTTGGCCAACAGATACACAGACGTTCTGACAAACGAACAAACAAACCAAGACAAGGGCGTCCCATCCAACCCATGGGTGTTCTGAGCATCACATGACCATAAAAAAACCAGCCAATAGGAAAGAGACTTACTTAAGGCATTGCAGCCAATCAGCAGCTGTGATAAGAGCAGGCCGGCCAGTGGCAGCAGGACCAGCAGGCAGGGGAGGCGGCAGGTGGGCAACATGCTCGGAGATGACCTTTGACCTGGCCGGAGAGCCAAGGCCCCAGGAGGAGGAGATGAGGGGGGTGGGGGGTTCACACAGGAAGTCTTGGCACTCTGGTGGAAAGAGAGAAAAAAGAAGTACAATGTAAATCAATTCAGCAGCCGCAGTCATAGAAACCAAGTGCGATTGCACTGAGCCAACCAACAAAGTGCAGGACATTACATGACATCACGTTACACCTCATTACATTTCATTGCATTACGTTCTGTTACATTCCATTACACAATGTTACGTTACACATTTCATTACATTACAGGAGCACGGCAGAGCAGCCGCAAACTTCACGGCTGGTGATGTCACCAACTGCCAATTAACTGCTCCTCACCTCTGGTAATTAGTTTGGGCTGATCCCCGCTATCTCGTCATTATTCGCTTATCGGGGGGGGGGGGGGGGGGGGGGGGGATCTCGTAATTATTTAGGTGCCCGTCGACCAATTTTTTCCGGAGGTCGTTTCTTTGTTTTTAGAGAAATTGCCGCTAATCCGTCGGTACAAACGGGCGTGGCTAGCGGCCCCAACGACACGGCCCTGGGGCGAGCGAGAGAGCGATGGGTCTGCCACCACGCAGGCCTCAATTAAAAATCAGACACAGAGAGAGGGAGAGAGATAGAAAGAGAGAGAGAGAGAGAGAGAGAGAGAAAGAAAGAAATAAAGACAGAGAGAAAGAAAGATTCTGGGAGCTAACGAGGGTCCATTTTTAAATTTCAAAATGAAGATGGAGAAATGAGCAGGCATACTTCCTCCTGTACAAAGGAAACAAGGGCACAAGTAAACAAGTGCAGGGGGCGATATAGCTCAGGAGGTAAGACCGATTGTCTGGCAGTCGGAAGGTTGCCGGTTCAAACCCCGCCCTGGGCATGTCGAAGTGTCCTTGAGCAAGACACCTAACCCCTAACTGCTCTGGCGAATGAGAGGCATCAATTGTAAAGCGCTTTGGATAAAAGCGCTATATAAATGCAGTCCATTTACCAAGTGCAGCTCCCTGCATGCAAATTAAGAGGAAGAGGAACGAACGACTGTGTCTCCTCACAGGAAGGAAGGGATGAGAGACGAGAAGAGAGGAAGAGAGGAGAGGAGAGGACGGAGGAGAAGAGGAGAGGAGTGGAGATGAAGGAAGGAAAGGAGAACAGAGGAAGAGAGGAGGGGAGAGGAAGAGATGAGAGGGGAAAGAGAGGAGAGGGGAAGGAGGAGAGGAGGAGAAGAGAGGAAGACAGCAGAGGAGAGGAGAGGAGAAGGCAGGAGAGGAGGGGAGCAGAGATGAGCGACGGCGCCCCCTGATGAGATTTCGCGGCACGTCCGCCTCTCGCGGCGTGAGATGAAAGCGAGGGGCGGGCGGGGTCGGGCGGGGGGGGGTCGGGATTCTGACACGCCGCCTGTCTGACCCACTTTCCAGCTCCCCGCCAGACACGGGCCGCAACGCCAAGGTCGTCCGAGGAGCGTCCCGCTCACCCGCGCTCCTCCAAAAACGCCCCAAAGCAAACCCCCTTCCTGCCTCCCTGCCTCCCACCCCACTTCAGCAGGCGAGCCGCGTGCGTATTCTGGCACAAAATGGCCGCCGTGAATCGCCCAGGTCCTCCCTCTCCACTTCAGCTAATGGGCAATATGGGTACTTTGGCACAATGTGGCCGCCCTGCATCACCCAGGTCGTCCATCTCCACTTCAGCTAGTGCTCATTGTGCGTATTCTGGCACAAAATGGCTGCCATCAGTCACCCAGAGCCAGCCACTGGCACAAACACCCAGAGTGGTCATTTTGAGCCACAACCGTCCCTAGGCCACGCTAGTCAAGCTAGTTTTGTTTTTCTTTTGGAACACATTTTAATTGTACCGTTGGGGCTGCAACAGCATTTTCGTTTCGGGCCACCAAAACCCCCAGGGGCAGGTCTGCCCAGGTGGGTGGCTACACATTGGCGATTGGTTGAGGAAAATTAGACACCCCCCCCCGCCCACCCGGACCGTTTAGCACTTGAAGAACATAACGCTACATTACAAGCGCACACAGCAGACGCCCTCATCTAGAGCAGCGCTCGATGCGAGAGGACACAAGTACATATGACTCACACGAGCGGCAGACCTGGCTCACACCACAGAGAGAGAGAGAGAGAGAGAGAGAGAGACAGAGAGAGAGAGAGAGAGACAGAGACGCTGGATCATTAAGGCTCTTAAAGTGGGTTATCTCTGCCAGCCCACAGCCGCCACACGACCGCTCAAAAGTCCTTGAGACGACACCCCTGGCTGCTCGGCATCAACAGGACAAAATGACTGCCCGTCTGTCTGTCTGTCTGTCTGTCTGTCTGTCTGTCTGTCTGTCTGTGTGTGAGTCTGTCTGTCTCTCTGTGTCTGTATGTGAGTCTGTCTGTCTCTCTGTGTCTGTATGTGAGTCTGTGTCTGTCTGCCTGCCTGCCTGTCTGTGTCTGTCTCTCCATGTCTGTCTGTCTGTCTGTCTGTCTCTGTGTCTGTCTGCCTGCCTGCCTGTCTGTGTCTGTCTCTCTGTGTCTGTCTGTCTGCCTGTCTGTGTGTGAGTCTGTCTGTCTCTCTGTGTCTGTATGTGAGTCTGTGTCTGTCTGCCTGTCTGTGTCTGTCTCTCCGTGTCTGTCTGTCTGTCTGTCTGTCTGTCTGTCTGTGTGTGAATCTGTCTGTCTCTCTGTGTCTGTCTGCCTACCTGCCGGTCTGTGTCTGTCTCTCCGTGTCTGTCTGTCTGTCTGTCTCTGTGTCTGTCTGCCTGTCTCTCCGTGTCTGTCTGTCTGTCTGTCTCTGTGTCTGTCTGCCTGCCTGCCTGTCTGTGTCTGTCTCTCTGTGTCTGTCTGTCTGTCTGAACCCTCTGCACTCAGGGAGGGGCGGGGACAGGTGACAGGTGAGCTGCAGATTAGCGGAGTTCTCCTCATAGCCAGAGGGGCCGACTCTCTCACCGCAAGCTTTGGCGGGGCGAGCGAAGAGTGCCAAAATTTCAACAGAGGGCCTTTTGTGGTCTCTTTTCTTTAAAAAAGGAGGTGGGAGGGGCTTTTTTTATTGAGCATAAAGATCATTTTTCCCCACAATGGGGCAGCGCACAGCGCACGGTGGTGTCGGCTTCCTCCTTTTTGTTGGCGGTTAAGTGCATGACAGGCGCCGACACGTCCCCTGCAGGGCGAGCCGCGCGCGGAGCCGCGAGGGAGGCCGAGGCGACGGGCTCCGCGTCTGCCGTCGCCCGGGGCAACCGCGTCGCCGTCACGGAAACGGCGGGTGTGGGCAGGGCGCGCCACACCGTGGTCAGCCCGTAATGGTTAGGGATAACTGTGCTTGTAACGCAGAGGTTGCAGGTTCAACTCCCGGGTTGCACCCAGGATTGTGTGTGAAATGTAAGCTCCCTCTAGATAAGGGCTGTCTGCTGAATGTCTGAAACTGTAAATGTACGTAAATGCAGAGTGGGGATGTTGCGCTTTGCTAATAAGCCAACCGTCAGTTGATTCTTCTGAAGAACTGTGATGTCATGTGGGCGGGGCTCTGGAGGCAGCACTTCAAACCAACTCAACCACTGACCAATAACAAAACGCCGGTCAAAACTTGCGAGAACCAATCAGGTTGCAAAAAACCCAACTTCACGAACTTTAACTACCTTGTCCAGACCAAGACTTGCTACCCTGCAGTCACCTCGGAAGAAAGTATCCACCAATCACCATCGCCGTTGTTTCTGTTTGTCGCAACCAACGTATCTCGTGATTCGGTGGAGCTCCTCCCTGGTTTCTGTCGAAGACAGTCGGTAACCGTAGAGCGTTCCCATGGTGACGACACCAACATTCCATCCCCGTTCCAGATTCTCTCAGAGCTCATTCTGAAAATATGAGCTGCGGCGCATGCAAGGGGAACCTCCCCCAGGGGAACAGAGAGCGCTCCACGCTCAAACCAGGCAGGAGCAGAAAACAGATCAATGGATAAAAACCCCCTCGCGCCCACACCACTGACAGAGTTAATCACCTGCTCTCAAACACCAGGAAAGGAGGCTAAACCGAAATGGGGGATGGGAAGGGGGAGGGGGAGGGGGACACTTTAAATGATGCGCACGAGGGAGTAAAAAAAAAAAAAGCTTCTTCAGCGCGACCTGATCCATCCTCGTCTTCCCTTCCCTTCCCCCCCCGTCCCGCTTTCCCGTACTCTACCATCCCTCAGAGACAAGCGTCCCCCATAAGCACTTCCCGTACCCTAAAAGGGTGCCAGAATCCAGACAGCCGATGTGATGTGTCTGCTGGTTTCTTCCCCTGAGTTCTTTCCCCCCACTGGGTTTCAGCACCACTCTTTCATTCAAGTCGCGTAAAGCTTTAAGGGTCTAAGATCACAAACACGTGATTAGAATGTTCTTCGCTGAGCATTCTGATGCTGATGTCACAATCACTACCGGTGACTGAAATCAACGGGGTTCTAGAACACTGACTGAACAATGCAGTGCTGCACGTAGAATGCTGGCAGACTTCAGAGGGATTAAAAAAAAACTAATTAATTCAAAACAACATTAATTAAATAAGTGGTTTAACCTGGAAAAAAAAACTCCCAGTTACTTGCTACAGCTGTGCTAACCTGAAGCTGTTTGTTTAGCTGCTCGGCTGCCGGTGACCATGGGGACTTGGCTCCTGCTCGTAAACTGGCATGAGAGAGAAGATCAAATCACCGGAACGAGGGGTATTTTTTTTCCTCCTCCCGTGAAAAAAAAAGAGAAGAGGAGAAGAGGGAGGGAGAACGCGGGATAGACACGGGGTGTTAAAGGACTTGCAGGATCCCTTGTGCAATGGGGGGTTTCCACACTGCAAATCTTTCAAGCCATTACATTACTTAACACTTTTAGGCATTTAGCAGGGAACTTACACAGAGAAAACGTTTCTTCACACACAATCCGTTTGTGCACCTGGATACCTTTACTAAAGTGGGCGGCTTGCTCAAGGGTACGACGGCAGTGCCCCCACACCAGAATCAAACCTGCAACCTCTTGGCTGCAAGGCCAGCGCCCTAACCACTGCACTGCCCCGGACCTCCGTGTTACGCAACGGATGATTAGGAAATGGCTGTCGATGTTTGTCCTGCGAGGCCGCAAGTGGGCGAGCGAGGGCGGGCTGGTATTGCAGCTTTCTCTCTCTCTCTATGCCTGAGCAAAATGGCCGTGAGACACAGGAAGTGCTCGCTTTGGCAAATGACGAGAACGAGTGGCTCAGAGATGGAGGCGAAATACATTACATGTCATTACTATACATTACAGGCACTTAGCCGATGCTCTTATCTAGTGCGACTTACCCAACTTTTTTTTGTTGTTGCATTGAAAAAAATTTTTTTACATAGTATCCATTTATACAGCCGGATACTTACTGAAGCAATTCTGCGTAAGTAGCTAGCTCAATGGTATAACGGCAGCGTCTAAACCGGGAATCAAACCTGCAACCTTCATGTTACAAGCCCAGTTCCTTACCCATTATGCTCTACTGCTGCCCAACTTACCCCCCCTAACCCTGCTGCCCAACTTACCCCCCCCTAACCCTCCAATGTTCCCTACCCCTTCCCATGATCAAAGCACAGGGAGAACTGCACTGTTTTGACACTGATATACTGTCAAATGTTCTGTGTTAAACGAACTCCTACAGAGCACATATGGTCCTCATATTAGACTCATGTGCACTCTGTTAGATTTGAATTAACACCGGACATTTTTACAGCGCGGCAGGAAGCTCATCTGAAATCCAGCGGGAGGAGGAAGTGGCGGCCCGAAGGAGTGGGAGGTCGCGCCATGACGACGGCGGCGGCGACGTTAGCCGCGACGTCACGAACGCAGAACATCTACACTTACACCCACCAATCAGCTCCCACCTTCCTGATTTTAGCCCCCCCACAAGCACACACACACACAGGCACACACACACGCATGCAGGCTTACACGCACACACACACACACACACACACAAACGTGCGTGCGTTCGTGCAACAGATGGCGCTCTGATGTCACCAGCCGTGGAAGAGTGGGCGGGGTGACGGAACGTTTTTATTACGGCGTTTTTGACACTTACAGAGGAAGCGACGTGAAAATTTAGCGAGGAAAAAAAAGTAAAAAAAGCGTCTTCACATTTCAGAGCGCGACAGAGAGGCGTGCCATGGAGTGGGCTGAACAGCGGTACATGTCAGAACGGCGCAGTTCCGCACATCACCACCGGGGGGAACGCCGGATAGAGGCTACGACTGGTCTCGGCTCGACAAGGGAACTATTTGTATTTTTTTATTTTTTATTTAATTTACCCATCCCCCCCTCCCCCGACTGCTTCCGATAAATTTGCCTGGAGAACGAGGTGAGACTAGAACGCGGAAGAGCCGTTTGATCTACCTGACTCCTGAAGGATAGCACAGCTACGTCTGACAAACAAACAAATAAACAAACGGGAAAAGTGCAAGAGAACAGTCCCCCATCTTGTCCGCATCCCTCCTCTGTCTTTTTTTTTCTCTGCTTCCTCTTGAAGAATCACAGCAGCAACAAAAATAAATAAATAAACAAATAAATAAATAAACATTAAAAAAAGGAAGCAAGCTGTTTCCCTGGAGAATACGGCGTCACCCTCGCTTTTTAAATTTAAACCAGAGCAGAGCCAGCCAGTCCCCCCTTTAAACACAGTGGCCGCTTAACCACTTCAAAACAGATCACTCCACTTAAGAGGCACGAGGGCGTTAATTTCTCAGCCCCTGACTCTTTCGAATTGCCTCCATTTGCCAAATAAAGGAGCCATAACCATTAAGTGAAGTGATGCAATCGCACTTAATTGCGCATCAGTGTGTTGTTGCTCGTCCTTAATGTGACATTCTTGGTGGCTGTAACTGTCGGACGTAAGGGCTCTCCCTTAATCACTCCCCAGAATGCACTGGGGGGGGGGGGGGGGCCCAGAGTATCACGTTCTCTTTTTTCTCCCCCCCCCACCCCCCCCAGGCCTGTAATCCATGATGAATGTGTTCCGGTTTCCGTTTACGCGTTTGTCCGATTCTGTAGATCTGCCGCACGCTTGCGCCGAACAAAGACAGGCTTCTTAGCCATCCGAGTCCATTTCCTACATCGAGAGTTCCTTGAAGATCTCTGGAAAGTAGTGTCGTGTAAATTTTTACATTATATTCTTCAGTCAGAAGTAACCTTTCTCCAAGAGCACCTTGCTGCCAAAGACATGAATATATATTGAGTAGTCTGACATTTTTTTTCTTACATTTCTCACAGGAAGCCAGGACTCATCCTCCCGTGACCTGTGACCTGTGACCTGTGACTGGGTCCAGCCCAGCACACCAGCCTAATATCCAACCACTTCACCCCAAGCATTCCACCCCGGTGCTTCCAACACAAACACACAACGGGGGAAGTCCTGGACTGTCTGTTTCAGCACTTAGGTTTTTAGTACACATACGCCTGAGTGGCTGAACAGTCCACCATGTTTCCCCAGACCTGATACACCGATGACTTGTAAGAACACCGCAAAAAAACACACAGGAGTGGAGCTCCTCCAGGAGCGTGGAGTTTGGGATTCCTGATATACAGTAAATGGAAAAAAAGAGCTGTGCCAAGGACTGATTTAGCACTGGGAATGGAAACCATAATGACACAGTTACATGTATATCACACACGCACACAAGCGAACGCGCAAAGCACACGCCTATCCATCACTGCAGCAGTGTCTGTTTAGAACCACATGCAATGTAAGCCTATGTGCTGTAATACCAAGCGAGTGAGCCATGTTAGGCGCACACACACACACACACACACACACACACACGCGCGCACACACAGACACAAAGAAAAAGAACAAAATTCCTGTTTAATTCCTATTACAGTGCTTACTTTGGCTCCCAAGGACAATATATGTCTGTAGTAGTAACCAAAGAGAAAGATCCAAAATCAAAGTCCTCTTTACTGTCGCTCTGGCAAACGATGTGTCCCTGATCGCAAGTCCCCTCCACTCTCTCAGCCCTGCCTCCTCCCCAAGCCTTGCAGAAAGATCTCTTTCCCACGCCGCACAGGAACTGCTGCTGTGGGCTATGCATGGCAAATTGTGGTTGGTCAGTCAGTCAGTCAGTCAGTCACTCACTCACTTACTCACGGATGATCTTTGAGGGACGTTTAGTAGGACGCATGCACAGGTGGTCCCATTGCCAGCTAAAATGTGTCCCTGGGCTACGTGTTTTTGTTTTTTTTCCGACTGAGGGAAGAAATGGAAAAGGAAAGCCACCCAGAGGAAACTGACGTGAACACGGGGAGAGAACATGCAAACTTCACGCAGAGAGGATTCGAACCCAGAACCTCCTTCTTCCTGCGGGTCACCAGAGCTAACCACCGCGCCATCGTGACGCACTGAACACTTAACTCCACCCTCCGTCTCTGACCATTCTCCTCCCTTCTCCAGTAGTGTTTTCACTTCAGCGGTGAAGCACTAACTGCCCATAGCGGTCGAGTGCCTTCGAAGGCCTTCTCTGTGTACCCGTCCAATGGTTCGTGCACCCCGGGCAGGCGCTGCACACTCTGACTAAAGAAGAAGAAGAAGAAAGAAAGGAGAAGGAGAAGGAGAAGAAATGTCAGCCAAAAATATCGCGTGGCTCGCCAGCCGAATCGGGTTCTTCGTGGCGACCGTGCGCGCATTTCCCCGGCTCCCTGTCTCAAACACGCACGCGTATAAAAGCTGAGCTTGCGCTGCAGATCTCGCAGATCTCTGGAGAGGAGAATCACACATATTTGCATTTGTCGGTTGGGACTAGGGACGTTATGCAAATGCCAGAGACCTGGATTCCGATGGTCTGGTCTCCTTTGCCACTTTTTTTGTCTAGACCTTTCCACACCACACCCCCCCCACCCCCCAGTAAAAACTGTGCTCAGAGAGGGGGGGCTTAATCGCACGATTAACACTCGCAAAATGTTGAGAGAGAACCGGCTGGTTCCCTAAACAGTGTTTAGATAATTAAGACCAGAATGGGCAGTGTGGAGACCTTCCTGCTTGGGGGCGTACGCAGCAGAAAGAAATCGTCGACGAATGTTTGAAACCTGCAATTTCCACGCGCTACGTTAGAAAAAGAACAGCTGTCGGATTCTCCATGTTTGTTTGGTGTTGGGTTTTATGGGAACACAGCCTGTCGGAAAGGAGCAGATCACTGCACAGTAACAAGATGGCCGTACAGGATCACCCCCCCTTATTAGGAGAAAAAGGAAATGTGGAGGAGGAAAAGTGGAATGAACCAAGTAGTCAGCTAAGGTTTTCTTTTTTTTTCTTTTTAAACAAATGTTCTGATTGGACCCTTAGACCGTTTTGTTAGCCACACAGGTCAGCTAAACAAAGGTCAAAAGGTCAACATAACCACTGCAGTGCTGAACCGAGGAGACAAGGCTGGTAAAAAAAAAAGAAAATTAAACGATTGCGTAGCCAGTCTTATGTAGGACGTGATTATGGGCATGCTTCCTAAAAGTACTGTGGGATTTTTAAGGACCACAGCAAGCAACAGACTCTGGGAATCCCTCCACCAGAAAGCTGTCAACGGATGGAGATTCAGGTGCCAACTTCACAACACAACTTTCTTTTGGTAGAATACAGCGCGTCTGTATTCATCTCCAGTCGTCGCGGTACAACGTCTACATCAGTGTCTCTGCAGTGCACACACACACACACACACACGCACGCACGCACGCACGCACGCACGCACGCACGCACGCACACACACGTACCACACATACACACACACACACACAGCACACACACGTACCACACATACACACACACAGCACACACACGTACCACACATACACACACACACACACACACACACACACACAGCACACACACGTACCACACATACACACACACACACACACACACTCACACACACACACGGTCCACTGCTTAAACCTATTTCAGCAGATAGCAGGGACATATGTCTCCGGTTTACGAGAGGAGCACGGATGTACAATACAGGGCTATTAACGGTCCTTCCTTTAGGTTCACCTGTCCAGTTTTTGAAAAAGGCTTTTCGGGGATAAACGTCTCCCTCTGAGACGCATCAAAGGAATGGAGGATTTAAAGGTGGGGGGGGGCAGGGGGGCGGGGGGGGCACCGTGCTGGGCGGAGTGACGGGGGGTGGGGGGGGGGGGGCAGGTGAACCCGCTAAACGCGGGCGAGTTCATCGAGCCGGCGGCGGCAGTTAGCGGCAGTTGGCCGTCATACCGCCAATTTACCGCGGGTGACGTTCCGCAGCGTCGCCACGCCAACCAGCTTTGCTCTCCGATCGCGGAGACAGCGGGCAGCCCTCGGCAACGTCACCTGACAGCCAGCGTCTTGTGGGGGGGGGGGGGGGGGAGTCAGAGGAGGTGGGGGTGGGGAGGAGGGGGGGGGGGGTGTTATGGATGCGCATCATTTAATTACAAATCTGCCGGCCGCGGCAGGGGGGTCGGAACGCATTAGTCCCCGACGACGTGATGACACCACCGCTCGCCTTCCCCCCGCCAAGAAATCACACATCAGCGCGGCCGAAAGCCTGATAACCAGCTGCCTAATTGAGTGCGGGGGCCACTTGTCGCTTTAACCAGACGTGAAAGGAAAGAATATCCGTCGCAGTTCATAAGCGAGCGAGCTACGGAAGAAAAAGCACTTCGCGGTCATCAGAGCTGCGGCCGATGAGGCGTACGCTAGCGTATGTCAGCTAACGGGCTGAAAAGGTTCCGTTAGCAGTGAACAGAATTGGCTGCCAAAACAGCTACACCTGCACCAAGATAGGAAAAGCACTGAGAAACATCATGATATCATAAGTAGTTCGTCAGATAATTAGCTAGCTAATCTCCTTATTTTATTTTGGTGTTTCAAGATAGCTAGCGATTCAATGTAGCATTGCAAAACTACCTATAGTAACTTTGTAAATTAGTAAGCTAACTACAAAGTAAAAATTTGATGGTGGTTTGCATTAACAGTCCATCCCATTGGTTCTGTTCATTCTACAGGAAGTTAAGTTAATGAGAGAAGTGGGGGGCTGTGTGTGCGGGGGGGCGAGGGGGGGGAAAGTACGACAAGTGCTACTTACAAATATACATTTATGAATATACTGTATGTATGAATGAATATACCTGGCTTTTAGCCTACTGAAAACATTATGTGTTTTTGAACATGTTTTGGGAGGAAGCTTCCTCCTTTTTGTTATTTTTATTCTGTTTCATTTTCACATCACATTCTCGCAACACAAAGAAAAAAAAAAACTATTCATACAGACGCAAGGAAACAGTTTCTTCTCGTGTTGTTTTCCCCCTCCCACCCCCCTCCAAAAATCTCTTTAAAAAACTGTAGTAGACTTCTTTAACCTCTGGATGCACAGCCTTTAGGAGGCTTGAATGGAAGGTTAAAAAGGGGCAACAGCACAAAGGATCTGTTCATACTTTTCCTTCTCATATGTACACACTGGCCTCCCACTCCATCCTTTCTGTGTATCAATATTAGAAGCTAAATTAAACCAATTAATAGCCAATCTGAGCCGCTGCAACAGCCTGCAGATGAGAGCAATGGTTGCTTATTCAGTGGTAGTCATTGGGTATTTATTAAAACAGTTATGTTTTAATTTAAATTACAGTTATGCAGAATTCATGCTTCTTTTCTTTCTTTTTCTTTTTTTAAAAGGAAGCTGATTTATTCAAGGTCATATTAATTTGTCATTTAAGCCTTTAAGGTATAAGATCACATGAAGTGCGTGATTAGAATGTTCTTCTCTGAACATTCTAATGCTGATGATGTCACAATCGCTGCTGGTAACTGAAAGCAGTGGAGTTCTAGAACACTGACATTCCAAATGAACTGAAGTGGGGACAGTAGATCGGAGAGGAACGTGTGAACGGGAGAAGGACGGTCTGGAAGACGATGACGCGTCCGTTTTTTTTTCCCCGAACAGACTGGAGCTCCGCGCTCCGCAGGACAGGAGGATTGGAACAGATGGCAAGGTGCAGCCCGGCGTCTCAGAGTCATGTCTGTCACTCACCCCTCCGCCACCCTGGGAAAACAAGGATGGGCAGCTACTACAGCTACATCGCCTCAAAAAAAACAACAAAAAAAACCCGGGAACAGAATGCGACGCGCGTGTAAAATGCTTCGTCCTGGATTTTTTTTTTGCGCGTTCCAGAACGCTGGCTCAGGATGTGATGACAGCAGAGCGACAGGCTCCTCGGAACAAAAAAATGTTTTCAGAGAATTCCGGAATGTAGGCTAAAGAAGGGGGAGTTGGGGGGGGGGGGAGTCTTAGCAATCACACGGACCAGGGACCAGGAATGAGGAGAGAAGGTGATTCATTTGGAATTCGGGAAGGGGGACGGGGGGGACGGGGGGCACACAGGCCCCAGGAGAGCACAGGCCACGCTGTCCCCTGTCGAGCGCCGCGCGGTCCTAAAAACAAAGCCCCCCACCGAGGGGACCCCGGCCGGACCGAACACAAGGTTATCGTTTGGCGGCCTCGCTCACCGTGTGGGTAGCGGCACAAGCCTGCCGGTGTTCGCCAAAGGCCCCGGCGTGAGCGCCAGCGCGGATTCAAACCGCGGCGGCAAGACAAAGACGCGAGCGGCGCGAGTCCTCAGGAGAAAAAAAAAAAAAAAAAATCTTGAAGAATGGTGCGGAGTAAACGACCAGACCGGTCCCACATCAAAATCATAATTAACAACTCACATGACAGCTTCCATAATGAGCGATTATGCCTCGGCTGAGCGGACCCGTCTCTCCTCTCCCATTCCAGGCCGACGGCTCGACGTGCTGAATCTCGGCGGCCGAGGCGCGCGATCGGCAGATGTTTCCAAAACACGGCAGCTCTTCGCTAACGCTCTAAAAGCATCCATCTCTCTGCCCGGCGACGGTTTCAAAATCCGAACTGGTGTTTTGACACACCGGCGGCTCTGTCTGCCGACCGCAGAAGCAGAAACAATCGAATTTGATGCATCTTCTGAACATTCGTGAAAAAGGGGGGTATGACCAAAGCCAATACTGTGCGCCACTGAATGTTCTGTATTGTAATACAGCACAGGAACCTCCTGTCATCGACCAGAACCTCCTGTAGTCATGTTCAGCCTCATAGAATGGTAAGAACAAAGGAGCTGTGGCACCTGGTTACTCTTGGTTACTCTTGGCACCTGGTTGGGGCGGCGGTGTAGTGTAACGGGTAAGGAACTGGCCTTGTAACCTAAAGGTCGCGGGTTCGATTCCTGGATAGGACACTGCCGTTGCACCCTTGAGCAAGGTACTTAACCTGCATTGCTTCAGTATATATCCAGCTGTTTAAGTGGATGCAATGTATATGCTATGGAAAAAGTTAGTTGTGTAAGTCGCCCTGGATAAGTCTGCTAAATGCCTGTAATGTAACATAATGTACTCGATCTGCAGAATCCACACTCCCTCACCAACAGTATAGACTCTGTTTTGTTCAGATGGTCGCTTCTGTACTCTTAACACTGAAAGTACCATTTCCCTCTTATAGCTTCCTGTTATACCTGAAATATTCTAAATTTTACCCCCCTGTAATGAGCGGATGCAGCAACGGAAACACCCGTTGGAAACCAAGGCTTCCTCTCATCAATAAACATCGAACACAGAAGGAACGTGTGAGTGGACCATCTTTGTCAGCCTGCGATAGCATCTCTGCCAATAGTGAAGCTTCGGGCAGGGGTCAGAGTTGAAAGGGCAAGCAGCTGCTAACGCTCTCTAAAGCGACTTTACAACCTGACATTCCTTCTCAGGATGGGTTTCATACACACCATAGACGGTCTACACAGACACAAGGCTTCCCAAAAATGAAATAAAAAGGGCAGGGGGGCCCCTTTTTATTTTATTTTTTGGGAAGCCTTGTGCTGGAAGATCTGCCCGAACACGCTGGGGGAAAATTGCGGGAAAACCACAGAAGCCGTTAGTTCTCCCGTCTGGAAAAAAAACAACAACACAGCCGCAGCTGGAGAGACCGGCCCCAGTCGCGGAGAGACAATTTTCTCCATCCCTTCTGTTTATACGCCCAGTACCAACAGCACAGAGGAGATTCTGCATCCCAGGTCTCGCCGTAACGCAGTCCCGAGGTTTTGATTTTATTTTATTTTATTGCTTTTGTCGGCTCGCGCTGAGAAGCTCCATCTCTCCGCCGTGAGACGGGCTGTTTGTCCAGGTTTCACATCGCGAAGAGCAGCGGTCGCGAACGGATGAGGGATTCGGCCGCTCGTCTCTCAGGGACTCCCTCACGAGCGCCCAGCTGTGCTTAAGAAGTTTGCGCGTAATCTCAGCCAGAATGCCCTGCATTTTCCAGGCTCAGGGGCGCGTACGAGGCAAGTGAGCTTTTTTCAATTTTGAAACACGTAACACAAACTTCCAGATAAACAGCATGAAATAAAATAAAAATGGAGAGCAGCGTTACTCTGCAAATCCAACCTAAAGAAAAATCCAACCTTTTTTTTTTAAACCAATATTCATTTTTTTAAAAAATGTGTTTATACACCTGAAACAACACAAAAATTATACCCGTCAGCCTGGGAGAATGAGGGGGCTCGCAGTCTGGGCCTTTGCGTAAAACATAATGAAATATCGACGTTGTCACTGCGTGAATGTAAATGGCTTAATTTAGCCAGCGTTAAAAAAAGAAAAAGTGCAAACACACCGTGAGCACCCCCACACTGCGCTCCAGCTCTGAACCAGCACCGGCGAAGATGAAAGACGAACGAACGTCCGTTTAAATCGAGTTCTCGTTGCCGAGGTGACGGATCGCTACTGGTTTTCGTTCGAAGCCTAATGAAATTCCGCCGTTGTCACGGCGATATATAAACGGCTCAACGCGCACCGCACATCGGGTCTGTAGTAGCTAGGTGCGGCGAGATCTCGCATTCCAAGCGATTCCAACTCGATATAAAATTTTCTAAAACGGAACCCTAGTGCGGGTGTGGACGCCCTTCTGGAAACTTCCGCACATCTACACGCGGCCTCGTTTCGAGTTCCCGAATCTGGTCTCCCCCGTTCTGTTTTTTTTTTGCCTGCCTTCAACCAACCGACCGCGATCACCGACTCCTCCCCTTCCTGTTCCCCCGAAGGAGAACACTACGGGAGGCCACCGTCGTTGCATTTAGCATCCGAGCCCACTGTAGGGAAGGCAAAGTAGAGCACCCGCTCACACCCCCACATCTCTCCTCGCTGGTATGATGGATCACAGTCCGTTTCGAGTGAAACGTAATGAAATATGGCCGACACCACAGCGATATTTATGGTTTAAAGCAGACTGCTCCACGGCCTATTTTATTTATTTTTTTTTTTTTTTGTCATAATAGATGGTGGGAAGATGTATGACATTCCATTTTCATTTTGGGGTCGGCCTTTTACGATCCCCACACTCCACAAAGATTTGGCAAGATGTGCGCTTATTCTTCAGGTCTAACAAGGGCTGCCACTCCTACAGTACACACCTGCCTGGGGTGAAAAGTTTTTTATTTAAAAAAATAAATAAAAAACACGTTAATAAAGGTCTTTTCACAGCTAAATTGTAAATTTCCTCTTTCACTGCAATTTCTGTACACCCGACACTTACTGCCTTTTCATATTTCACTTCTTACTTATGCATATTTGTGCAACCTTATTGCTTTCATACAAACATCACCCGCTGTTGCTTGGCGTTGGGGCCTATTTGTCACACAGTACCGTAGCATGCAGCTATTTGTCATACATGTTCGCGGGAGTGTTGGCTAGCATGTGAATGACCGCCGGCTTTGCTTGAGGTACCTTTTCTTTTTCTCCCATTTGCCCTCTCTTTTCTCTCCCTCTGTCACAGAGGAATGCTTTTATAATAGCCGTCGTCTCCAACCGACTACCAAATATCACCAGCAACCCATTTATCATAGCGCATGAAAACGCCCGCTCAGCATTAACGTATGAAACGTTTTTTGTTTAAATTTATTAATTTTTTTAAACGGCTCCAGTTTTTCAGCGAGCGAGACCAACTGCGGTTACTTAACATCTGGCCGGTCTCCACAGCTCCACCGTCGCTCAACTTTACTGGAACTGCCGAACACCTGGACGACTCTTAAAAATGAAACACGTGGGCCCCGCGCGGCCAGGGCCGACATGTTTCCAATAACAACGTCTCCCGAGCGCGTGTTGCCATGGCGAATAAACTACGGCTGGACGAGGACAGCCGATTGGCTATCAACCGCCCTCCCGTCGAAACCGCAGACGCGCGCCCCTCTGCGGCCCCCCTCCTGATTTATATCGATAAAAAGCAAAGCGAGAACGTTGAAGACGCGCCCAGCGCCCGCGTTATCAATCTCTCGGCGGACTCCCAATATTTATGGGAAGATGATATGAGGCAAATTGATATGTCAGTGGATCTATCGGTCTGACAAATCTCACACGCGTCTCCACACACACAACGTCTCGTTTTTCAAACGCCTGAGATGGGGCGCCAGTGGACCGATGACAGCAACTAGGATTGCAGGCGAGAACACTGGTCAGATCGACACAGGCCAGATTTACCACACGCTATCTCTCCTGACGTTATTACTTATTGCCATTTTATCACAGACATTTGCGTTGGTAATGACGTGTAAAATGCAACGCAGAAGCAGCTACTTTGACTGAATGACGGATAGCTAGTATAACGTAGGCCTGTCAGGCACATGGAACGTTTTCAAAAGTGACAAAAATCTCATTTGAAATTGCTGCTCCAACAAACTCTTCCCCTGGGGGGGAAATAATTTACACATTTAATACAACAAATCTGATTAAACACTGGAGGATGGGCAGCTTCACAGAAAGCAGTACATAAAAATAAAAATTTTTTTTTACACTTTTCTACAACATCAAACAATTACGCAAGTGAACATCTATTAGCAATAAGCTAAGTTGTGCAAGTCGCTCTGGATAAGAGCGTCCGCTAAATGCCTGTGATGTAATGAGAAGCTCCTTAAAAAATAAATTTGAAAAAACCCCACAACTAAGAGGCACGTTCTGCTTAACCACACACTGAGGTGCAGAAGTACCAAATGTTCTCTGGTTTAGAGACTCTCTTCTCTTTATTAAAGGAGCAAATCCCTGTGCCTGGGTCACACCCGTGACTTTTGAATGGAGAAGAAGCGTGGGCGGGGGGGGGGGGGGGGGGGGGAGATTTTGAAAAACGACCTTTAGAAACGACGTGGAGCCGCTGCCCTTTCGCGGGCCGTGTGATGTTTGGCCGAGCGCTCGAGTGAGTTTTTATGAGCGTGCGGACCAAGCTGGACGGACGATGTGGGGGTGGCTCATCCTCCTAAGATTAGAAAAACTTCACATCTCTTTTTGACATTGTTTTTTCTTTCTTTTGCCGAGAATTCTTTAAAAAAATATTCTTTTATTTTTACTGAAAGTTCTTTGTATCGTAGGTTTCAGCATAGTAGAATATATGGTTCCTGAGATTGAGACCAGATACCCACCTCCCCTACTAAAAAATGAATTGCTGGATATCAGGAGTATATATGATTAAAAATGAATCAGCGTTGTGTCTTCTATTTGCAGCTCGGATTACCTACATTAAATGTATTATATATGGTATTTACGGTATTATATATTTCTGGCATGGAAAATTCAACTCGGGAGTAAAATGGTTTTAGGGTGGATAGGGTCAGACCTGTACTTAATTTGATTGACATGCTCCACTCAACAAGCTCAAAAGCATTAAAAAAATTAAACCTGGGGTTAATGTATGCCTGGCTGTGAACGATATGTTTGAGGAGTTCTTATTGGTCGAGATTTTCACCTAGGCTGGAAAGGATATGTTTGCAGAGTTCTTATTGGTTGAGGTATTCACCTAACCCACTCTATTTACTGTGACAGATCCCTTGTAGCATTTCTGCCACATTCCACTGTACTGCTGCTTTACACCAGGCTGGCCAGTGGAGGATGGGCTCCCCCTCCCTCTATAGCTGGGTTCCTCTCGAATTTCTTCCCATTGGGGAGTTTTTTTCTTGCCACCGTTTGAGGGTTTTCTCCCCACTGGGAGTTTTTTCTCCCCCTTATGTACCTGCTACTCAGGCCTGGTGTTTGCTCTGTTTGCTCTTTTTGCCTTGCTGCTCTGTCAAGCATCTTTGTGAGAGTCCTCTGTAAAAAATAAAAAAAGCAATACAAATAAAACCGAATCGAGGTTTTGGAGGGAAAAAGAAAGGAAGAAAGAAAGAAAAGCCTCTCCGGTGCTAACGCTCGCGCGGTGTTAGCCGCGAGCTATAATTACCGCTTCGGTATCGGAACGAAAACGCGGGCTGCGTCTGAAATCGCGGTAAATAAGACGGCATCGTTCGTTCTCAAACAGAGCCGTCTGTGTCACGCCGGGGCTGCGGAAGCTCGCCAGAACGCGGCCGTCCCGGAGGGCGGGGGACACGAGCGCCTCTTCCCCCTGCGCTCTTTCTGTGTTTTGGAGAGCTCTCTGCGGCGTGCGGGCTGCGCTACTCTGCGGCGTGCGGGCTGCGCTACTCTGCGGCGTGCGGGCTACGCTACTCTGCGGCGTGCGGGCTGCGCTACTCTGCGGCGTGCGGGCTGCGCTACTCTGCGGCGTGCGGGCTGCGCTACTCTGCGGCGTGCGGGCTGCGCTACTCTGCGGCATGCGGGCTACGCTACTCTGCGGCTACGCGGCTCCGCGGTGCTCCAAGCTGTCGAGGGCTGTCGTCAGGGAGGCGCCCAGCGAGAGGCGAGCTGCTCCATATGGCCCCGCGCGGGCCTGGCGTCTCCATTACAACCAACCGGAGGCTGTCCTCTGTGTGTGTGTGTGTGTGTGTGAGAGCATGTGTGTGTGTGTGAGGGAGAGAAAGTGTGTGTGTGTGTGTGTGCGTGTGTGTGAGCATGTGTGTGTGTGTGAGAGAGAGAGTGTGTGAGTGTGTGTGCGTGTGTGTGTGAGAGTGCTTGTGTGTGGAGTGTGAGAGTGTGTGTGTGTGAGAGTGTGTATGTGTGTGAGAGAGAGTGTGTGTGTGTGTGTGTGTGTGTGTGTGTGTGTGTGTGTGTGTTTGTGAGAGAGAGTGTGTGTGTGTGTGTATGTGTGTGTGAGTGTGTGTATGTGTGTGTGTGTGTGTGTGTGTGTGTGTGAGAGTGTGTGTATGTGTGCGCGTGTGTGTGTGTGAGAGTGTGTATGTGTGTGAGAGAGAGAGTGTGTGTGTGTGTGAAAGCTGGGCAGGAAGCTGGTACAGCCCTGTAGCCGCAGCCCTGGCCCGCCTGTTTGAGGCGGCTTTTTCGTCTCCCGGTGACAGACCCCCCCGCCCCCCCTACCCGTGGCACTCTGCAGCAGGTGGGGGGGTGCTAATAAAGTGCCTCTGCTGCCCCCCCCCTTCCCCACACCCCGTGGAGTTTCGCTAGCTCCCGCATATTTTTACACCCGACATGGAGCAGAGAAAACCGCTCAGCCCTTCCGTTCTGTCGCCCTGGCGATACGGTTGCCAGGTGCCCGGCTTCTCCCCGGGGGACGTCTGGTTTCGAAATTGTTTGTACAGGTCCGGCTTGTGGTCCCGAACCGGACAACGTAAATGTCCTGTCTGAGTAACTGTTCCCAATTTGGCCACTGATTTGCAACAAGTTCCTTCTCCCGTGTCTGTGGTTAGTTACACTTCCTTTTGGTTTTACACCATACAACATTGCTTATCCCATACCTTTCACACATCCACTCACATCTACACCAGTGATAATGGCCCATGACTTTCACACCCCATGTCTGTCCTGTTCTTTATTATGTATAATTTGGTTAGTTAGAATAAATGTGAATTTGCTTTTTTAAATGAGTCAGTGTGCAGCTCCCTTTTGGTCATGACCCCTGAGCCAGGTTGTGACAAGCGGGGGCTCGTCCGGGATGTGGTTTGTGGTTAAACGGGGTAGCTGCAAATCGTAACACACAAAAGCAAAAGGAGTTTGAGTCAAAAAGGCATCTCTTTTCCCAAAGCCATAAAAGGAATCTCTTAAAAAAATTTTTAAAAAACCCTTCAGCTGAGGAGTGCGTGTAACAAAGTCCACTCAGGACAACCAAAGCGGAACTATAAACAAAAACACACTAAGTAGTGCAAGCAAAGTGTAACAACTAACACACACAGTACTGCTGACAAAGGTACACAAACAGTGCAAAGAACAAAGTCCCACCATGGACACACAAAACAGGTACTGTCGACAAAAGTACACAAAGCAGCACAAAAAGTGCAACAGTTGTAACACCGGCAAAACCCAGTTAGACATACCAAGCAAGCGCCACAAAGACACAGAGTAACATGAGTACAGTTCAATGTCCACCCCTGGACCAGAAGCTTAAGGTCCATATCCCAAAACAGCTACAGGGTGATAGACTAGCAAGCCCCTAATAACTGGCAAACAAAAGTCCAGATCTTGGACAGAACACGGCAAGACTTAAATAGCAAGCGAGTTCTAATTCATGAAGGAGTTATGGTGGGTCTTCAATAACAAGGTTCAGCTCATGGACAAAACAAAAATGAGCCTCAACTGGAATGAACAAAGTCCAACACATGGACATGAACAAAGCAACCCATAAACGGCTAGCAACAAAAGTCAAAATCCCAGACTGCTCCAAAATTTTCAAAGCCATTTCAAACCATAAAAAATTGCCACACCTCATGAATATTCAGATCCCGGACGAGCCCCCAATTATGTTATGCCCCAAAAGCCAACCCGAGTTCCAATAACCGGGCGCAACAACAGAGAGTAACATAAGAAATGCCACGAACAAAACAAAAATCTACATACAATAACAAAACTATAAGATTTATTACAAACAATAAGACAAAAAACAGAAGACATTACCACGTGTAGGCTAACAGGATTTTTCAGGCAGAAAACAGACCAGAGCTAGGCTACTCCTCATCTAAAAGAAAGCACCGTTCTAAACCTCACTACTGGGGCAAAGCAAAAGGAGTGAGTCTTCCGGTAAACTTCTACCTACTCTGCCCTAACCATCTAAAAAAGGTGTTAAAACAAGACCACCTGCAACCTACAACAGAAAGTACCAAAACATAAACAGGAAACAAAATGTGGTAGCTGCAAATTGTAACACACAAAAGTGAAGGGAGTCTTAAAAAGGAGTTTGAGTCAAAAAGGCATATCTCTTCCCAAATCCATAAAAGGAATCCCGCCCCCCCAGAAAAAAGAAACCCCTTCAAATGAGGTGTCTTCAGGCTTCATCCAGCTGACTGTTAGGACACAGGTGCGCATGGTCAGGCAATCGAGCCCCAATCATCTCCACCTACAACGACCAACGTCAAAACAGAGCAGCATCTCCTGCTGGCAGCGGGGAAGAGAGCGGGGAAGAGAGGAGAGGGAGAAGAGAGACGAGCGAGAGGACCAGGAGGGAGAGCAGAGACTAATTGTTGCGAGGTGTCAACGGCGCCACTGGCCCTCGTTAATTAATTGCCTGCCCCCCCCCCGCCCCCTTGTCACTTTGAACACGCTGGTGTATTGAGCCGGGACAGGAGAAGACAAGCATTTGACCAATCAGTATGAAGGGATGAAGGGGAAACTGTTTAAAAAAAACAACACCCATGGGGTGGCGGAGGTGGGGGGTACAGCCTGTAGTTATTACCCTTTTTTTAACTTCTTGCTGTTGTGTATAAAACCACAGCTGGACCTCCCTTCCTCCTCCTGCTCACCCCCCCCCCCCCCCGATAAAAAAACACCACCTGTGAGGGAGGGGTGCCTCGGTGGGACGGGCCACTTCCTGTGGAAGCCCCGCTCGGTCTCTGGCGGCTCGAGCAGGGGGGTTGTGGGAGATGACGGGGTCAGTGTGATAAACGCTTTCTCTTTTCCCCACACAGAGCTGCTGCAGCCCGTTTAAATTCAACACTAACACCTCCACACAGCCTCCCATCGTAAGGAGAGCAGGGCCCTGTTTAAACTCAACACTAACACCTCCACACAGCCTCCCATCGTAAGGACAGCAGGGCCCCGTTTAAACTCAACACTAACACCTCCACACAGCCTCCCATCGTAAGGAGAGCAGGGCCCCGTTTAAACTCAACACTAACACCTCCACACAGCCTCCCATCGTAAGGGGAGCAGGGCCCCGTTTAAACTCAACACCAACACCTCCACACAGCCTCCCATCGTAAGGAGAGCAGGGCCCCGTTTAAACTCAACACTAACACCTCCACACAGCCTCCCATCGTAAGGAGAGCAGGGCCCCGTTTAAACTACTCAACACCAACACCTCCACACAGCCTCCCATCGTAAGGAGAGCAGAGCTCCGTTTAAACTCAACACTAACACCTCCACACAGCCTCCCATCGTAAGGAGAGCAGGGCCCCGTTTAAACTCAACACTAACACCTCCACACAGCCTCCCATCGTAAGGAGAGCAGGGCCCCGTTTAAACTCAACACTAACACCTCCACACAGCCTCCCATCGTAAGGAGAGCAGAGCTCCGTTTAAACTCAACACTAACACCTCCACACAGCCTCCCATCGTAAGGAGAGCAGGGCCCCGTTTAAACTCAACACTAACACCTCCACACAGCCTCCCATCGTAAGGAGAGCAGGGCCCCGTTTAAACTACTCAACACCAACACCTCCACACAGCCTCCCGTCGTAAGGAGAGCAGGGCCCCGTTTAAATTCAACACTAACACCTCCACACAGCCTCCCATCGTAAGGAGAGCAGGGCCAGGAGCGGGTCTGGGGGCCTTTGGCTCGTGATGGACGGGGTTACGACCTGGAGAGAGCAGGACTGACCCTAGATCAGTGCCACAAACAAGGCTCAAGATGATTTATGGCAGAGCTGCCCAACGCTGTTTCTGGAGATCTACCATCCTGTAGGCCTTCATTACAACCCTAATTTGGCCCACCTGATTCTACTAATTAGCAGCTAGACAAGATCTCTAGCTGTTCATTGAGCTGTGCTTTGTTAGGGTTGGAGTGAAAACCTACAGGATGGTAGTTCTGTTCAATGAATATAGGCCATAGTCCTGGCCATGCCAACCCCCCCCCCCAAAAAGAAATGTAATGGGACTCACTCAACACCCTCCCGGCTGCCGCTATCCACCCCCCCCCCCCCCCTCGGGGAAATCCAAACCAGCTGTGGCACTCTGGAGCCCAACATGCTCGGCTCCTCAACACTGCCCCTTTTGTATTGTGTGTACCGTGGCCTCCACTATCACATTCTCCCACTCCTTCTGTCCTCCACTCCTCATCTCTCTCTCCCTCCTTCCCTCTCTCACTCTGCTGTCAATCAGGCGACTGAACATGTCTCTGGTCTGATCCTCGCACAAGCACACACACACACTTACAATAGACACACACTCATTCACACACACACATTCACTCTCTCTCCCACACACATATGCAGATACTCACCAACATACACTCTCTCTCTCAAACACACACACATGCACACACACAAACACGCACACACTTACTCTCTCTCACACACACGCACACACTTACTCTCTCTCACACACACGCACACACTCACTCTCTCACACACACACACACACACACACACACACACAAACCTACTCACTCTCTCTCACACACACACACACTCACACACACACAAACCTACTCACTCTCACACACACTCACACACACACAAACCTACTCACTCTCTCACACACACACTCACTCACACACACACACACACACACACACAAACCTACTCACTCTCTCACACACACACTCACACTGACACACACACTATAGCCTCGATCATGCCTTTTACCTCTGTCTAAAAAGCACTGAGCCTCTCCTTACTCAGGTCATTGAATTGTTTACACTCTTGTCAACCTGATATTTCCAGATAAAATATCATCACTGCCCAGGGAATACATTTTTAAAAAATCAAAGGCACCACGTTACGAGCCAGACTGGCTGGTGCAGTGTTGTGACAGAGGGTGATATTTCAGTAGTGCACATTTATAGATCCAGACCACTGGCTTCTCCACATGGCTCACCTAATCTCAGGGAGAGAGCACCTGGGAAAGGTGGACTGCATTATAAACAGCTTGTGAGCGTGTGGGTGCGTGCATGTGTGTGTGTGTGCGCGCGTGTGTGTGTGCATGTGCGTGTGTGTGTTCTGCTTTTACTGCAACCTCACAACAAGCTGCTCCGTTCAAGATGTTGAATGTAATTTACGTAAGTGAGAAGGAAGGTGGGGAAAGACTCACGAGAGGAAATAAACTAAATAAAATTCAGCACACACACAAAGGGCGACTACCCCCCCCCCCCCAGTTCAATTAGTGAACGCAGCAGCCTTTAACCAACCCCACCCTCACCCCGCCCCCCCCCCACTTCCCCATGCATTCCAGCTACAGTAAAAAAATAAAATAAATCACAGCACTTAAGGGATGACGTTTTAATGATAGTGTGCGGGTTATTGTGGGTAAGGGTGCTTGAATGTTTTCTTCTTAAACACAAGATGGATGCAGTGGTGGAAGCAAATACTGCTAGAATGACAGACCCCCCCCTCCCCCCTTTACCATATTAATGAGAAACAGGCCTATATCACGGTACTAGTGAAGCTGTTTACATTAAGTTAGCCAGTTTTCAACCATATTATTATTATTATTATTATTATTATTATTATTATTATTATTATTATTAATATATACCCCAGACAGCATTACAATCAGAGCTTTTCCAGAACGTTCTACAGGCCAGGCTAATCCGAATGTGCATGCCAATGTGAATATCAGTCTTAGGAACTGAGGTCCGAGTGACGATTCACGCAAATGGACACGTACCTAAAATTCAAGCTGCCGCATAACCCAAAATCAATGGGGTTAACGTGTGAAACCAAGACCGCCATCTTAAATATTAATACAGCTGAGTTATTACTAGTGCTAAATCGAATGATATTAAATATTTAATAGTAGGCCTTAGTTCTCCACAGCCTTGTTCTTCTGAAAACTCTGCGCTTCTGTTTTCCAGCTGTGAAATCTGTTCAGCATGTGCGCAACCAAGTTGAAGATTCTGAATGTAATGATGTTACAATTTTTGAAATTATTAATTTCAAAAATTGTAAACCGTGTTGTATACACACACGCGCAAATTAGATTTCTATACCCATTTCAGAGAGTCCAGGCTGAGTGAGGAAAGTCCCATGCGGAATTTAAGGAGATAAGCACAGCAAATGGCAAGAGATAAAACCTCCAAAACACATAAACAGGAATTAAATCTACAGCTGGATTCCACCCCCACCCCCCAAAAAAAAGGAGACAACACACATGAATTAACAGCCTTTTATGCCTAGAAGTGAGCTGGGTCTAATTAACCTTGGTGACAGTGCTTATATTAACCTTTAAAGGACGGGTTAACATGCAAGAAGAGCTTCCCAGACCCGGGGGTAGATTAATTACTCTGCCCACATCCTCGCTCACGCGCCAGACTTCTACCCGCCGACGGAGCGACAGCCAATCAGCACACGAGCACCGCTAACCACTCTCCTTAACCCTTTAAAGCTGTGAGGTCACAAATGTGTGATTAGAGTGTTCTTAACTGAACGTTCTAACGCTGATGTCACAATCGCTACTGGTAATTGAAAACAATGGAGTTCTGGAACACTGACTTAGAACTTTGGGGAAAAAGAAAAAACATTCCAAAAAACCTGCTCTTCAAAGGGTTAAAACTACAGTTCCTGTCAGTTTCCAGAGTCCCTCCTCTGAACGGTACGTACGGCTTTCGGGGATTCAGGGCCCGCACCACACCAGCTGGCCCGGAGAGCTCTGGAGTGTGGAGAGAGGAGTTAGGCGTGAGCTGTAAATTTTGGGAGCGCGTCGGGGGTGGGTGTTTGGGGGGGGGGGGGGGACAGCATCCCCGGCGCCTCTGTTCCTCCGTTTGCAGAACCGCACACGCGGGGGGGCTGATGACACCCCGTCCTCCGGAGGCTAATGGCGGCCGAGCCGCCCGGCTTCTCTTTACTGCGGGCAGATAGCTCGTGACAGGGCGGGGGTGGCGGGGGGGTGATTTGCGACGCCATTATCCCAGGCACAGCCTCCCCCGCCGCGCCCCCCCCCACCCCCTCGCTCCGCCACAGGCGCCTTATTTTCCGGAAGCCCCGGCAGAATTTACTGGGATGTTCCCCCCCCCGTCAGCGAGCGCGCTTTAACTAAACGACTCCGGTGTTGGAGGCAATTAAAGGGCCCGTCGCAGGCACTGCTATGGCCACTGTACCATGAACGGCGAAGCCTCTCCGCTCTCTCCATCAATCCTAACCTGGATGGGTGCGGGGATTATGCTTACGCAGAACCAACCTCACCCCCCCCCAGCCCCTGCCCACCCCCCCGCACACCCCCTTGTAGAGGGTAATTGTCCACGAAAAGAGGCCTTCCCAATTGATCTTACATCACGCACTCCAGAGAAGAATCCCCTTTTCTTATGTGGCATGTGACACAGGCCATTTTGCACACGCCTGCATCTGCATGTCAGATCCCCCCCACTTCAGATTCATCAGCAGTCGCTGGGGGTCCCGCTCCCCCCTCCCCCGCTCCCCAATGGGTTCAGAACCAAAAATATGACTGATTAAAGACAAAAGGAACACATAACCATGCGTCAGCTCGTTCCCTGCTACAGTATTAGTGCAGAATGTAGTCTACGCACGGGTTAGAACCTCAGCAGTGTAGGTGTGCGATGGAGTGGAGTGACTCTCATCATGCTTCTTACACACACACTCTCACGAACACACATACATGCACACATACTAACACACATACGCGTGCACACGAACACACGCACACTCACAGACACAGACACAGACACACACACACTCACACTTCACAGGAACGGAAACGGTAGTTTGAGCTGATTTTTAAATTTATTACATTTTTTTTTTTTCAATTTTGGGAATTCCCAAAAATGCCATTTTAGCATGCGATTACCGCAGAGACTGTGTGGGAAAAGACAATAGCCAGGCAAAAAAAAACATCTGCCAAAAAATAGAACAAAACACACAAATGAAGGGGTTCTGGAAAACCCAAATTCCTTCTGATGCTGCAGTTCTCTCCCGAGGCTCCTTCCTCTACCGAAAATAGACGAGTTGGGGTGTGGGTGGGGGGGGGAGGTGGGGGGGGGGGGGGGGGCATTCTTGACGGCAGTGCGGTGGAGCGCTTCAGTAGACTCTGCGCTGATATAGCGAGGAGGAAGAAGGGCTCCTGCATCTCTTCACACCCCGTTTGCGAACGCTGTAAAGACCCCGGAGAGGAAGGGGCTCGGGGCGGAGGGCTAAAGGTGGGATTAATGGCTTTACATCCGTCTCACCCTCTCCAGCAGAGGAGGAGGGGAAAAAAAAAAAACGGCTCGCAGTCTCTTCAGAAAACATTTCCATATTTAATCCGCACGAGAGCGGGAGGCAGCGAACGTGCGCCCCGAGACTCTGTGAACAGGCGAGGGGGGGGGGGGGGGGGCGTCCCACGACCAGGGTAACAGCCGCGGGGCACCCTGAGACCAGGCTAACAGGCGTTGGGTGCGGGGACCGGTGACGCCAAGGCCCAGATTAATTACAACAGCAACCTGCCTCATCCTTCAATTTTCAGGGTAAAAAAAATCTTTTTAAATCAATGCCAGTTAGCCTCCTTTTTTTTTTTTTTTTTTACATAATATCACGAGTTTATGGTGTCTGAAATTGATTTTTGGCTGGACCGCAACAGCAGGGGCCAGCCCTACAAATGCGAATGTCTGTGACTGATTGATGAAGTTACACCATTGGTCGGCCGAGTTATGAAGTTACACCATTGGTCGGCCGGATCACGTGTGTTAGGTCCAGCCATATACTGGGTTTTAACCTGGTCTTGTTTTTTTTTTTTTTTGGACATGCCTACTTAAAATAATCGGTGAACTGAGCAGGTAAGAGTGAACCTGAGAGGAGCATCAGTGTCTCTTTTTGATTGGCTAAGAGCGTTGAGTGGATCGTGACGCCTGGGTTCCGATTCGCAGAGTCCCCCGACACGGCATCACATGACCAGAACCAGAGGGGGAAAAAAAACCCCTCCCCCTTCTCTTTCTTCCATTCCGAGAGGTTCCCGAACACACCGCACATGAACAACTTCCCGTCTGTTGCTCGTTTGTGACAGTACTGGGGGGGGGGGGAGGGGGGGCCAGGGGGGAGGCAGGGGTGTTGGGGGGTGTCAGACCAATTCCAAGCTTCCTGGAAGAGTGCTGTGATTTATTTACATTACATAGGTTACCGGAATTTAGCAGATGGTATGACTGCTTATTCAGAGTTACTTACAGTGTTTGCATTTTTTTTTTCCAACCTAGGAACTGAACATTCAGGTTGCAAACGCACATTACGTTACATTTAGCAGACGCTCTTATCCAGAGCGACTCACACAACTTTTTTTTTTTTTTTACATAGCATTTACACTGCATCCATTTATACAGCTGGATATATATACTGGAGCAATGCAGGTTAAGTAAGCAAAGCTCAAGGGTACAACGGCAGTGCCCGACCCAGAATCGAACCTGTGACCTTCAGGTTACAAGCTCAGCTCTCTAACCATTATACTACAGTGTCTCCCTGGCTGCTTTAAAATGGAGGCCGCTATGCCGTGACTAGGCTCAGGAGAGGCATGGAGGAGACGCACACCCCACCAACCGCGTCTCAAGGGCTCGTTAAAAATCATCCATTTTGCAATTTCTGGTTGACAAAGCGAGGGGGTGGGGGGGGGGGGGAAGAAAAGAGAAGGAAAAAAAACCCAGGTGTCTGAAAAACTGCAGGAGCTAGGAGACCGCCCGAGCAGGTGATGAATGGGGACGGCTCTTCAGAGCCAATCAGACAGCGGGAAGGCTGAGCGTGATAAAAAATCGGCATGGAATCGGCATGTGTGTTAGTATGTGTGGAGCCAAACCCAGGACCCCTTTCATGCCCCAAAGCTGAAAAAGGGGGTCAGAACCCCCTCACTCGCACAAGGTGCTCCCCCCCCCCCCCCCCGTACATGCAAGGCCAGTTCTTAACCCTTTGGAAGAAAAGGCTTTTTGGAATATTTGTTTTTTTCTTCTCAAAATTCTAAGTAAGTCTTCTAGAACTCTGTTGCCTTCAACTGGTAGTGATTGTTACATCATCATCAGAATGTTCAGTTAAAGACATTCTAATCACGAGTATGTGACCTCACACCATAAAGGGCTAAAGAAATTAATGAAAATAATACAATTTTAATATGAAACATAGATATTTATATATAGCCAAACAAAATAAATTACATTACACTACGTTTCACCTTTTAACTTACACAGATTCATTTTTTTCTTGCAGTCCATTTATACAGCTGGAGATTTGCTGAAGCAGTTCGGGATAAGTACCTTGCTCCCGGATAAAAGAGCAACACCCCACTTGGGAATTGAACCCGTAATGACTGCACTGTAACCCAAGTACTGTGATATTAAATCTATTTTATTCAGCGGATAATAAATCAGTTTCTTTATTTTTTAAAGCAACAAAGTTTGCACATTACCCACAACAGGAGCGTCAGCTCTTTAGGAGACAATGTCACTTGGCCATTCACGTTATGAACCATCATGTTCCATCCAATCATGTTCCATCGAATCATGTTCCATCCAATCATGTTCCATCCAATCAGAAGTGAACCTGGGGTGCCCGGATGGAAATCGCCATGGAATGATGGCGACGAACCAATCAGAATCCGGGTTCCATAACGCAGCCACGACTCAACCTGGATGAGACCCGTGTCCCAGGTGGGGTATGGGTTTAGACCACGTTTGGCTCAGAATCCAAATTCCGTGAAGCACCTTACAGTAAATGTGGCTGGTTCCAGGTGGGCCAATTTGGCCCCAAAATACACTTGCCATCGCCATAACTGACCCTTAAGTGCTGAAACTGGACCGCATTTGGCAACACAATCGTTTGTTATGAGGGATGCCGCATCATTACATTACATTACATTACATTACAGGCACTTAGCAGACGCTCTTACACAGCATCACACCTCCGGTTCTCCGTGTTCAGAAACAAACCCGCTTCGCATCAGAACAAACGTATTTTATTTTATCCGGCTCATAAAATCTTGGGGGTAAGTGGGCGTGCGTCATTATCGTGTGGCTCGACGAAAACTTGAAAATAAAAAAGAACAACGGAGCTGACGATGTGGGGTCTCCCGGCGTGGGGTCTTTAAGTAACGTGGCTCTCTGAAGTCCCGCCACGGGTATGTGCGGTCGTGCCTAACCCACCCAACCCCCCGCCCGCCCCCCCCCCCCGCCCGCGTTCCGCAACCAACGGCCGCGAAAACACCCAAACACCGCGGTCCGCTCGATCTCCGCCGCGTGCTCCCAGAGACGTTAGCCGCGCCGTTAGCCTCTCATCCCCGCGCCGCGAGCTAGCTGATCCCGGGCGGTCTCGGCCGAATATTCGGGATGCGGACGGCGCTTCGGACGTTGGCGGGACGCTCGGCGGAAGGTGATTAAGGAAGCGGGGGCTCGGGTTTTACATCGCCCGCCATCAGATCCGCCCGCAGGCGGGGTTTTATACTCAAACGCCGCCGCCGACGGACGAAGGCGGGACGTCCCGGGCCCCGTTCGCTTTCGTCCGCAAAGACGACAACAAAAGATCTCACTGCGGCGGCGCCCGTCAAACGCAATAATAACACGACCGACGGGGGGGGGGGGGGGGAGAAAACGCCATTTTTAAAAAATATGAAAACAGCAAAAGAAAACAAAAAGTAAGCTCTCTCTCTCTCTCTCTCTCTCTCTCTCTCTCTCTCTCAGTAACTCCAGCAGTATTTTCCCCGCTTCAGTTATTAAAACATAAACATTTATTTTCCGCGGCTCTCGGTTCATTAAAGTGATGATGATGATGCTGGATTATTCGCAGAGAATTAATCCTGTCGTTTTGGACCCTGTCCACAAACACTCAGCAAGTTCATAAATATTCATCGGCCGAAGAAATATCTCTCCGGTTCCCCTGAGTGAAGTATTAAACTGTCGGTGAAGTATGACACAAACACCCTTGCTGTAGCCAATCAGGAAGCCGTGTAGAGCGGGAGAGATCTCAAACAGGGCAAAGCCAACTGTAGTTTATCTCACGCAGTACCTGACAGCCTTTTCAGTCTCTCTATGCCCTGTGTGCACTCACCTCTGCCACAAAGTTAACCCACTGAAGAGCAGGTTTGGAATGTTTTTTTTTTTTTTCAAGAATCCGGAAGTCGGTGTTCTAGAATTCCACTGCGTTCAGTTACTAGCAGTGACTGTTACATCAGCAATAGAATGTTCAGTTAAGACACACACACACACATGCAAGCATACTCATGCACGCACACACAGACAAGCACGCACAAGAAACTGTGTGTGTTTGTGTCTGTATGTGAGTGGTTATGTGTGTGTGTGTGTGTGTGTGTGTGTGTGTGTGGACTGGTCCTTCACAGAGCTATAGTTTAATAGTATCAGTGTTTAATCAGCCCAGTGAGGGGGTGGGGGGGGGGGGGAACAGGGCCCTCAACGCATCAACGCACAGATTAATCCCCCCCCCTGCCCCCCGCCCCCCGCCCCCACCTGCCACCGGCCGGGGACAAGCTCCACCCCTAAAATGCTCAGGCGTTCAGTAACAATGGCACGCGCCAAACCTGGCACGTTCCTCGCCCCTCCCCTCACCCATCGCCCCTCCCCTCACCTCGCCCCTCCCCTCACCCCTCGCCCCTCCCCTGACCCCTCGCCCCTCCCCTCGCCACTCCCCTCGCCCCTCTCCTCACCCCTCCCCTCGTCCCTCCCCTCACCCATCGCCCCTCCCCTCACCTCGCCCCTCCCCTCACCCTCGCCCCTCCCCTGACCCCTCGCCCCTCCCCTCGCCCCTCCCCTCGCCACTCCCCTCGCCCCTCTCCTCACCCCTCCCCTCGCCCCTCCCCTCACCCATCGCCCCTCCCCTCACCCCTCGCCCCTCCCCTGACCCCTCGCCCCTCCCCTCGCCACTCCCCTCGCCCCTCTCCTCACCCCTCCCCTCGTCCCTCCCCTCACCCATCGCCCCTCCCCTCACCTCGCCCCTCCCCTCACCCCTCGCCCCTCCCCTGACCCCTCGCCCCTCCCCTCGCCCCTCCCCTCGCCACTCCCCTCGCCCCTCTCCTCACCCCTCCCCTCGCCCCTCCCCTCACCCATCGCCCCTCGCCCCTCCCCACACCCCTCCCCTCACACACGCCCTTAGTCCCACTGCCCGGGTCCAGCTTCACTCACGTTAAGAGTTTTCCCACTTGAACACCATCCAAGAAACGAGGGGGGAGGGACTGGGGGGGGGGGTGAGGGGGGGCGAAATCTGGAAAAGGACTAAGCAAACGGCACAGCGTGGCGGTGAAATTCCAAAGCGAGAAGAAACTAAGAACTAAAAATAAGACTGAACAAAAAAACGCAGAGAGAAAATCAATACCTATCCCTGATGAGGGCAACACAAAAGGTGCAATTATGCTAAACACATTCTGTTTACGCAGCAAAGGTTCACTGTAATTTACAACGTGCTCTCCGGGCACCGGCAAATTAAGGCATTACAACTCCGGGATGAAAACTCCAAACAATCCATCAGGAGTCTGCCATTCCACACCCTCTGCTTTTTTTTAGGGTGCTTGGAAGAAGAAAAAAAAATAAGATCTTTTTTTTTTTTTTGGTGTTTCGAAAAAAACGCAACGCTGACAGAGACGGTTGCCACAGGCTCCCCACGAGCTACACCCGACTCCCTCGAGCTTTGGGCTGGCCAAAAAAAACAACAACAAAAAAATGTAAAAAAAAAAAAAAAAAAAATCTGGGGAAGAGGAACGCCGTAAATCTCGATGCACGTTCCCAAAGACACGGCCGGCACCCCGAGTTTGACATTCTGCCCAGGGTTAGCAGGCGTGTGCCAGGGTCCTCAGATGAGTTCTGGCTGCCATACCCGCCCCCCCCATACCCCAAACCTACCCCCCCCCCCGCACCCCCGCAGCACAGTGCATTTCGCAACCTAAATCCAAGGATTGAATCTGACAGTGGTTCAGTGTAAACACAGCTGCCGCGGTCCTGAAGAGACGACTGCAAAGCCACAGAAAGCCGAGAGGGAGACGGAGAAAGACTTGGAGCTGCCAGAGTTTGAGTCTTCGCCCGTTTGCGCACTTGGAAAGGGCGAGGGTGTCGACAGGAGCGCCAATCACTAAATTAACACGAGAGAAGAGCCAAATACAGAGTCAGTAAACTAACACAAGAGAATAGAGTGACTAAACTAATGCAAGAGAACTGCCAAACACAGTGACTAAACTAACACAAGAGAACAGCCGAACACAGAGTCACTAAACTAACACAAGAGAACAGCCAAACACAGAGTCACTAAACTAACACTAGAGAACAGCCAAACACAGAGTCACTAAACTAACACAAGAGAACAGCCAAACACAGAGTCACTAAACTAATGCTAGAGAACAGTCAAACACAGTCACTAAACTAACACAAGAGAACAGCCAAACACAGAGTCACTAAACTAACGCTAGAGAACAGCCAAACACAGTCACTAAACTAACGCTAGAGAACAGCCAAACACAGAGTCACTAAACTAACACTAGAGAACAGCCAAACAGAGTCACTAAACTAACGCTAGAGAACAGCCAAACAGAGTCACTAAACTAACACAAGAGAACAGCCGAACACAGTGACTAAACTAACGCTAGAGAACAGCCAAACACAGTGACTAAACTAATGCTAGAGAACAGCCAAACACAGTCACTAAACTAATGCTAGAGAACAGCCAAACACAGTAACTAAACTAACGCTAGAGACCAGCCAAACACAGTCACTAAACTAACGCTAGAGAACAGCCAAACACAGTCACTAAACTAATGTGAGAGAACAGTCAAACACAGAACCACTAAACTAATGTGAGAGAACAGTCAAACTCAGACTTCAAATATTCTGAAGTTGCGCAGCAGTATTGAAACTGGCAGGGCTGATCTTAAGAAGCAATTCACCACACAATGTTCATTTCAGTTTTGTTTCCAGTGTAAATTAAAAGTAGTCTCTCACATTACAAATCCATCCCAGAATCAATAATGTTAGAAGATAGTGTTCTTTTCAGAATATTTTATTTTCTTTATATTATGCATGAGTCTTGCTGCTTAGTTTATAGAACATTTGACAAAGATGAGCAAGACGTCCAACCTCTGTGAGTTTATTAAAACCTTACATTTCTTTTTTTTTTTAAAAAGCCTTGTTGGCTTCATAAATTAAAAATGAGCTGTACACGCTGACTATCTACATCCCCCAGGGCGATCTGTATACAGTGAAAACACAGGTTTCATTTCTTGGGAGTGCCAGTGCACGGACCTACTGTGGAAAATGTCTCCACGTAGTGTTGTACAGATAAACGTTTGAGGAGGGGGTGGGAGAGAAAAAAAAATTCTGCATATACCCATCGTTCAAATTGAGACCTCTCAACCCAATATGACAGTGCCGCATCAGTCAAGGGTACTTAACGAAATTAAGCACTGCACTCTTTAACAAAATGACAGCACCCCTTAATTGGCTGAAACAATTGAGTTTTTGTGAAGTTAAGTACAACGCAACAGCTCAGTGTTTTAATGCACGAAAATACACCAGCCGATCTCCGTAAAAGAAACCTACTGTTTCTGTTTTTTTGATTGACAGTTCCTTTAATTGGTTGAAACAATTGAGTTTTTTTGTGAAGTTAAGCAGGAAGTAACATTCACTGTTTTAATACAAACACATGAGCCGTAAAGGAAGCCTACTGGTTTTTTGGGGGTTTGTATTTTATTTGCAGGAACACTAGACAGCTTGAGCGCAGCGTCCCAAGTCTGGGTTTTTGGGTTTTAACGGTTCGGTGTTTGGAGCGAATGGGATTAGTCACCACACCCCTGGCCCCGTTTTTCTCCTTCCGTGATTGAGGAGAGAGAAAATGGCTCCCCTTGTTCTCTCCGTTCTCCACAGAGAAGGTGAACCCTTGCCCCCGCCCCCCCCCCGAAAGCTAGAAGCACAAACGCCGACCATCCATCTCTCTCACCACACTCTGGACCAGAACCAGGCTGGGGGGCTGGGGAGACTGGGCCAGCAGCTTCCTTATACCATCCTTCATTTCTTTTCTTTTCTCTCCCTCCTGCATCTCTCTCTCTCTCCCTCTACCTCTGTTTCCCCTCTTTCTTTTCTCTCCTTCTGTGTTCTTTTGCCCTCTCTCTTTCAACTGCCCATTCTCTCCCTCTCCTCTCCCTATCTCTTTCTCTTACTCTTTCTCTCGCTTCCCCCTCTCCATTACCCCTCTATCTGCTCCCCCCTCCCTCTCTTCTCGTGAACACACACACACGCACATGCACACGCACGTGCACAAACACACACAGACACTGACAGGACACACACACACACACACACACACACACACACACACACACACACAACACCGTGTGCACCATCTTAATAATCAGGCCACCCCGGGGCTTGGACACACCGCCCTGGTCTGAGCGCGCTCCAGACTCCTCATAAACCGGCAGGACTACAAAGATGGATGACTCCACCGCCCTCCGTTGCCCCCGGAGACACAGAGCCAGAACCCATTAACCACAACACGGGTGCTTAAACAACAGCCCCCACCCCCCCCCCCGACCCCCACGCTCGACCCCCCCAGGCTGCCCATAAACTCAGGCCTCAAATCCGCAAAAAAACAAAAACCAAAAAAAAAAAACCCCAAACTCGTCTAAATTCCAGAGAAATATCGTCTTATTAATGAGACCGGGCCCCCAGCCAAACCCACTTTCTCACTGATTTTATTCACCTGTAGTCCTGAGACTCCTGAGTGTGCAGAAATGATGGGGGGGGGGGGGGGGGGGAACAATCCCAAGTTACTGCCGGCGTCTTTTCTGAGCCATCGCCAGCCCCTGGACTTCTGTTGCACACAATGTCTGGCAAATTGCACCAATAAAAATCCAAATGCACTTTTCTAGATTCCCCCTCCTAGCTCGTTCCCTTCGTAGGACTTTCAGTTATCACAAAAAAAAAACAACCTACTGACTTCGACTGGCCACTATCCCAAAGGCTTTCCATCCCGAAGTCTGAGCCTTCTAATAACCGGACTAAGTTTCTTCTCCAGAGAGAGAGAGAGAGAGAGATGTGGAGCCACAAGAACATCTCGGCATCAAATTTAATTCCTCAGAGTATCGAGTTGAGCTAGCGTGTCAAAAGTGGTATTTTTTTCTTTTTTGCTGCGGTTGCCAGAACAGGATAACTGTTAGAATCCCACATCCTCAAGGGGGACAGAGAATGACAAACCCTCCCCCCCCGCCCCACTGATGAATCTCAAACCCTCCCCCCGCCCCACGATGAATCTCAACCCCGCTTCCCCTGGGACCCTGCCAGAACTTTCTTCTTTTTTTTTTTTCATCATTTGGCTTTAAGAACCAAATCATAAAAACACCTGGGAAAGCGACAAGAATGTCTTAAATCTATGCTGGGAGGGAGAAGGGTGGGGGTGGGGGGGGCGTGGGCGGGCAGGGGAGGGGGGGGGGGGGGGCTGCAACCGCTTCTCTTCTCCTCCTCTTCCCTTTAGTGTCGCAAAGTCCAGTCATAATCTTTCTTTCAAGGCCCTCCGACGGAGAAGCCTGCCAGCACTGCGAGGGAGCATCATCGCTTACTCCCAGAGCAACCCTCAGCGCATGCAGATACACCACCGCTCCCTCCATCCTTCCTTCCTCCTCTCTCCCCCTTTCTCTTTCCCTCTCTCGCTGACTCTCTCCCTCTTTTTCTCTCCCTCGCTCTCCCTCTCTCTCGCCGACTCTCTCCCTCTCTCTCTCCCCCTAACCCTCTCTCTCTCGCTCTTCTCTCCATCTCTCTCTCCCTCTCTCTCTCTCATCTCTCTCTCTCTCTCTCCCTCTCCCCCCCTCTCTCTCCCTCTCCCTCTCCCTCTCGCCCTCTCTCTCTCTCTCCACTTACAGGTTCAGATACCTTTACAGAGGCACAAAAGGAAAAACGGGCCCCCATCCATCACCCCCCCCCCAGCTCCCCCCCCAGCTCCCCCCCAGCTCCCCCAGCTCCTTTCTGTTCCAGAGCTGACACAACGCGCAGCAACTCTCTCTCTACGGCAACTTTGTTTCCACGGCGATCCGCGGAAGGGTCCCCGGTGAACGGGGACTGCGCTACGAGTCGGGATGGGGGCGGGGGGTTGGGGGGGGGGCATTGGGAGTGGGGGGGTCTTTCTTTTAGGAGCCAGCGGGCCGGCCTCCTCGTCTGAAGGCGGATTATTCCCCCTGCACAGCGTGTGGCAGGCCGGCTTGGAAAAGCGTCGCATTCGGCCTTGAAACAAAAGCACGAGAGAGAGAAGGAAAGAGGCGGGGGGAGGGAGGGGGAGGGGGGGGGAGGGAGGGGGTTATGCCTTTGTAAGAAGGGGAGTTTTTTTCTTCTTTGGAAACCAAGGGCTGGCAACCTCTGTTTGCTTACAAGGAGCAGTGTGGTCACTCAAGGACATCAAGAACACTCCCTCACTCACACTCACACACACACACACACACACGCACGCATGCACCACACACTCACACACAGACACGCGCACACGCACACACACACACACACACACACACACACATGCACACATGCACCACACACTCACACACAGACACGGGCACACACACACACACACACACACACACACATCACACACACATGCACGCATGCACCACACACTCACACACAGACACGCGCACACACACACACGCACAAACAGACAGACACACACACACACGCTCAGACACACAAAGAAACACAGGAAACCAGTTGAATACCTGGTCAGCCCTGCCTGTCCCTTGTCTCACACAAACCACCCAAGATCCCCCCATACTTCACACAGCAGCCGGGATGCTGAAGGGGATTTATTAACACACCTGGCAACACAAAGGCAGCACAATTCCCCCCCCCCCCCCCCCCCTCCCCCTCCCCACTGGTGCTGATGAGACAGTGGACCTCTGACACGCCATCACTCCCCCCCCCGCCGCCGACCCCCCCCCCCCCCCCCCCCCCCGCAGTTCTGCAGCGTCTGTCTGCGGCTCCAGGAGCCGGGGGTGTGCAGATAAGGCGACGGCGTCTGGGACGGTGGGGCTGCATCTGCTCTCTGAGCTGTAATTAAACCCCCCGGAGCACGGGGGGGGGGGGGCAAATTCATTATCACACAGATATTCGCATGCAAATGGCATCTTTATGATCTCCATCAACCGCCTGTTCCTGTTCCCCTCTCCCTCTCTCTCATTCTCCCCTGCTCTCTCTCTCTCTCCCCCTCTCTCCCCTCCCTCTCCCTCTCCCTCTCTCTCTTTCTCTCCCTCCCTCTCCCTCTCTCTCTCCCCCTCTCCCTCCCTCCCTCTCCCTCCCTCTCTCTCTCTCTCTCTCTCTCTCTCTCTCTCTCTCTCTCTCTCTCTCTCTCTCTCTCCTCTCTCTCTCTCTCTCTTTGCACATTTGTTCCTCACACCCGCACGCCCACTCCCGCCCCCCCACCCCACCCTCTGGGACGGCTGTGAGGCGGCAGCTACACCCCAGGACCTGCCCAAATTTAACACCCCCCCCCCCCTCCTCCTCCTCCTCCTCCGCTCACACACTGTTACAGCCACAGATAGAAGTGTGGGAGGTAGATCCTTTGTTTCTTCCTCAGTAGCTGAATGATATTTTTGCCACCTATGAGTTTATAAATAAAATAGCAAAAACCTTGCTTAATAATCATGTTATGATTATTAAATTTTTTATTTATTTATCCATCCATCAATCCATCCATCCATTTGTCTAGCCCACTTATTCTTGATCAGGTTTATGTGTGGGGCACTAGAGCCTATCCCAGCATGCATTGGGTGTGAGGGAGTAATACACCCTGCACAGATTGCCAATCCAATCACAGGTCTTTAAACGATATTAACACAACGCACCAAAACATGCATCATGTAGCAAATGTCTGAAAAAAGCCTTTGCTACATGAGAACACATGCGCTTTTACAGCATCGCCCTGTTAATGTAGCCTAATTCTGCATGTCCTTGGACTGCGGGAGGAAACCGGAGTACCCAGAGGAAACACACTCAGGTACGGGGACAACATGCAAATCGACAGGAGGACGGAACTGAACCAAGGCCGGAATCCACAGGAGAACGGAACGGAACTAAGGCCAGAATTGACAGGAGAACAGAATGGAGGCCAGAATCGACAGGAGAACAGAACGGAATGGAGGCCAGAATCGACAGGAGGACTGAATGTACAGGAGTACAGAACGGAACTAAGGCCGGAATCGACAAGAGAACAGAACGGAATGGAGGCCAGAATCGACAGGAGAACAGAACAGAACTAAGGCCGGTATCGACAGGAGAACAGAACAGAACTAAGGCCGGAACCGGCAGGAGAACAGAACAGAACTAAGGCCGGTATCGACAGGAGAACAGAACAGAACTAAGGCCGGAATCGACAGGAGAACAGAACAGAACTAAGGCCGGTATCGACAGGAGAACAGAACAGAAGTAAGGCCGGAATCGACAGGAGGATGGAAACGACAGGAGAACAGGGCGGGACAAGCGCCGGAATCGACAGCCCAGTATTACTCCTGCGCATTCGCCCACGAACAACGAAGGTTGTGGCGACG
>CM077287.1:4002984-4052984 GCA_039654925.1 Anguilla pacifica | reverse complement strand
GTTTCGAAGTGTCTCTTCTTTCCCCCGCCCCCCGAGGGCATTTTCAGAAAAAGTTTCCCAAAATCTCATCTCATGCCCCCGCATCGACATTTGGCCCAAGTCTTTTTTTTTTATCAGGCAGGGAAGCAAGTGTATTATTATTATTAACTCCCAGAAGATAAGTGCACGGAACAGAATGAAACGTTACCATGACAGCGCCCTGTAGAAAAAATGCTAAGGACATACATTGCATTCCATTACAGGCATTTAGCCGACGCTCTTATCCAGAGCGACTTACACAACTTTTTACATTGCATCCATTTATACAGCTGGATATATACTGAAGCAATGCAGGCTAAGTACCTTGCTAAAGGGCACGATGGCAGTGTCCTACCTGGGAATCGAACCTGTGACCTTTAGGTTACAAGACAAGCTCCTTACCCATTATACTAGAGTACCAACATACACAAGGGGCCTGCCCTAAAATCACCACCGCATCTGTTCTAACACCCTCAACAAGGAGCAGGAACACTCCAACGATCCAACGGACGATTGATTTTCAAACCAACCGCACAATACAAAACCCTCAGGGGAAAAAGCCAAATTGGCCAATCAGACTTTAAACGCAAAGGCTCCTCAACATCAACCCACCGCACTGGAAACTAATAATTATTTTGGCGTCAAGCGGCGTAGACAATCAAAATAAAACTAATGCAACACTGATACAATTCGGTAAAAAAAAAGTCTAGCTAATTAGCTATACGGCTAATGTAGCTAATTAGCTATATGGCTAGCTAGCATGACGGTAAGTAATTAACAGCGATGCAAACTTCCAACATTTTAGCATGAATTCAGCGATTGGACCTAAGTGCACATTCGGGACAAGTCTGTAGAAGGGGAACAATATAGGTACTCTGGGACAGTGCGACTGATTTCTAAAATGATCCAGGTCAATACTGATGTCTAAAATCAAGGGCTCCCAAGCCTTCCTGAATTCTTTATTATTATTTACCGAAGCAGGTCCCTCTATCTCCCGCTCGCTTCAATTCCACCGTTTTTTCCCAGCGACCCTGACATCAGCACTTGCCGGCCTGACGTACGACGCCCTTAAACAGGAACTCAGGCCGTACGAACGGGGTCACAGAGGCCCTTCCCCCAAACCTCGCAGGGGTCATAATTCAGGCTGAGGCTTGGTTTGGGTTTGGTGCTTATGACAGGGCCGGTCCTGTCAGGACGTCCCCGGGGGGGGGGGGGAGTGGGGGGGCAAGCCATCAATCTGGGGGGTGGCAGGGGGGTAATTACCCGTGGCGAGCTGGAGGCCGGGGCAGGAAGAGAAGCCGTGGACGGGCGAGAGGAGCCACACTCGTCCAAAGATGGATGTTAATTACAGCCCACGAAGAAGCTCCAGGCCCCCGAGCTTCGCAGCGCTGCAGATGGGGAGCAGGGACTGGAGAGCGGATGTCTGTCTCCCTCCAACCCCCCCCCACCCCCCCCCCCCCCAGGGTGAGAAACCTCACCACTTCTGTTTGTGTGGCCTCAAAAAAAACAACAACAACAAAAAAAAAAAAACTTGTGAAGCGTAGCTGTTAGGTCCCATCCGAGCATCTCAACAGGAAAGGGGTCGAGCCCTCGTCTGGATGCCGCGAAGTAACAGCCTCCCTCCTTCTCCTCCCTCCCCTCCCTCCTCCCTTTATCCCATTCCTCCTCCCTCAATCCCTTCATCACGTCACCGATCCTGAAGCGGCAGCCGATTGGCTGGGCGAGGTTTCTGCTGCACGGCTGTCGGCCGCCAACGCGCCCCGTTACGATCGGCGGGCGGAAAGAAAAGGAGGATGAGAGAGAGGAAAAGGAGGGGAAAGTCGCAAATTTAGAATCTGCGAGGCGGCCTCGGCCTACCGCCGTGTCTCTCCGGCCCCGCAGGGGGACCCGGCGAGAGGAAGAGGAGGAGGAGGAGGAGGAGTCAGAGGCTGTAATAGCAGTCAACACAAAGAGAAACTGCGTTTCCAGCGCAATTTAAGGGAGAGGACTCCAGGATTCCAGGTAGTGAACCTTTTCAGAACTCGTTTCATTCTTCTGGGATTTGGGCTATTTTTTTTTAAACTTTTTTTCCTTTTTTCCCCCACTTCTGAGGAGATCCGGCAGTGACAGTTCCCCCCCCCCCCCCCCAGAGGCCTCCAGGAGAACCATCCCAACCAGCGATCGATAATTCTACCCCAGTAATTGCCTCTCCCCATCCGCCCCCGCCCCCCCCCCATGCACACCCACACCCCCCTCCGCCCCCACCCCCCTGGGCACAGTTGCAGGTGCGAAGCGGAAACAAAGACATTCAAATGCGGCCTGGAGGACGGAGGAGGACGGGGCTCTTTTCGTTTGCCGTTGGGCGGATTTGCATCAGCAGGTGGGTATGGAAATCAGGAAGAGCCCCGTCCCGCGCACCGGGGGGGGGGACAGAGCCGGAATGGCCGCCGAGGCAGGAAGCGCGGTCTGGGGGAGAGCGCTCGACGGCTTCAGACATCCTCTACATCCCACACCTCCCCCCCCTCCCTCCACACCCCCCACAACCCCACACCACCCCCCCCCCCCCCGCACAACCCCCACACCCCCACACCACCACCCCACCGCGCCCCCCAGCCCCACGTCGATCCGTCGCGGGGAACTGTTTTACCGCACAAACGGAGATCAAAAGGAGAAAGTGCGCACCGTTGAAGCAAACAAAAGCACCTTCCCCGCCCCCCCGACCGCCCCCACCTCGCCCCCCCATGCCCCCCCCCCCACCTCCTCTCTCTGCCGCTCCACAAATTGCAGCCAGCGTGAACTTGAAGAGTGCCGATTTAGTACTCAGGACAAATTAAGAGGAATAAACACAATTAGCTACAGACTGAAGGAGCTGGAGAACTGCTCCTCTCCTCTGCCTGCCTCTCTCTCTCTCTCTCTCTCTCTCTCTCTCCATCTCCTTCTCTCCTCTCTCTCTCCCTCTCTCAAGTCATTCTTTTTCTCACTCAATCCCTTTCCCCCCTCTCGCTCCCTTTCTATTCTGCCTCTTCATTTCTATTCCCTCTCTCTCTTTCTCTCTCTCACGTCATTCTTTCTCACTCGTCAATCCCTTTTCTCCCTCTCTCTTCCTTCCCATTCTGCCTCTTCATTTCTATTCTCTCTCTCTATCTATCAGTCTATCTCTCTCTCTCTTTCTGTATCTATTCTCTCTTCTCTACCTGTGGTGGTTGTTTGGGTTAGTTTCTTTTCTTTTTTTTCCTTGTTGTTGCTTGTCTATTCTTTTATTTTGAAGTGCAGTCATTTCTGTGTTTGAACAATGTCCCAATAAAAGGGCTTTTTAAAATCTCAATCTCTCTCTCTAATAAGGGGTCACACACAGGGCTGTCTTTAAATCTGCCTGCTGCCACCGTGTCTCCAGTTTAAGAGCGTGCTGCAAACTAAACTGCAATCCCTCTCCACCTCCGACCAACCGTTCTTCTCTCTGTTCAAATATGAGCAGAAGGGGGCTGAGCTTCTAATAATAGCAACTCCTTTACTTAATCCAAATGCTGGCTTTCTCCTTTTTTTGAAGGCCGGGGGGGGGGGGTGGTTAGGGTGAGGAGTCCGTTATAATTTGAATATTCAATTCTCAGTTTGATTCACCAGATTTCCCTTTTCTTTTTCAGAGAAATTCTAAGGACTCTTCCGTTCTACACGGGGTGTGTGTGTGTGTGTGTGTGTGTGTGTGTGTATGTGTGTGTGTGTGTGTGTGTGTATCTTGTTACCACGATGCAGCATCACAGACATATTTAAAGCAGCTCCCCACCCCCGAAAAACACACGTAAAATGTGTCTACCCAAAATGTGACACAATACAGTACAGACACCCAATATGATATTACATTACAGGCATTTATATATCCAGCCAGATAAATGAAGTGTATGAGCAATGTAAATGCTATGAACAGGAGAGTGTCTTACTTTTTTTACTTAGCATGTTCACAGCATCTATGTATACTGGCTGGATGCATACTGAAGCAATGCTGGTTAAGTATCTTGCTCAAGGGCACAATGGCGGTGAGGCACCCGGGAATCGAACCTACACTGCCTCCCCGATGACATCACCTCTCTGTTCTGAGACTTTCTGTCCATCTCTCCAACACATGCTGTACTGTCTGAAAGTTTTCCCCCCTGACATCCTCATTAGGCAGGGTGGCACAGTGACGCAGTGGACAGCGAGGGGGCTGCAGGTTTGAATCCCGTTTCCGCTGTGGAGAGCACGTTGTTCTCCCCCCCCCGGGTTTCCCTCTGGCCACTCCGGTTTCCTCCCACACACCTGAGCCGAGCCGGTTCGGCTGACAGGAAGAGTCTGAATCGCCCAGGGGTATGAGTGAGCGAGCGGATAGTGTGTGTGTGTGTGTGTGTGTGCCCTGCGATGCACTGGCAACCGGTTCTGGATGTAGGCTACTCCTGCCTCTCGCTCCCAATGCATGCTGGGATAGGCCCCACACACCCAAGCCATGGCAGTTAGGCTGACAGGACAGCCTGAATCGCCCAAGGGTACGAGTGTGTGAGCGGATAGCGTGTGTGTGTGTGTGTGCCCTGCGATGGACTGGCAACCTGTTCTGGATGTACTGCTGTCTCTCGCTCCCAAGGCATGCTGGGATAGGCCCCCACACACCTGCCCCCCCTCAACCCTGACCAGGAATAAACAAGTTAGATAATGGATGGATGGATCCTCGTCAGGAAACGTCCCGCTATATTGAGCCTATTCAGAAACCACGGAAGGCAGATCTGAATTAGACTCCCTGAACTACCCACATCCAGTAAGCCCAGCTAGCTCAACGGCAATTTAAACCAGCACATTTACTTTTCTAACTGACCCATTTTGAAAATTGCAGTTTGTTAAGCTGCAAGGAGATGGATACGGCAGGAAATAAATTTACCCAGCAAGCAGCCGGCAAGGCTGAATCTACTGAACTGAACTATCCTCAGTTTCTTCATTTTCAGCATTGTGGATTTAGCCCGGCTTTATTCTTTTCCACTTAGTTTAGCTAGATAACGGTTTAAATAAACACTGAGTACTACTGAGGAGCTCCATGCAAACGCTGTCTTTTCACCGAGGCTAAAAGTCCCCACTTTCTCCCTCGCGTGGGCAACCTGCAGGAGAATATCAGCAATACAGAATGATGAGAAGGCCTCACATGAGGATTCATGTGAGGTAGAGGGGTGGACTGGGGACCAAGACAGTAAAAGTGTTCAGTGTCAACACTCTCATACTCTCATACTCTGGACTCACATAAATGTAGGAGTCCATTTAACACTGAAGAGGCCCTAATTAAGCGACTGACTTCTTCAGGTCCCGGGGTCATATAAAAATATGTCTTTTGCAAGGATTCCAGGATTTGAAAAGGGAGCATCTGACCAATCAGCAAAGGGAATGGCAGAGACAGAAAACGATAACAACAGTGGGCCTTCCACCATTTCTACGCACCCACAATGCACTGGGAAAATACCCACTGAATGTGAATTAGGACAGGTTAATACTGAGTCGGTTTAGCCTTGATTCTAAAACGTCAAAGTTATGTCCATGACCGGGGAAAGTCTGCCTATTCTATTGGTAAATAAACTATTTTGCCTCAAAAGACTTCTAAAATCACTACAGACCTGTGCCTCATTTGTCTCTGGGTGAAATGGACAGTCACGAGGAAGCCAAACACCACAAAGTCTCCAACTTAAACACATTTTCCCTGTCACTGCAGCAGAGTAAGTATTTACCGACGGAAAGTGCCTTAAGACTTATGCAAACCTCTCCTTTGATCATGACAGCAACTGCCATTTGATAAGTGAAAAGAAATGCTTAAAAAAATTCAGGTCTGGCAGTAGTAATTGGTGGGAAATTAATTTAAAAAAGAAACCCCTTGGGATGGCACCTTTCAAAAAGAAACCTTTGTGCAAAGCTTATGTTCCGGGCACAATTCAATTAATTTATTTTTCCGAGAAGGTTAAAGGCTTCGGGGAAATCAAAAGCTTATCCGGTAAACAAAGTTATGGATGAAATGTGCAACCTGTACTCAGTTAAGCTACGCACACATTAGCTGCACAACACCTGCTCATAACCTTCTGGAACAAGAACATACTTCCCCCTTGGTTTGTATATCCAGCATTATTTAAACAACGACAACAACAACGCGTCTCAACTATTTCAACAAAACCAACATTTCCAGGTAAAGATTTATGTGCATGTCCCATCTGCTTGGTATTACACAAGTTTCCAGGCCGAACGTGTTTTGAATCCAACCCCACATGTGCTCGCCATCCCCAACTGGAACTCACAGAGAGATGAGGCCCTTTCTCTCGTTGTCCTTACAAAACACAACCATGTCATGCAAATTCCATCTAGGAGCCCGGCGCCTTCCGACAGCTGCTTCAGATGCTTGACAAGGGTCTCGTCTGTCCAGTCCACCGTTCTACACATACGTGTTACGAAAAATAAATAAATAAATACATAACCTTTAAAATGCAGACCTCGGTGGGGTGACAGAGCAGTCATCTGAACAAAGAATTCTGTGTTATACTTGATACAAAACTCTTTATAGATGAACTCATTCTGTTCAACATACCAGAACCAACACTTTTCATCTACATTGTAGTGGTTCTGCAGAACATTGACTAACGGGCTGGCATTCTTTATACCGAAATAAAACCTAAAACGACCGCCGCTGGAAAAAAAACCGTGAAATTGCAAACAGATACTAATTCCAGGTAATGTCTCGTTTAAATTCAACAAGGCAAACGAGTAAACCATTAGGGTTCCAAGTGAATGAAGAATAATACTCTCACCTTTAAACACAAGTGTCATTGTCTACGAAAATGTAAGCACTTATATAATGTCCTGTGGCTCAAATTATAGCTAGCAAGCTGCAAACGAGACACTGTACCATTGTCGCCTGCGTTACAACCCTTAGCTACATAACTGAACCACAGTCCTTGCCTCCAAAGTGTAATTTCATAATTATATATGCATTTGTGGGTGTGTCACGTTATTACTCAAATCACTGTAAAATCGTGTGCGCGAGTATGGAACAATAAGCGCACGTGGCTCTGTGTTTATAATTTAAATGATTCTAATCGCTGTTTGTTGTTTGCAGTGTTTGTTCGTGAAATCCAAAACAGCCGATGCATTGCCCCGCAAACGATTCTTTTCTTCGGAGCCGGCAGATTTTGAAAAAGCGTATCTCCACGGCACCAGCAACGTCAGTACAACTGTACCGACACGTTTTCAACCCGGAAAACTGGGGGGGGACATTGCCCGCAGGGCTCCCAATTTCGGATTTTAGAGTTGCTGAGCAACCAGCGAACAGGACTAATACGCTAATGGCCATTGTATACAACTTTCAAATCGTACGCGTCAGTAGTTGAACGTTTAGTCTGGTTAATTGGGCTACAAACTGCTCGATGCAACCTAATGGGTAAATAGGAAAATGTATGTTACCAAACGGAAAGTTGTTTTCAAAGTTTTGTTTTTATTCACGCAAAATTAACCCCCCATTGCGCTTTGTTACACTTCATGTCAAGAACCTGCGACGGTGAACCTGAGACATGGCAATCATTTCTAAAACAACTAAAAAGTGGGTGTTATTGGAGAAAGGAAGTAAAATATACCTGCCAATGTGTACAATTATATACGTGCACTCGTTCTTCGAAGCAAGGTCAAAATAAATTTTCAGATTTCATGACTTTGTAATCAAAACGGCGAAACAGGTCTAAGACAAAACAAGCTAAACATGCTAGCTATAGCAACACACACGTCCATTTGAAGGATTTTGAAAAGATGCTCGAAAATCAATGCCCATGAATAATACTGAGCAAACGCTTGCAACAAGTTGTCAGGTTATAACGCACACCTTTGTTGGTTACCTATTTCTGTAATATGAAAAGAATCGTTGAAATTTAATTTTTATACTTGCCGTTATCCCCTTCCAAATCGCCCCTCTGCAGCGTCCAGCGGGGAGATGCGGCTAGGACATTGAGAAAATGTTTCCCCTTCCGAAAACGTTTTATGTACCATCCATTAAATCGAGTTAGTGTGAATCCTCAAATCAAAATCGATCTCAGAAAAAAAAAACTGTTTTCTGCACACTTAAGTAACGAGTGCGATCATCCTCCGAGGGGAAATTTATACTCCGTCTTCAAATCATGCACTTTTTTTTGGCCGATGCTCTTGAATGCGCAAATGGTATCCAGTGACACGGTAGGGCACCTTCCCGGTTGCTATGAGATCGTTGTCTGTTGAATACTGGGACTCCTTTCCATTCACGCTCTCTTTTTTCGGCACGGATGGAGGTGGAGAAACGTGTGCGAGACGCTCCCCCTCGCAGAGACACCACCACCCCCCCTTTCCAAAAAAAAAAAAAAAAAAGAGGCGAATCACGGCCTCTGGGTGCTCACGTGACCGTTCGTTTGTGAACTGCACCAGAGCGGAGAGGCGAGAAGCGGCCGTTACTCGAGACTATGCAGATTTGGGATGGGAGCTACCGGGGCGGGTAGGAGGCGGAGAAAGGACACGCGCGTTCTGGTGGCCTGCTCGAACGCGACGCTCGGTTTTGAACTTGTTGTCTCGCGTGGCGATAGGCTATTTATTCGCAGCAGTGACAGAGGCGCAAATTATCTAGGTTATTCCAGTGCCTGCAAATTATAGTATCTGCTAGGTTATGCCTGACAGAACGCATGACTGAGCGTAATTCTTTTTCTTTCTTTCTTTCTTTCTTTCTTCCTCGACCTGTATATAAAGTAGGACGTTAGTAATGGTAGGCTATTCTGTGAAATATATTTTTTGTGTGTTTTGTAAACTAGTTGGATGACACAGTTGTGTGGTTTTTCAGGAAATAAATTATTCTAACCTCGTAACGACACACATTAGATATCAAGTTCCACTAAAAACTATTGTGTTATGCTATTGGAATCATAACTGATAAGACTGAGAAACTAATAGATGTGTTGGAGGGGGTGACGTATATGATCAAGCAGGGCTTTTTAAGTCTTAAAAACTGTAGCTTCCAGAATCCCAACAACATCTCTAGTCTGGAGACAGTCTTTAACTTAATGCATATATGAGGTAGACTACTAAACCAATAGCAGAATTTGGGTTCTTACAGGAAATCTGAGTAAGAGGTAAACTCTTTGGGTTGGTTTCACAGACCTAGTGTTAGTATACTCCTGAACTAAAATTTATGCTCAGTTATACAGCTTACATTCTTAATATTCCGTTAGTTGATACAACTGGATAAGTGTTGAAGCAATTCAGGTTTTATAGATTGTGCAGCCATCTTGGGATAAAATCCCTCAATCTCAGAGCTGTAGGCCTGGTACCCTGTCATTTTGCAAAGATGCTGCCCTGTCACCACAGAGTGGTTTTTAGTCTCTGGGATCAGGAAGACAGCACGCTGTGTCCAATGAAACCAGCAACAATGAAATCGCATTGGTCTGGTGACGCTAGACTATTCAGTGGCATGGGAGCGTATGCGAGTATGCAAGCTGAAAATGAGTAATTGGCCTCCTATATTTAAGTAAAGCTGTTAATTCATCTGCTAATCAGTGATTGCAAACACATATTAGGACTGTCATTAAAAAAAAAAAAACCTTTCACTTAGTAGCTCAAGTATATGCACCGCTAATTTCCACATTGAGTTTTTAATTTTCATTCATCGAGAAAGCTTCTCTTTATAAAAAAAAATACCGGTATAATTAAATTCCAGCTGACAGGAAAGGTAGATTAAAAGAAGAAAATTGTAAATATTGGGGCTTGAAATCCATTACAGCCAATAAGATGAGATGAGACAGATGGAGAGTGGGCTACATGCTACGTCAGGATAATAGAAAGTGATGGTGAAATTGCGGAGGGACGCCCACGTAGAGCTCCACGGCGACGGGATGAACACCAGGGATCCACCGGCCCGTAAAAAGACAAATTACGCGGAAGTCGCACGGTGTGCAGCGGCACCGTTAAACAATGCACGTATCACATGCCTACTCATATCCCCTGTCTTTTGGTCCCGGTTTTTTTGCTTTGTTTATACTATACAAGCTAGCACACAATACCATGGCGATACGCGACAGCACGGAAAAACGCACGGGGCTAAACAGTTTAACCACCGGCTAAAACGTCGCGTGCGCTTCCGCATTTATTTCCTCGGTACCTCTTACTCACAGTTGCCGTGTTTAATCAGGGCGATAAATCTCACGTCCCAGCCGCCGTTCCCCTGGTGACGCGCGGCTTTGACGCGGTAAATTTCGCCTGGGTATGAAAATGCGCTCTGTGGCCGGGGTTATTGTGCGGAATGATAAAGGGGTACTTACTGTTTGACACGCGCAATCCATAACGCGCGTAATGAGCTCAGAACACAGGAGCTTTTATCCGTTTCCCCTATTGTTTTTTTCCCCCGCGTGCATACATAGCCAGTAAATCCATGCTGGAAACCCAAGCCTTTTAAGGCCACAGAAAATATGTACGCTGATAGGAATAATAAGTTTACTCTCTCTCGCGCGCTCTCTCTCTCTCTCTTTCTCTCCCTCCCCCCTCCCACTCCTCCCTTTCTCTCTGCAGTCTGTGTCCACAATAAAGATGCCAGGATATCATGAACATATTTGGGAAATCAATTTCACTCCTCGTGATCTGTACCTCTGACTCACTCTCAGATATTTGAATTACATAGATGTGTAACTGGGGTACCCCTAATACATAAGCTAAAATAATGTCTCTGCTCAATGTGCATATGTAATCCCCCACCATTTATCATAGTTTAGCATATTCACTTTCCTTTATTTTGGTAGATGGTACTGGCCCAGGAGACCATCAGGATAATATGGAAAACAGCATCAAGCGCAACCAAAATAGCGTAACTATCGATAGATCAGTCTGGCACGGGGGGCGGGGCGGGGGGTCTGACAAGAGCTGCCTGAACAGATCGAAACCGTTCCCCTTCACTGCCGATAAGCCAGCAGGTTCAGCCATTGGCTGCCAGGACTGCACCTGGTAACCAATCAAGAGCGATGAGGGTGAGAGGTGAGAGACGTGCGCAAATAATTGAAGTAGTTTCAGGACAAGCATTCCGGGTTGGAGTTGGAGTGGTGTAAATGGTGCATGCTGGGAAACAAACCCATAGCGATTTGCAGAGGTTCTGGTGAGACAGCTAAAGAGCTGCAGTGGGAATAGAATGGGGGAAGAGGCTGCTGGGAATGGGATGGTGTCACGAGTGTGGAGCAGCACAAGGATCTTTTGACACCAGATTTTCCCTGCATAGTGCCTGCGTGATGACCCAATGCTGGCCCAGTGCTGGCCCACCCTTAGCCATGGAAGGACGGCGACGAACCCGTCCGAATATGGCTCAACTCAACCTCGATTGGACCCGTGTCTCAGGTGCGATATGCATTTATTTGGGTCACGTTCTCGAAACGAAGGAAGAGTAGCACCCCATCCCCTACCACACACAAACACACACACACACACGCCCCAGAGAAGCACACATCAACACTTTCAGTTCCCTGTACTGTGTACCCACAATCACCCCCCCCCCCCCGCCAGAGTGGATATGGCCCACTGAGCAGGTCTCCTGAAAAACACATCAATTTCCGGGGAGTCTAGACCTGCCCATAGGCCATGCTTAACACTTAAACACTCAACTCTCTTAATGTCATAAAAACGGTAAATTTCCCCATCTTTTTTATCTTTTGGCCGTTTTACTCTGATAACAGTTACAGCAGGAGAGCAGGAGTTAAGTGCTGCTGTTTTTCTTTCCAGGGTAGAAGCGGCAGCCCAAGGTTGGTGTTTTCGCCGGATAATGTATGGCAGGGCTATCCAGGGCTGCCTCAAGATCTACCGTCCTGTAGGTTTTCACTCCAGCCCCAACAAAACACACCTCATTCAACAGCTGGAGCAGGGCTGCCTAATCCTGTTCCTGGAGATCTACCGTCCTGTAGGTTTTCACTCCAGCCACAACAAAACACACCTCATTCAACAGCTGGAGCAGGGCTGCCTAATCCTGTTCCTGGAGATCTACCATCCTGTAGGTTTTCACTCCAGCCACAACAAAACACACCTCATTCAACAGCTGGAGCAGGGCTGCCCAACCCTGCTCCTGGAGATCTACCACCTTGTAGGTTTTGATTTCAACCCTGATTCTACAAGTAAGCAACCTGTTAGCACACCTGATTCCACTAGTTAGCAGCTCAAGGAGATCTCTACCTGTCGAATGAAGGTGTACCTTGTTAGGGTTGGAGTGAAAACCGACAGGACGGTAGGGGCGGGGTCGGGCAGCCCTGCTGTACGGAGTGGATCAGAAACCCGGAGGGGAGCCAGCCCACACTACAGCGTGCCAACGATGCTGCCTTATCACGCTGATAAAAATCTACAGAAGGCCTCTGCGGAGAGCATGAATTCATTACCTTGATTTCCTCTCTGTGGTGGGGAGGCTGATGCAGGAGGGGGCGGGGGAGGCAGGTTTCGCTGCTGTTGATACACGGCTGAGTTAGCGGGTCGCTAGAGAATTTGGGGGCATCCAGAGTGAAAACACGCTGTTCCCCGCGTCACCTCACCTTACCCCTGCTTCCGCCAGCTGCTCAAGGGCTTGAGGGGGCGTGTCAGAGCTGTCTCACCAATCCTGTTTTGTCCTTCGGAAGTGGGAGGGGGGCACTGTCTGCACCGTTATAACCCTCTCCCGCTCTCCTTCCCTGCCTCCCTCCCTCCCTCCCTCTCCCTTTCTTCCCTTCCCTCTTTTCAAATTTTGATCTCGAAAGCTGTACCCAGCCCTGGCTGGCTGCGGTGCTGAGGATATTGAGAGAGGAGGGCGGTGACCTCTCCGTCCTGCTATTTCAGATGGAGCTGTGCGCCAGGCCCTGGCGCTCTCAGTCCAGCACGGGGCGGCCATTCTGGCTCTTATTTGTCGAAGGGGGGGTGGGGGTGGGGAGGGGGGACATTGTGGACGGAACAGCAACGCCGAGCTTATCCTGCGGGTCGCAGTCCATGTAAACATCAGTCTGCAGAGTAAATACCACTCCCGTCCGTCCTTCGCGAGAGACATCGAGAGAAAGTGTTTTCTCTCCCACGGACGGGATGAGCGGCCTAAAAGCCAGGGGCTCTACAGAGCTCCCATTTTAGGAGCACTTTCTCTTGCAAATTGATGTGTGCTCACTGGAAAAATAATTTAGGAGCTAAAATCTACAAATTGGCATATAGTGTGGTCCTAGATTTTTTAACTGAGAAGCACATGTGCTTGTTATAAAAATCATTGAGCTAAAGTTCATTTTTCTGGCCTTTTAAAAAAATACTTCAGTGCAACCTATGTTTTTTCAGATCAGTCCAGACAGTTTTTGTGTACAGTGGAGGATATGTTCAAGGTTTCTGATGGCCTGCTATCTTTATAATGGTTGGCATGGGGGCGTCACTTTAAGCCCGGTCTTCAATCTTCTCCCCGAAGCTTACAAACCAGGAATGTAATTTTTCTTGATTGATTTTTTTTCCTGATTTATCAACAACAAATAAAATACTGACATTCAGTCCCATGTGACCGTGAGTCTTTGGCTTTATTGCTGAACATTCCCTCCTGCTATCTGCTGTCATAGAGCGCCATGATGTGTGGTTTTTTCGACATACCCAGATCCTCTGTCTCTGGTTCAGACAAATCTGGAAAAAAAATCCTGCCCCTGAACATGCTCTACATTTGCATTTAATTATTTAAAACACACTGTTATCTGGATGGCTTTTTTTTTTTGAAGTGCATACAAGAGGTTAAACAAAGAGCAGAGAAGATGCTCAGTTTTTAATGTCACAACCCAGAACAGCAGCCATTATATGAACCTATAATCAACATAACGTTGAACGCCATGGCTGGTGCTAGAGTGAAATACAGTGCTTTAAGCAGCAAACAGAGGTGAGCCCATCATATGTTAACCCTTTGAAGAGTAGGTTGTTTGGTTTTTTGGAAAGTTTTTTTTTCTTTTTTCGTTTTTGTTCAAAATTCAAAGTCAGCGTGTTCTAGAACTCAATCGTTGCATTCAATCACCGGCAGTGACTGTGACTTCAGCGTTAGAATGTTCAGTGAAAGAGCGTTCTAATCATCGCATTTGTGACCTCACACCTGAAAAAGTGTTAAATGGAACATTTGGTCTGCACCGGGGAGATGGACAGTGAGTCGGATGTCCTTACCCTCCCCACTCTGGTCCAATTCTCTCGTCTGTCTGTCCCTCTCAGGCAAGCCTCGACTTGAAGCACTGACCTGATTGCGTGACTGATCCCAACCCCACCCCCCCCTCCCCCCCACACGTTCTCACAGTAGCTAAATGCTCACACAGCAATGCTCTCTCAACCACATCTAACTCCACCTGGCAAGCTGAAGCTCAGCCATTGATAGTTATCGCTCAGGATTAGTCCAGGTCCTCGGGCACTATCGGCCATAACTATTAATCTTTCGCATTCAATCTCGCCGGCGGCTTGTGATATTTCTGATTGATGTTTTTATGTTATTTGAGTGGCTCGAAAGCTTTCAGTCACGCAGCAGCCCAATAAATTATTAACATTTTAATGCAGTTTAATGAAATTATTAACATTTTAATGCAGTTTAGAAATTCTGTCTGTTGACAAAGGAAGTCGAAAAATCGTCACCTCCATTTTCTCCATTTTTAGCCCAGTGTTATATATTATCTGTTTAAATCATGGATTTGAATGCACTTGATTAGAATTAGTCAGACTAGGCCCCCTGGCACTTCTCATGCACAGTGAACTCTTGCCTGCTAATCTGACTTTCCAGCCCGAAGCAAATTTCCAGTATAAGATAAAGAAATACAGGTGATATGCACTGGCATGGCGATCATCGGTTTTTTCTTGCGTTCTTTTTTTTTTTTTGTAGTCCTGTTATTATTTTTTTATACGAATGCGACACACTACTTAAACGGCCTCCATTCCTGGAAAATCTAAAAAGGAAACACGCCTTTGATTCCCAAACACCATGAAATTATACACACCAGCGTAATAAAAACCCATTTCCTCCAGGACTTGAGGTTAATTTACATTTATTTAAATGCAACCGTAAATAATCGAAGCGTTCATAATTGAATAACGGTAATTTATTGCCGTTGCTTTTACGACGTGCGTTGCGGGGTGCTCAAAGCCAGCGCCCCCGGAATCTACGCGGCGCCTCGCGGACACGCTCCCGGCTCGCGGACGCATTTAAAAATCTTGTCAGACACTGCCGCACGCGGGCGGACTGTCCAATCAAACAGAACGCCTCTTACGCGCAACCGTAAAAATTAATAGAGCTTTGTTTAATTGCGCTTTTAAAAAACGCAGACGGCAAAGCTCATCTCACACCCTTGCTCACAGCCATTCCATTTTTTTCCTTTTTTTCCCCCTGCGCTTAGTGGTTAGGAATACGGGTGGAAAATTATTCCTTTGTACACATTATGACAGACAGCAACAATGCAACCATGAACTAAGCACACACTCGCAAACTAACTAAACAGATTAATACAAAACCCCCTGAATTGTATCACATTGCTTATTGTGATCAGCGATGATGTTACCACAGGTTAGCGATTCCCAAACCTTTTTACAGCCAAGCCTCCCTTTTGGTAATACTGTAGGACATTTTAAAACTTTTCTCCTGCATACACACACATACTGTGCTGCACCTTCTTCCCCTCAACCGTCACCTTAATTTTCTCATTATGAACACACAGCCACATCCCTTGCTTTCTGGCATGTTATCATACCAAAAAAAATAAATAAATCAAAATAGCATAATGCCCCGATGTGTGTGTGCGTGTGAGTGTGTGTGTGTTTGGATGGGCCCAAAAAATGAGGCATAAACCATAAACCATGTCCAAAAAAAACATGTGCTAAATATTCAATACGTACAGGCAAAATGCTAATTTCAAACGCGTGTTTGTGAAATACTGCCCATCCTGGACGCTGATAACTGCACTTCTGTTATCTGCATCACACCATACCCTTTGAAACTTGCTCTTGAACTCGCAGTTCAGCAGACGGTTGTCTAACACTTTAAGCCCCGATGACATCCCTGCGCCCCCCCGTCCCCCCACCCTCTGTGAAACTCGCAGCACTGGGTCTCACGGAGCAATCCCAGAAGCACCTCTCGCTTCGGCCCCCCCCCCCCCAGTGTAACGCAGTTAAATGAGGCAGGTCATCGCAGCAGGGGTATCACTGTGGCCCCCGAACGCGCTCGGCACAGCTGCTCGCGTGTTGCTGTCTGCCTTCAGGCGGCCCTGCATCTGGAACGCCTGCCTGCCTGCCTCGCCATCGTCGGGTGGGCATACATTACATTACATTACATCACATTACATTACATTACATCACATTACAGGCATTTAGCAGACGCTCTTATCCAGAGCGACTTACACAACTTTTACACAGCATTTTACACTGTATCCATTTATACAGCTGGATATATACTGAAGCGATGCTGGTAAAGTACCTTGCTCAAGGGTACAATGGCAGTGCCCCATCCGGGAATCGAACCTGTGACCTTTTCAGTTACAAGCCCAGTTCCTTATCCACTGCGCTACACTGCCGCCCTCAGGGCTGGGCGCTACTCGCCGTCGTCGGGCGGGCTGGGCGCGGCCTGCGTCTGTTCCCGAAGAGTGTAAATAAAACCCCGCCCACTTTTTAACAACGCGAGAAAAAAAAGAAAATAAAAAAAGCCCCCACCGTGTCGCGTGGACAGTGAGCGAGCGAGCCGTGCAGTTGAAGGAAGAAGGCGGTCCAACAAATCAGCCCATCTACCCAGCGCCCCAGGGCTTTGGGGTGGGGGGGGGGATTGTGGGCTGTGGGGGGGTGATGCCCAACAAATGAAACAATCCAATGAGTTTCCAGGAAGGCTTCGCGCGTGCGGTCAATCCTCTTTTTTTTTTTCGAAGGCCGGAGAACGACGGCAATCATCCCAGCACACACGCACACACACACACACACACACACGCACACACACACACACGCGCGCACACACACGCACACACACACACACGAACACACACACACACACGCACACACGCACACGCACACACACACACACACACATGCACACACAAAACCCCCCAAAAAACCGCGAATTGGATCCTGAGAAAAAAAAAAAGAATCTATACCGCTAAACTGCTTCGACAGGTCAGTGATGGCTTCCCTCCTGTCGGTCGGTCAGAACTGACAACGCTGATGGATCGGCCCGGCGAGGGAGCCGCCCGCAGTACGCAACCTGAGAATGACGGGCCCACACGCACGAGAGCTCGCCACGGCAACAGCGTGATGCAGTCACAACACATTCACGTCAGACAGCGCAGTCTGAGAGGCGTATTTCTCCCTGTATTATTGGAGGGATTTCAAGCAATTCATTTTACTCAGACCTTAGTTTTGATTATATGGTTTATATAAGTATTACACCATCATGTGCCAAAGGTTTTTTTTATTTAATAAAAAATATGTTATGATTATTATTATTGTTGTTATATAATAATAATAATGATAATATCCATAACAGAAATTACATTTGAAGAATGATTATTAGTAAGTTGATTAGAGTAAGCAAATGCAATTTTGGTAAATGTTTGAATATGAAAATGTCTGGGCTTGAAGCTAACCCTTTCTTGGGTTACAAAAAAAAAGGTTCACCTAAAACTAAAATCAGGAGAACACTGGGAGCTTTAGTATTCCTTACCGCTTGGTTGTTTTCAAAACCTCCTTAGCTTCATATCTTCTGGCTTATCGGTTGTCTTCTTCAGTCAGATTGAGGACGGGACGCCTGTTGAGGAGAGGAGAAAGAAATATCAATCGAAGTCCCTCCCCCCTTTTTGCTGAACTTCCTCCTCGCGCAGAGTTTAGACGATTCCACTCTCGGCCCGGAGGGTGCTCCAGTAAACACTGGCAGAGCTGAATTAACACTGAGCGTTTTACCGCGCACGTCTCGGAGCAGAGCGTCAGAGTCAGTCGCGTGACGGAGGACCAGGGGAAATCGTCCTGTAGCGCGCAGACACACGCCGACCTCTTGCCCTGAACACCTGCAGACTCACTGATGAAGAGGCTCTCTTTTTTGAGGGGGGGCGGGGGGGGGTTGACTCTGCATCGGCTCCAGTCTCGGCCTCCTTCCTAATTTCTCCGCCCGTGTCTGTAAGCGGCGAGGCTTGTGCCCCGCCCCCCCCCCCCGAGGCCGGACCGTCGTGCGTCAGCGCCTGGCTCGGGGTTCAGTCCCACGCTCGCGGCAGCATCGGGGGCGCGGGGGGGGCGGGGGGGGGGGGATGGGGTGGGGGTTCTGTTTTTTGTTGACTGAGCACAGCGGTTGGCTTATTGGACTGTGCAAATAATCGATGGTGCGGTTCCCCGACATTTCGTGAGGATGGGGGGATGAATGTGGCTGCGAAGAACGGGGGGGCTGCGACTATTACTGTCACGGGGGGGGGGGGGGGGGGGGGAGCGGCGTTTCCAAAATGAAGGATTTTCTCGCGCGGGATAAAGTGTGCATTTGTGGATTTATGGGTGTGTGTGTGTGTTTGTGTCCGCTTGTGTGGTATGTGTGTGTGTGTGTGTGTGTGCACGTGTGTGTGCGTGCATGTGTGTTTGTGTGTGTGTGTGTGTGCATTTATGGGTGTGTGTTTGTGTCCAGTAGTGTGGGTGTGTGTGGGTGTGTGCATGCACGTGTGTTTGCATGACCATGATTGTGTGTGCTTTGTGTGTGTGTTTGTGTGTGAGCATGTCTGTGTGTGTTTTGTGTGTATGTTTATGTGCGTGAGTGTGTGTTTGCTTTGCGTTTCTGTGGCCTTGCCAGCAGTAGTTATCATACAAGCCCCCCCCTCCCAACTGCACCCTGACCCCCGCCCCCCCCCCCCCCCCCCCTCCCCCAACACACACAGGCGGCAGACAGGCCCCAGCAGCCTCTGGGGGCTCTGTTACCAGGACAACCAGCCAGCAGGCGGGCACGGTTCCCCACCGTGATGGGGCCGCTTTAATTCAAGCCCATCCAATCATAGGAGCCCATGGGTGCAGGAGCACGTCCCTTATGGTTATGGGGGGGTGAGGGGGGGGGCACACTGGGGAGGGCCTCTGCACAGTGCTGACAGAATCACTACCAAGAGGAGTCACAGGGGATATACAGTATTTACTCTCTGCACACACACACACACACACACTCTCTCTCTCTCTCTCTCTCTCTCTCTCTCTCTCTCTCACTCACACACACACACACACACACACACACACACACACTCTCTCTCTCTCACTCACTCTCTCACACACAAACCGCCACATCCCCTCTCCTGCAGCCCCAGAGCCTCATTAATGGCTCTCAGTAATGGCTCCCCCCCCCCCCCAACTGGCACCCAGCCCGCTAATTTATTAGGCGACGCTTGCGGTCGGCCCCAGTAGCATCTCTTACAGTAAATGTACTTATTCGCCATCGCTGTGTAATGCTGCCTGGTGCTGCCGCAGCTAGCCTACGTTAGCGCTCAGACCGCGCAGCGCGCGCGGCTGTCCCAGGACCGAAGGTGCCGTTCAGCCCGATCCGCACCCTTCGTTCCTCGTGTGTCAAAACTCGACACGGACGCACTCACGCCCGCGTTCCCTCGCCTCGCCCGTCTCCCGGCGCGAGAGAGCGCCCGCTAAACGCATGCAGCGTAACGTACTGTGACATGGCGGTTTTTTTCCCCCCTCCTCCAGGACGAGGGTCGAGAGTCACACCCCGGGGGGGGGGGGGCTCCCCGTGGTGGGGGAGGGTGAGTCACCAAAAGCAGCGCGCTGCGAATTCGTTGTTAATGTATAAAGTTTTTTTTGTTTTTTTTAACATTTTTTTTTTTTGGAGGAGCGGGAGGACAGCTTGTTCGCGTGCTGACGTGAGCAGAAGGGATCGTGGCCCCCGCAGCACGTTTTGGCACGGGCCGCGCGGTCGCCGCGGAGACAGATGGCGGGACACCGGTGGCGCGCGGGGCGGATTTTTTATCAGAGATGGCGGAGCCGCGGCGGAAAGATGGTCAACTGCAACTCCACCGTGAGCCAGGAGCTCTGACAGGGCGCCAGAGTTACCTTGTGTGTGCGTGCGTGCGTGTGCGGGTGGCGATTTTTCACCGCGATGGCCGCTCAGCCATCTTGAATTTCACACGTTTCTTGGGCCTGAATGGTTACTGTGTAAAAAAGGAGACCGAGTAACACACTGCTCAGGACGGCGTCTCATGCCAGTAACCTTCGGGATCGATGTGTAATTGTGCTTTTTTATTTATATGCGTAGCACTGCACAAAAAGTCGGGGACCACCTTCCCTTCTATTGACTTTCCAGTGAAAACAGCCATTAAGTGCAAGTTATTTATTTTTCAGTGTCGGAAAACAATGCAGCAAACGTATATTTGACACAAAAACCTCCACAACTACGTGCAATATTAAATCTCTCAGTATTTAGTGTATCCACCCTTTAGCCTTTATGACCACTTCCTTTCGTTTCCGTTGACTTGCTCTGAGTTTTTCGAAGAAATATGCAGGGATATTTTTTCCACATTTCTGGTAAACACCTCCAAAGTTCAGTCTTAGAATTTCGTTGCATTTTCTGCTTCTCTCAATCCAGCTGCTTTCAAACACGTTCAACATCGAAAACCTTACTCCACATCCTAGGTGTCCAACCAATCAAACGTAGTTTTCCGGAGGGTATTGCATGATATGCTAATATTTGTTTGCATTTATCAGTGTTCATGATGCCTTCAATCGAAACCAAAGCACCAACTTGTTATTCAACCCAAAACTTGCACCGTGCTTGGCTGATGGTTGTTGGCGTGGTCCCAAGGGTCTTTCACTGCTTCGACGGCGTACATACTGCCTTCTCTTACTACCAAAAAATCCCAAATTTACTCTCATCAGTTCATAAAACCTTACTCCACATCTTAGGTGTCCCGTTTCAGTGTGCTAGTGCAAATTGTCTTCTCTTTTGTTTATTTCCTTTGCTCAGAAGTGGCTTTTTGACAGCTACACTTCCTTTCTGACCCAGAGCATTGAGTTGTCTTCTCTCTGTGGGAGGACTGACAGAAGCACTTGTGGATTTCTATAGACCTGAAGCAAAAGTGGACTTGATTTTTCCCCCCTATTTCCGAAAGATAAAATCTTTAGGTTCTGTCTTTGCAGTGGTGATCGTTTCAGTCGTCTACCAGTTCTTGCACGGTTGTCAGGAGTCCCATTTTATCTGTATCTTGCAATTATCATTTGAACTCCAGTTTGGAAACTCCTGTTTTTTTGCACTTATTTTCCTTTTGACTTTCACCTTCCTGATGCAGTTGAATGATCGTATATCTAATCTCATCAGAGATAGCTCTTTTAGCCATTTTAGATGCACGTGACTAAGAAATCTGCAAGGCAGCTAAGGCGTGTTCGGGTAGCTATTTGTTTGATTGGAAGGGCGGAAGACTTAAGACTTAAGACGTATTGTGCTCAAAACAAAGAGTGGACAAATACTGATAGATTTGATAATTACATGCAGTTACACGTGGAGGCTTTCCTGTAATTTTCTTTTGATTATATGTTTCCTGCATTATTGACTGACACCGAGAGAAAAAAATTGCACTGAATGGCCGAATCGACTGGAAATAGAATAAACAAAATGGCAGCCCCTGACTTCTGCACGGTGCGTAACTTATGTCTACACAAACGTTTTCCTTTTATAATGAGCGACTTCAGTGCACTGACACAACGCAGCACCACAACCCCCGTTCTTCTTTATATTATTACTGTTGCTGCTGCTGCTGCTGTTGTCGGCGCATTCGGTCCTGCATTTGGCAGAGCCTCATCCAGAAACGGATATAAAGGCAGAGAAACACGAGTGCATCCAGCTGAATTATGGGATCTATGTCCTCCGACTGATTTTTTTCCGACAAACAATAGACCCTTTCAATAAGCTTCCATTCAGCCATTCATTTTCCAGCTGAAGGTCAGTCACTCAGTACATTTCCTTTTCTTCTTTCTCAATAAAGGTGGGGGGAAAAAAACACATCTACTGATGAAAGGATGGCACAGCGAAGCCACACCTTCACGTTTGCAGGTGTTAAAGTGAACCACATCTGTAGCGCTGTGCAGGAAGAAGACAAACAAAAGAAAAAAAATTTCTTGGTCTTGGAATCTGAGGGGAACTGTTTCGTTTCGATAACCAGCTGTCAGGCTTATTTTCACCTTGCTGGTGTGCCTCCATGTGCACAAAAAATTTCTTTGACACCAGTTTTTTTGACACCGCCTTTGGCTCATAATGGAAAAAAATAATCATAATTTAAAGTGGAGGCAGGCCTGAGTATACCTTCCCTTCCCTGGACACCATATGCCGACTCTTAGGTCAGTCACAAACACAAACAGCCTCCATGCATATATTATTATAATAACATAAATTACATTACATTACAGGCATTTAGCAGACGCTCTTATCCAGAGCGACTTACACAACTTTTACATACCATTTCTACTCCATCCATTTATACAGCTGGGTACACACTGAAATAATGCAGGTGAAGTGCCTTGCTCAAGGGTACAATGGCAGTGTCCTTACCAGGGAATCGAACCTAAACATATTATTATCAACAACAACAATCTAACAACAAACAAGTAACCAACTACTACATCAGTCGCAGCTTCTTATCACGTCACAGCTCGCAAGTCGGGTTCGCACAGACATGAGTCTGAGGAAGACACTGCGTGCAGCTGCAGTGACAAACCTGCAGGCACCCGATCAACCAGCAGGGGGCGGCACACACAGTGAGACACTATCGTCCTGTCTGTTGGAAACCCTCTCCCATCTCTGGACAATGCTAGAGCAAACACAGATACACACACTCGTATACGCTCCCATTCGTACTAGAGAACAGTGCCTAAATGGGAGGATCCACCCAGCAACCCAAATTTCCTGACACTGATAAAACAACAATCATTGAATTATAGTAGCATAATCAACAAGTTCATATAGGATTAATATTATATGAATAATGTAAAATAGCTGGCCATACAGTTAGAAATCGTCAGTTAAGGGATGAGCTCCTGGCTCATCCCTGCTTTGTAGAAGTAAGTCACTGTGGCCTCATAGTATGAATGTGACAGTCCAAACCACGCCTAGCTCCAGAAGTGTCCTAACTGGGGAAAAAACTGGTCACGATGGACTAAACCCTTTAAGGTGTGAGGTCACAAATGTGTGATTAGAACGTTCTCAACTGAACATTCTAATGCTGACGTCACCACTGGCAGTTGAATACAACGGAGTTCTATAAAACTTAGAAGACTTAGATGTTTGAAAAAAAGAGAAAAAAAACGTACTCTTCAAAGGGTGAATTTGCCATAATAAGCCATTTCAGGCCTGTACTTGTGAGCACAAACTACTGCAGGTACGTAGGCTCGCAGGTCTACGCCCAGGTGTTTAATGTGAGCTTCACGTGTTCAGATCTCCCCTCAGACAGGTAAGCAGCTATCGCTGTTACCTCTTTGCCTCGCCTGACCCTCAGAGAGCCACAGTGGCACAGTAGCCTTCCTGGGATTCCAAAAATAACAAGAAATCAAACTCAGGGGAAAAAAAACGAGCTTATGAGGCTGGGATTTCAAGGACGCTAGGACTTAAGTCAATTACATCTGTACAGGTACAGGTACCCTGCCCCCCCCAAAGGGAATTCCTTTCCAGAAAAAAAGGTGAAAATTTTGAAACTGCAAAAAAAAAAAAAAACTTTCTGAATGTTATGCCACTTCAGTAAATAAAAAATACTTAAATATCCAGAACACGCAAACACACACACACACACACACACACAAATATACACACGCAAACACACACACACACACACACACACACATACAAACATGCACACTCATGCTTGCAGCGAGTTACTGTGTATTTGTGTGTGTGTGTGTGTTTGCGTGTTCTGGATATTTAAGTGTGTGTGGATGCGTTTGTGTGTGTTTGTGTGTGCATATGTGTATTTGTGTGTGTGTATTTGCGCGTGTGTGTGTGTTTGCGTGCGTGTATGTGTGTGTATATTTGTTTGCGTGTGAACGCAGACTAAAGACTCATCTCTTCAGGCTGCACCTCTCCCCACCCCTCCCTAGCCTGTAGTTTAGCTCATTGTACCTAGTTAGGCTATTTCGAGCATGTTAGTTTTTTATTTGGCAGGATTGTTTGTCTAATTCTGATCAGGAAATTGTGATTTCAGTGCTAGTTTGTATTTGGCAGGGTTGTTTGTTTGCTGAACAGGTTACTCTACAGGGTTGGAGTCCTGATCTGTGGCCACTACTGGCACTACAATCTTTATTTCGCTCTAGGATGTTTCTTTTGTACCTCTGCAACTGGAACTAATGCACTTGTTGTACGTCGCTCTGGATAAGAGCGTCTGCTAAATGCCTATAATGTAATGTAATAATGTGTGTGTATATTTGTGTGTGTGTGTATTTGCGTGTGTGTGTTTGCGGGCGTGTATGTGTGTGTGTGTATTTGCGTGTGTGTGTGTTCGTGCGTGTATGTGTGTGTATATTTGTGTTTGCGTGTGTGTGTGTATATTTGTGTGTGTGTGTATTTGCGTGTGTGTGTGTGTGTTCGCGTGCGTGTATGTGTGTGTGTATTTGCGTGTGTGTGTGTTCGTGCGTGTATGTGCGTGTATATGTGTGTGTGCGTGTGTGTGGATGCTGACACACAGCAGCAGGAGTAATTTACTTTATTATTGCTGTTATCTCCTGGCGTGGGGATTTGCGGATGGCGAGCCGGCTCTGACCCCGCAGCCCCGGGGCGGGGCGGGGCAAAGCCGGGATCATCCCGTCTAATCCGGCCTCATTAACAATGAGCCGCGCGATAGCCAGCCGCTAGCATCCACCAGCCGCCCTGCGCTGGCTAAATGGCGGCTTTGATGCCAAATTTAATAAAATTACTACCCCCCCCCCAACCCCCCACTCCACCATGATCCCCCCCAACCCTGATCATCGCTTCCTCTGTAAACAGCACACCCACACAGTAATAACCAGGAACAATAACACTGATTATAATAATAATAACTATTACTGAAGTGGTGGGGGGGTGGGGGGGGGCAGGGGGGGGGGGGGCGGGGGCGGGTGTTTCATTCGGTAATGATAATTGAGGGTTTTCATTGGGAAATGATGAGCTTTCTGTGGGATGAAAAAGGGGGTGTGGCGCTCCGTGTCACGGACATCCCGCCACCTTTGTCGCGGGTAAAAGCTGCGGCAGCTCAAACCCGACCGTGATTGACAATTTTATTCATTAATGAACTCTCTCTCCCATTCTGTGACATCCTTTTCTCAGCTGGCAACCGTCTCTGTGGGGTAGGCCTTCTGCTAGTCTTTTCTTTTTTGTCTTATGATCAAGCAGGCAGTTGAACTCAGGATAGGAAGCTACAGGAAGTATGTTACATAATAAGAATTTAAAAATATATTCAAGTGAGCGGAGAACGGAAGCAGGTTTTTTTTTTTTTTTTTGCTTTGTATTAAGGAGAAATGAACATCTTTTCAAGATGGATATTTCAACAGGAAAATGAAACTCGAAACCTAGACCCAGGCGAATATATCCTGTACTCTAACAACTTTATAACTGCAGATGTGAATCTCAAAAGTCCTCCCACACAAATCTCGAGAATGTTCAGCGAGATATGTTCGCAAACCGAAACGATCAACTGAACGACAGTATCATTTTGTTTTGAATAATACAGGTGACGAGCAGCACAGAGGTCTTTCCTTCGGGTATCGCATAGGTACGCGTGTGTGAGTGAACGGTGTGTGTGTGCCCTGCCAGGGTGCATTCACGCCCCAATGCATGCTGGGATAGGGGCTCCAGCACCTCCCCGTGACCCTGACCAGGAATTAAGCAGGCAGAGATAATGGATGGATGGATGGATTGATGGATGGATTGATGGATGCATAACATCGGTGAAACGGACATTTTGTTTAATCGCGCAAACGCATTCCGCTCTCGTCTAAACGGGGTCGCGGTATTCAAAGCGACCGTTTCCGACGGCGGACCGCGCTGAATCCCGCGATGCTCCACGCCGCTGCCGCCGCGCCGCTCCGAACGGCGAGGTTAGCGGAAGGGACCGCAGGCGTCCTTTTCCGGCGCCTTCTTACCTCGGCCGAAAAAAGAGCTCTTGGCGGGGCGGGTCCCCCCCCCCCCCCCCCCCCTCCTTCAGCCAATTAAAAATGTAAGCGCGTTTAGCGCGGGGGGGCTCGGGGGCCCCTGGGGTAACCTGAGGCGGTGGCGGTTTTGGCGGGCGCGATATTCGCTCGCATCCGCGTCGCGTCCCAAGGACTCTCTGAGCAATGGCGCCAGACAGACAGGCAGCCGGGCCAGGGTGGCAGAGGTGGAGTGTTTCCTTTTTTTTTTTTGTTTTTTTTTACTCCAGGAGTAACTGATATACGCGGCCATTTTTTTTCTTTTTTACATTACTTTCTGTATCTACTCTGAAATCTCCCCCCACCCCCTCCTCCCCTGCTACCCCTCCTGTACCCCCCCCCCCCCCACCCACCTCACTTTATTTACATACTGCCACTACAGTACAACCCGGATTGTTAGACCTTCAGGAATGCTATCACTGGTGCTGTTAATAGAGAGAGAGAGAGAAAGAGAGAGAGGAGAGGGGGTGGAAGGAAAGAGAGATGGGAGAGAGTGTAGAGGTAGTGGGGGGAGAGGGGGAGAGAAAGAGAGAGAGAGAAAGAGAGAGGGGTGAGAGGGTGGGAGGAAAGCGAGATGGGAGAGAGAGAGTAGAGGTTGTGGGGGAGAGGGGGGGAGGGGGGTGTGAGAGAGAGAGAGAAAGAGAGGGTGAGAGCCTGTTTATACTGTCCTGCTCTGAATGACCTCTTTAAAAGGTGCCACTTCTGTCCCAGGGGTCACATTTGAAGCCAGACAGCAGAGAGAAGAAGAAGGACAGAAATGGGGGGGGGCACAGTGGACCTGGGGGGGTCCAGGTTTTCAGAATGCCTGTCTGACTGTGTAAGCTCCCCTCCTATGGGCCCCTCCCTTGCAGAAAGGTAATAAACCGTGAATATGTAGATTTGAAAAAAAAAAATACAAGGGTAAATATGTAGAATATATTCAATTCACAGCACTGTGTAAAACGGACAGAACAGAATTGAATATACTGGAAAACTGTATTAGCACCACTCTCAGCAAAACCCATGTTGAAAAGCTCACAAGATTTTCTGAAAAAAGAATTATCCATGCATGCATGCATCCATCCACATATTTATACATACATACATGCATACAGTACATGAATACATACATACGTAGAGAAAAACACATTGAAGCTTCGCGCATGGACTCTCTCTCATTAAAAATTAACCACAAGCTCAATGAAAAGGTTGACAGTAAGTAATGCTGTTGTTACGGAAGGGGCAATGTCATGTCAATGTTATGGAATGACATGGTGGGACTAAAAAGTGCCAATAGACAAGCGCTGTTTTTATTTACAATAGTGACAGTGAACAAGTGTGTAAGTGTGCAATGTGGCAGACATTACATTACAGGCATTTAGCAGACACTCTTATCCAGAACAGCTTTACGTATTTATCATTGCATCCATTTATACAGCTGGATATATACTGAAGCAATGCAGGTTAAGTACCTTGCTCAAGGGTACAACGCCAGTGTCCTACCTGATAATTGAACCTGTGACCTCTAGGTTACAAGACCAGTTCCTTACACATTATACTACACTGCCTTCCCCAGATAGGAGGCTGAACAAGCAACACACAGTAGGGAAAGGGGAAAAAGTCCACTAGCACAGGTGGAAATTTCAGTGGCTGGAAAGCAGAAAGTCCTGCCATGTGTTTCTTCCACCCACGATTGAGCCAGCTGATTTCACTAATTAGTTCTACCCAATTAGCAAATCCAGGCAATTGGAAAACAAAATGCTGGAGTGGACTTCTGACTTTCTAACCCCGGATTTGCCACCTCGAATTGACCAGTAGTGGTGCCAAATCAAAGAACTTAATGTAACAAAACTGAGCTAATAACCTCACAGGGTAGAGTCTACGTAGTGCAAAAGAGATCTTTAACAACAGAACCCTAACAACACTAATCACCAAAAAACCAAAACACAGTGGTGTGGGTGGCACTCACCCCAAACCAGGTGTCCTTTATAGAGATCAAACCCACCTGAGTGAATGTACAGCGTACCCCCTGCCCCGACTACACAGTCACAGAAGTCCTCCATTTTTATAGGCTGCTCCTGCTGAGGCTTCTTCCCGCCATTATGTTGAGAAATGCATCCTAATTGGTCCTCGTGGTTCTATTTTATCAGCCCATATGCGTTACATTACATTACATTACATTACATTACGATCCCTCTCGCAGGCACTCTTATCCGGGTCGTCCGTCTCATAAATAAAAATGCCTCCTGCCCCAACAGAATCCTCCCGAGGTTCGTTATTTCGAACCACTTACCGCGAAGCCTTATCGGGCTGTTCGCCGTGACACCGCCATCTAACCTCATCATCAGCGAAGCGAAGGGCTGCCTGTGTGGAGGCTTTCACAGTCTGATCCGACACGAAACTTCAGCCTGGGCAAAAAAATGTAAAAGCGAACCTCACCTATACATTTGCTATTACAGCCAGGAGAATTACAGACGTGGAGGTTAACTACCATGCCCGTGTTGCCACCTTTTGGAATGATGTTCTGTATAGATGTTATATTTAGCTGAAACAGGAAGCAAAGACACCAAGAGGTGCTCCTCACTGTTGTCAGGCTCCACCTATCTATGACCAGATGTGATGTCATAGACATGGCTCCGCCCAGTCGCAGCACAGCGGCCATAGCTCCGCCCAGCTGTGACATCACAGATATGTGCTGCAACACCGGCTCGAAAAGATTCGGATTCGTCATTTTTCCCCTCGCTTTGCGCAAAACAACAGAAACAACTCGAGCTACCAATTAAGAGCCTGATCAAAGCCTCGAGAGCTTAATCGCAAATTAACTGGTTCCAATAAGAGACCGAGTTGTCATTCTAAACAAAGTGGCGGGCTTCCTACGACCAACAGCGTCCTTTTATTAACGATCGATAGACGTTTAATTAGAGTAAGCGATGGCCCGCTTCATCCACCTCGAGTGCGTGTGTCACGTGTCTGTTTTGGCTCGCGAAAAAAAAAAGAAAAAAGAAAAAAAAGAAAAGCTAATTATATGACGAAGAGGGAAAAAAAAACCCATTAGAGAGGAGAAATTTTCAGAAATGAGATTCGGCGTGGAAAGAAAGACTCCCGCTCATTAACCCGCTTACCGAATAAATGAGTTTTTTTTTTCAGAACGGCGTTTCGTACCGAGCGGGGAACGGATCCACAACGCGGCCTTTTCATCACCAGCCTTCATTAGCGGCTCTTTTCTCAGGCGCTCGACTGCCAGCCGATCGCTTCGCGCAGAAATACTCTCCACGCTTCTCCCGGTTCTCGTTAATAATATATATATATATATATATGGTAGGTTTCAAACTCTCCCGTTTACGAGGGACGAATTTTCGCGGGCTGGTGTTCACCGCTGGTGGTGTGCACTTGGGACCTGTGAGTGTTTTTTTTGTTGTGATGTCTGTAAAAAGGTCGTCACATGGAGGGTGTTTGTAAGCGATCTGGATGGAGATGCTCACTGCTGAGACGCTGGCTCTTGCGCAGTGGGTGCTAAGACATGCCCCAACGTACCCCTCTCACGTCAAACTTCTGACTGTCATCAGCTGTGGCCCGATTACCTGGCGAATCCTATTGGTGCTGGAAGTGGTGTTCGTGGGCTAATAGGGGGCAGGATCTCCGATGGGGGATCGATGGGGGGCACTGTCCATTTAGAAGGTGCCATCCTTTGGATGAGACTTTCGACCAAGGCCTGTACCCCCTGTGGTCATTACAGATTCAAAAGGCCCCTTCCAAAGAATTAGAACAGCCGTAGAACGTTCAGTTAAGAAACATTCCGTATTTGTGATCTTGCTCCTTAAAAGGGTCAAATAAAGGTCAAATAAAAAGATGGAGGCGGATTTGGGAAGTTGGACAGGGAAAGGAGAGAGAGAGAGAGAGAGAGAGAGAGAGAGAGAGAGAGAGAGCGAGAGAGAGAGGTGGCATCGCTCTGGTGAGTCTGTGAGGGGTTTGCAGGAGCAGTCTCTCAGTGGCCCGGGGTTTGCCCACGTTGAGCGCTTTTGCATTCGAACGCTGTGCGCTGGTGGAATTAGCTAATCTCCAGATTAATCAGACTCAGAACACCAAAGGCGGAGGGCGGCGTCTGGAAAACTGAGATGAGAAGCGAGGGGGTTTCCCCCCCACCCCGGCCCAGCCTGCTTCAAAGCCTGCTTTTAGGGATGGGGCACCGGGAGATCTCCAGGAGGCTCTGTGATGTGTCACCTGGTAATCGTGCGGCCCCAAAAAATCACCGCCCCCCCCCCACACACACACACCCAAACCGCACCATTCAGACTGACATCTCTATCACAGGCCCCGGCTGAGCTTTGTAATCCTGTGCACTTCAGAAACTTAAAAAAATAATCATTAATATTTTAAATTCAAACAGGAAAGTCCCACTGAGATAAATCACCTCTTTTTTTGCGAGGGAGATCTTACCAGCAGGCAACACTATGAATAATAATAACAATAATAACAATCGAAAATAAGCACACCTCAAAGGGGAGACGCACTTTACAACTAATATGTGTCTCAGTGCATTACAACACAAACTAATTTAATATTCTTCTGATATGGAGTCCGGAGGGTTTTTTTTTTTTTTAAATCCAAAAGAGAGGTGTTAATGAAACAAGCGGCTTTACTGGGAGAGACACAACAGCCACAGGCCAATTATACGGCTCTTCAGCCTGGAGAGCAGGAAAGAGTCGCCATGTCAGTGCTTCTGTACAGAAGAGCCCGTTAGCCACGATCAGTGACACGAAAGTCTGTCATCCATGATACACCCATTCAGTCTGCGTTTTGGGCACACCTTCATAAGGTTGAGTTTAGTGATATGATACAACCTCTCAGTGTTCAGTCTACATGTTGGCACTCATTCATAGTGTTGAGTCTAGTGATATGATACAACCTCTCAGTGTTCAGTCAACATTTTTGGCATTCATTCATAGTGTTCAGTCTACTGATTTGGTACAAGCTCTGTCAGTTTATGTTTTTGGAACACCTTCATAATGTTGAGTCTAGTGATATGATACAACCACTCAGTGTTCAGTCAACGTTTTTGGCACTCATCATTAGTGTTGAGTCTACTGATATGGTACAAGCTCTCGGTGTTCAGTCTACATTCTGAATGCCTTTGTAATGTTGAGTCTGAGCCCACACCGTGTTCATTCCCGACACAGACGCACAGCGTTCAGTCCCTGAGTGTGGCACATCCACACAGCCTCCTGCCCGGCCACTCACTCTACATTACAGGTTCCCCTGACAGCTCCTCAGGGGGTTGCTTGGATTGCTCGGGGCGCGGATTTACCATTCTGAACCCTCCACCCCCCCTCCCAAATCATTCCGCCAAATCTCCACTCCAACCCGCCATCGGGCTGCTCCCCTCTCCCCTCCAGCCAGGCCGCACCTCTGACCCGCAGCCGCTAACTCTCCTAGCGACGTCACCGCCCGCTCCCCGTGGTTACGTGGTTATGGCGGAAGTGTACCGCCATTAAGGGAACGTCCTGCTGCTTCCAAGCAACGGGTTTACAGCCGCCGTGATCCGCTTGCTCGGAAGCCTCCGGAAATTAGTCTTCACTCATTCGCCGTATTTGCTCCCTTCTATAAAACGGGATAAAAATTAAAAGAATCTGTTCTTGCGAGATCGCCCCTGGATTTCTGTGCTTTCGAGCCAGTATGCACACATGGCAAAAAGGGGGGATGGGGGGGGGTGGTGGAGGTGGGGGTTTAATGAGAGTGTCAGAGAAAGCTCAGTGTCTGAGCTTTCTCTGACACTCTCATTAAACCCCCACCTCCACCACCCCCCCCCATCCCCCCTTTTTGCCATGTGTGCATACTGCATACTAATCTGCAGAGTGGAATAAACAAGCAAAAGTACGTGGACAACAATTACCTCTCCATCTGTCTTTCCTCCAGCGCTGCCCCTTTAAAACCACAGTGAACGACACATAACCCTTTGAAGAGCAGGTTTTCTGTGTTTATTTAAAATACTACGTCAGTGTTCTAGAACCCCATCACTCCATGTGACAATGTGCGATTGTCACATCGGCGATAGAATGTTCAGCTGAGAACATTCCAATGACATACTTGTGACCTCACACCTTAAAGAATTAAAGACTCGGGGCGTGGAGGGGGGGGGGTGAGGAGGACAGTATAAAAGATGAGCTGCGATCCCTCTGCCCCGCCTCGCACCACAGCTTGAACATGACGCCTCATCAATACGGACCCCGCTGTAATCTTTCGCCCATCGATCGCGAAACGCACGACTCTCTCTCTCTCGCACGCCCTCGCTCGCCGGTGTGAGACCCGTGGCCACGAGGCCCAGTCTATTACTTGGATTGGTTTTTTTTTTTTTACCCAAAATTGATTATGCGGCGACCCCCCCGGCCCCCCCTCGCTGCGTGCGGTCGGAGAAACCACCTCACGCCGCCCGGGCCGCAGTCGCCTCATTATCATCCCTTCATCCCGTCGCCACAGAGCCGTTCCCCAGAGAGAGGATTAAACAAAATCTTTTTTTCTTTTTTTCTTTTTTTGAAAGAGCAATCGTTACGTCCGGGAATAACCTGCCATGGCGTAATGGAAACGCTAGCAGGGCCAAATAATTTAGAAGTCCGTGATGAGGAACTCGCTGGAACCGACGGGAGAAAAAGTGGGGACAAGGCCCGTTTGTATCGCACGTATGCGTCCCCGATGGCCTATCGATCCCGGACTCTCATCAACGCATTCATGGGAGAAGTAGAATAGCCGCATACATCAGGTATCGACAGGGACTTTTTTCTTAGGCTCATGCACTCCCATGCACATACACACACACACACACACACACACATTCATTCCATAAACTCTAACCCTAACCCTAACCTTAACCTAATTCTAACCCTAACCCTAACCCTAACCCTAAGTCCCAACCCAAAAACAGTCTCTTGAAATGGTGAGGACCAGCAAATGGTCCTCACTTTCCGTAATTTTCCTCATCTTTCTATCCTTGTGAGGACATTTGGTTCTCACAAATATAGTAGTGTAAGTCCACACACACACACACACACACACACACACACACCGACTGTAAGGTTCTGTTTTGGTCCACCTGCGGTTCCAGAAGAGGTGAGGGGGGAAGCAGGAACCCTTTAAAGTGGCGCGCGGAGATGCAGCTAGCAGCCCCAGCTAGCATCCTCTGCTAGCAGCCCCTGCTAGCATCTTCTGCTAGCAGCCCCTGCTAGCATCCCCAGCTAGCATCCTCTGCTAGCAGCCCCTGCTAGCATCCCCAGCTAGCAGCCCCAGCTAGCATCCCCAGCTAGGAGCCCCAGCTAGCAGCCCCTGCTAGCATCCCCAGCTAGCAGCCCCTGCTAGCATCCCCAGCTAGTAGCCCCTGCTAGCAGCCCCAGTAATCAGGCCCCGCCTCATCCCAGCTGAATTTCCCTCGTGATTTACGCCGCTAGCACGACGTCGACATCGCTAAAAAAAGAAGACGACGACGTTTTGACTGCCGAATTGATCCACGCCCCCCCTGCCGCGTCGAGCGAAGGAGTGCTCATTTGTATTCCGCCGCGGGCGCCAAGGATTCCGCTCGGCTCCTCCGCCCCCCCCCCCCCCCACCCCACCAAAACCCCGGCGATATATATAGACGTGAACGTACACAAACTGACACCTTAAAGAAAAAATACAGTTTCGCTTGTGTGTCAGGAGGCCATCCGTCAACGCCGCGCGGTCTCGTTGGCGACTTTAACGAATTCAGGGGTGTCACAGATATCACCTTGACAAATGGCGCCTTCCCCCTCTTCCAATAACCGATACGTCTCGGCCCCTGTCCGTCCCCCCCCTGTCCCCCTGCCATATTAGATTGTATTATGTGATATTAATATCACAACGCGGCCCGCGCGGATGAACCCCGAGGAGCACGAGGAGGAGGAGGAGGAGGAGGAGGAGGAGGGCGAGGAAGGGAGAGGAAGGAGGAGGGAAGCGGCAAGGGGCCATCAGCGTGAGAAGAACAGGAGTGATGAGGTTCGATAATCCCGCTGTGACCAACGTCCACCCGCCCTAACCCCCCCCCCCCCCCACCCCCCCCTTGTCATCGCGTATCGAGCTCTTACGCGCAGTGACAGGTAATACTCCAGGACAATTAGCCCTGTGAGAGATGTTCGCTCCGGGGTTTTGCACGGTGCACGGCACGCGTCTGTATCCTCTTACCCAGCAGCCCGTCTTCCTCTGACAGGGTTGGGGGGGGGGGGTGGGGGAGGGAGGTCGCAGGGTAGGAAGAAACCCCCCCTTCCCCCCCACCCCCACCCGGAGCCGTATCATGCTCAGGGCTACGCGTCTGAGCAAAGAGAAAAGGGAAGAAAGACAAAAAACACCCATAAGGCCGTTCTTCCCTCGCCACCTCGCTTGTCGCGGGCGATTCATCCGGCGCTCCTAATTTTATGACAAAAGAAAACAAAAACTACAAAAACAAAACAAAGGCTCCTTTGGGGGGAGAGTCTGAGCACTGTTTAGCGCGCGCGTTTTGGTTTCCACCACAGCGCAGGTGCTCAGATTACAGGCGTTTAGCAGACACTCTTATCACGAGCGACTTGCATTTTCACACATTATACATTAACAGAGCTGGGTATACGCTGGAGCAATTCAGCTTAGGTACTTGTGCTTGCTCAAGGGTACAACGGCAGAGTCCTACCTGGGAATGGAACCTGCAAACTTCCGGTTACAAGCCCAGCTTGAAAATGCGTCAACCTTCCTTTCAAGCTGTGACATCACAAACATGTGATTAGAATGTTCTTAACTGAACATTCTAAGATTGGTGTAGCGATCAGTACAACACAGCTCTGTAACCGTTATGCTACACTGCCACTACAGCCTGCTGTGTGCAGGGAGTAACCACGCCCCCTCACCATACCCTCCACCCCCAGGCCTGAATCTGCCCATCATGTTTGCCCCCCTCCTCCCCCCTCCTTCCCCAGGGAGGTGACTAAAATGGTCTCCTTGGTCACCGGTGGCATAGCAAGGGGACCCTCTCTCAGAGAGTGCTGCCCCCCTCTGGTGATTTAAGGCGGGGGGTACTGCACTCCACCCCCACCCCCCCACTCCCCCCCCCACCCAGCCGTGGGCTCAGATAAGAGGATTATTCAGCTATTATCTTCCCCGGGGAGCCATTACCCCAGGAAAGGAAACAGTGTTTAAAAGGGCAAGGCCCGGCTCTCTCCTCTGACACAATAATGCATGACTGCCTGAACGCCTGGCACGTCCCCGCGAGCGAGGGTCTCACGCAGCGCGCGCGTTCAGCTGTGTGTGTGTGTGTGTATGTGTTCAGCTGCGTGTGTGTGTGTGTGTGTGTGTTCAGCTGTGCGTGTGTGTTTTCAGTTGTGTGTGTGTGTGTGTTCATCTCTGTGTGTGTGTGTGTGTGTGTGTTCAGCTGTGCGTGTGTGTTTTCAGTTGTGTGTGTGTGTGTGTGTTCAGCTGTGCGTGTGTGTGTGCGTTCAGCTGTGTGTGTGTGTGTGTGTTCAGCTGTGTGTGTGTGTGTGCGTTCAGCTGTGTGTGTGTGTATGTTCAGCTGTGTGTGTGTGTTCAGCCACTCTGTGTTCAGCTGTGTGTGTGTGTGTTCAACCACTCTGTGTTCAGCTGTGTGTGTATGTGTTCAGCTGTTTGTGTGTGTGTGTGTGTTCAGCTGTGTGTGTGTGTGTGTATGTTCAGCCACTCTGTGTTCAGCTGTGTGTGTGTGTTCAGGCACTCTGTGTTCAGCTGTGTGTGTGTGGGTGTGCGTTCAGCCACTCTGTGTTCAGCTGTGTGTGTGTGTTCAGGCACTCTGTGTTCAGCTGTGTGTGTGTGTGTGTGTGTGTGTGTGTGTTCAGCTGTGTGTGTGTGGGTGTGCGTTCAGCCACTCTGTGTTCAGCTGTGTCTGTGTGTTCAGGCACTCTGTGTTCAGCTGTGTGTGTGTGTGTGTGTGTGTGTGTGTTCAGCTGTGTGTGTGTGGGTGTGCGTTCAGCCACTCTGTGTTCAGCTGTGTCTGTGTGTTCAGCCACTCTGTGTTCAGCTGTGTGTGTGTGTGTGTGTGTGTGTGTGTTCAGCTATGTGTGTGTGTGTGTGCGTTCAGCCACTCTGTGTTCAGCTGTGTGTGTGTGTGTGTCTGTGTGTGTGTTCAGCTGTGTGTGTGTGTGTGTGTCTGTGTGTGTGTTTAGCTGTGTGTGTGTGTGTGTGTGCGTTCAGCCACTCTGTGTTCAGCTGCGTCATCTTGCAGCGCACAGTTTAGCAGTGCCACGCAGCTGTGTGCGTTTAGTGGACGCCGTGGCAACAAGCACTGACACCATTGGGCATACTATATCAGGAAGAAAAAAAAAGAGGGAAAAGAGCATCAAACCCTTTAAGGTGTGAGGTCACAAATACGCGATTAGAATGTTCTTAACTGAACATTCTAACGCTGATGTCACAATCGCCGCTGGTAACTGAAGGCAGTGGAGTTCTAGAACACTGACTTGGAATTAAAAAGAAAAGAAAAAAATCCTTCCATGAGACCTCCCCTTCCAAACAGGTTTAAGTGATTCACTGCCATTTTCCGTTACTGCCCACGGGAGAAGTACGATCCCCTTCGCTATATTTCCAGTTTAAACTGATGTTCACTTGACCTTGCTTCTTTTCCCCCGCCCACAGTAAAGGTCGTTTACACTTACCCGGACGCAGCTATAACTCAGTACGGCTGGGGTTTCATTGCATTAGCGCACACAGCAGACAGGGGTGCAGCACCGTAGCGCATGCTGTCTCTGTGGGATCCCCTTAAAATTTTCGGGGCAGTCAATTCCACTATTCCCCCCACTGTGGCATCCCAGACTCCAGCTACACTCTTTTTTGGAGAGCCCGCCACCCCCCCCTCCATTTTGCAGTATGATACTGATTTGGGCCTAGAGGCACGCGGCATGTTTAATGCGCTTGCATAACTATGAATCATAACGATGAATCAAAATGTTTCTGCTAGCGCATAACTTCCATAAATAAGCAGCATGGTGAGGAGATGTCTGTGTGTGTGTGTGTGTGTGTGCGTGTGTGTCTGTGTGTTTTAGTTTTACTGCACTACTGCCAGCAACGCTGCAGGAAGAAACATGGCTGCTATCTTCTTTACCTTGGGGAACAGGATGCAGCAGTCTTGTTAATGTCTCAGCTCAGCAGGGTGTAAACAGATTCGCAAGAAACCAGAAAACAAGTCCAGTACTCTGTCACACATCATTAATACCTGGTAGTGAGGTGTATAAGTAAACAAGGCCTTTCCTGATGGAATGGGTCTTGTGCAGACATGGCTCAAAATGTATATTTGAAATATATAAACTCTTAGCAAGCTAGTAAAATTCCAAAATAATCCTGCAGATCCCTGAAAATGATCAACAAATTAAGGAAATGAATTAATGTTAAGGAAAAACCTGCCATCATAGGTAAGATAAATTTTGTAATGAATACGGTCACATATATTCTAAAGGCATCTAAAGGTTCAGTTGAGTTTCATATTTGACCCAGGTCTGAACCTGGATCAGTTATACCTGCAGACATATTCAAAAAATGCAAATCCCCCATCTAGTGTAGTGACATGATATTCTCCTCCTACACCAGAATATGGCCTGTGAATCAAAGGATTAAGCCTGACTTCAAGCTGGAAGAAATGTGTGTGTGTGTGTGTGTGTGTGTGTCTGCGTGCGTGGCTGTGAATGTGTGTGTGGGTGTGTATGTGCGTGTGGTTGTGAATGTGTGTGTGTGTGTGCATCTGGCTGTGAATGTGTGCATGTGTGTGTGTGTGGTTGTGAATGTGTGCATGCGTGTGTGTGTGTGTAGTTGTGACTGTGTGTGTGTGTGTGTGTGTGTGTTTGTGTGTGTGACTGTGTGTGTGTGTGTGTGTGGGAGAGAGAGAGGCAGGGAGGTTGCAGTGATGCTCTTGCTCTCTCATTGGTTTTCTGAAACCCTTTCTGAGACGCTAGTGAAGGACAGGCTTGTGTGGGATAAGTACTGTCAGCCACCGGGCCCTGGTACCCAGGTTGGAGGACTACAGCTGTTGGTGTACAATGGGTGGAAAAAAAGGAAGATTTTTTTCATGGCCATGGAAAGACAGGATGTTCTCTGCCAGAGTTCCTGTAATGAGCCTAAAGAGGTCTTAGCAAAGAGACCACTACGTAACCCACAATATACTGAGAGTGCATTGTGGGTTATGAGAGTAAAACCGCCTTGGCAACAGCATTTCATTCAACATCGGTCAAGACACTTTGCAGCCGCAGCTGCCTGATCGCTGCCAAAGCCTAGCCTACCTGGGAAACCCACCCCGTCCTCCACTTCCTCTCTGTGGCCAATGTCTGTAACCCTTTAAGGGTGTGAGCGATCGCAAATATGCGATCGGAATGTTCGCAACTGGAAGTTCCGACGATGATGCGACCATCGCTGCTGGTGATCGAAAACAATGGAGTTCTAGAACGCTGACTTAGAATTCTGAAAATAAAAACGACATTCCAAAAAAAAAAAAAAACAACCTGCTCTTCAAAGGGTTAAAGAAAAGAGCTACCTTCTGCCCCTCTCTCATCCTTCAAGATTTTTTTCGATTGATGCGGGAAAAAAGTGGTCGTAGCCTCGGTCCGAACTGCCGGAGGCAAAAGTGAGGTGAACCTGGGACAAGGCCGCTGTAAATTAGACATGAAAGGAATGGGGAGGCCGTTGAGGGACGCTTGATGGGATGCCAAGCGAAGATGCATTAACATTAGCCTGATTGCTGAGGCACCTTGTAGGATTCTGCTGGCGGGGGGCGGGGGGGGGGGATTGTTTCCTATTGATCCGTTTCAAGCCCATACTACTACAATGGTAGGAACACACAAGGGGAAAGAAAATCAGACTGGCCCTTCTGACTAGCTGAAAAAAAATTCCTTGGAAATGTGTGTGTGGGAGGGAGTGGGTGGTGAATAAATAAAGAAAGAAGAGGGAGAGAGAGGGAGAGAGAAAGAGAAGACAAGAAACAAATCAAGCGCGGAGAAATAAATGGGGAATTAATTTCTGGCGTCCTCTCCCAACAGGGGCCAGCTGACCTTTTGACCTTCAGGCGACCCTCTCGGCTTCCTGCACCACCCGCCCCCCCCCAGGCACACACACACGAGCGCTCGCTGTCCAACAGTCAATATTTCCTGAAGGATCACCTGCATCCCTGCCCCCACTCCCCCCCCCCCCCCCCCCCCCCGCCCCGCGGGACGGCAGGCAATCTGGATTGTCTGGGGCGCCGTGCGATGAAAGCGGCGGTGATTGCGTTCGACCGAGCCCTTTAAAAAGATGTCGTATATCAAACGGTAACGGATAAAAGCCGTCCGGGGCAAGTTAATCAGCAGAGTGCCTTTCACGGACACGCCGGGACGCGCAAAACCGCCATTTTAGCCTCCGCGTTATAAATAAGGGCGGCTCCCGGGCGGAGGGGAGGGGAGGGAGGGGAGGCGGAGGGGGTGGGGGGGTGGGGAGGGGACGTCTTTCATTAAACAAAGCGCGAATGTAAATAAGAACACAGCCCTGCTTTAGCAGGACGTCCGAGACGCACCCCCCCCCCCCCCCACACACACACACACAAGCACAGCGGTGCCGCCATCTTGTTCATGTTCGCTCAGAGGGACCGCGATGGCTGCTGTTTCGCCGCCTTGGCGTGTTTTTCAATCTCATCTTTTATTGGTGGGGGGGTGGCTGGGGGCGGAGCCTCACCCCCGGCGACTATGCATTTGCGTCATATCGCCTTTTTTTTTTTTTTTTTATCGACTGCAGAAACGAGGCGGCTTGATGGCTCCCCAAGTGATCGTCGTGGCGGAGGAGGGGGCGGGACTGGGCGGGAGCCAGTGGCCGAAAAAAATACAGCCATCGCAGGAGTTTCAGTTACACCTGGCCTGCGATTCTTTAGAAAACCGTGAAGGGCATACCAAAGATAGCCCTTTAAGGTGTGTGATTAGAATGTTTTCAGCTGAACATCACAAATACGTGCATCCAGAAATAGAGAGAGGGAACATGTCTCCAGGATTATTTTCCCCTCTCCCTTTTTGGCTGGACCGCAACAGCGGGGCCAGCCCTACAAACGCGAATGTCTGTGAGTGACTGACTGACTGACTGACTGACTGACTGAGTGATGGAATTACACCATTGGTCGGCCGAGTTATGAAGTTAAACCATCGGTCAGCCGGATCACGTGTGTTAGGTCCAGCCATATACTAGGTTTTAACCTGGTCTTCTTTCCCTTCTTCTTCTTACCTCTTTTGCTGCCTCCCCTCCCTCCCTTCTGGAGTTGTAGAACACTGAAAAAATCATTCCAAAAAAACCTTCTGCTGCTTCAAAGGGTTAAAAGCAAATTGTATGTCTGTGAACATCTGGATTACAGCCTACACACAACATATAAGTGAGACGGTATAACATCTCTTTGAGAGATGCATTAAATACACCGCAACGTTCAATGTCTCCACCGCACCATTCTTCAAGGACATTAAGGGTTGTGGTTCCACCTCTGGTTGAAAGCCATCGTCTTTCCGCCCTGAGAGCAATTTGGCTCAGCCTTGTTTTGTAGCCTCCGTCAGCTAAGCAGGGAGAGAGAGAGAGAGAGAGCTGGATCTGTCAGGCCAGGTTAGCGTACGCGTCCCGCTCTCGCCTTTCAACCTAAAGTTCTGGACTTAGCGGAATTAGCTCCTGCGTCACTGTGAATGTGCTGGGGGTGGTGGGTAGGTTGTGGGTCGGGGGGGAGGGGGGAGGTGGGGAGGAAAGGTCTGGCGCTTGTCTGTTGGCAAGTGGCTCTTTGTTCTTGGTTAACTTTTTTTCCCAGGGTTGGAGATCCTACGTATTCCTGCTTGGTGGGGAGAACCGGTAACGAGAAGCCATCTGTCAGACCTGCCTTACCCCCCCCCCCCCCCCCCAACAGACACACTGAAAGACTAACAGTGAATTACGTATTGGGTCAATACGGACACAAAATGTCCTCCTCCAGGCTATGACCTCTGCTCCTCATCCATGACTCCTCTAATGAGGTCCTGGCTCTGGCCCTCCTCAGGGTTGTGTATTAGCCAATGTTTGCCCCCACCCCCCTCTCCAGGCCTGCCTTCTTACCCCCCTCCCCTCCTTCCCTACATCCCCCCTTCACCTCTAACAACCTGCCCTTGGGGGGCAACGACTATCCCCCCCCCCCATCAATATTCCATCTGCAGCACCATCCTCTCCAGCTTCATCACGTACGTCACCTTGTGGGTAATTCGCCCCACCCCCCCTCCCGCCCCTCCCCCACATCCACCCACCCCTACAGAGCTGCTCTCCATGCCAAAATCAAACACCCACACAAACAAATTGCAAACCGCAGGCCCCCAAGGTTTCCTGAAGGACAGCTGCTTGTGGGCACTAGTAAAACTCTGGCAGTGCAATAGATAGTGGGAGGAAGGGAGGGAGAGAGGGAGAGAGGGAGAGAGAGAGGGAGGGAGAGAGGTAGGAAGGGAGAGGGAGAGAGCAGCGGAGGCAGAAAAAGAAGTAAGAAGAAGGGAAAAAGAGAGAGGGAAAAAAATCCTGGAGACATGTTCTCTCTCTATTTCTCTCTTAGCCTCTCTTTTTCTCCTCTCTCCTCCTTTCTTTCTTTTTTTTTGCATGGTTCTTAGTCTCCATTCTCTCTCTCTCTTTCCGGGGGGGGGGGGGGGGAGGGAGGATAATGCTGTCTCTGAATTATTAATTACCAGATGACAAGGAGTCGGAGAAACTGGGAATTATCTGTCAGAAGGTCAAACCAGGGGATTCTTCAGCCTAAAACAAAATCCCTGCTCTTCCACTTTCTCTCACCCCCACTGATACCCCCCCCCCTCCATAGCAAAAAATGTAACAAAAGGTTTCTCCCCCACATGTGTACACATAGCAAAAGAAAAACTTGCTAATCACCTGACCTTTCAACGGCCTCCTGTGTGGCTTCAGGCCAATGGCCTCATCAACTGCTCCAGCTCTCCATTAAAAGGAAAGAGTCCATGGCATCTTTAGTCCTGATCGTAGCCACACCCAAGTGCCCTCCACATAAACCAGGGGTGTCCAATCTTACCCAAAAAGGGCCGACAGGGTGCAGGTGTATGTCTTAGCCCAGCACAACGACCCTCGGATTCTACTAATCACGGTCTCCATTAGTTAACTGTTTGAATCAGGTGTCATAATGTGTCGGGCTAAAACGAAAAACCTGCACCCACGTCAGCCCCCTTTTTTTCGGATAAAATTTGGACAACCCCCTGGCATAAACCCAGCTGCCGATAATCACGTCAATGCCAGACGCCAGTTTCTGCTACAAATGACAAAATCTTCTGACAGCCCCCCCCCCGAGAGTCCGGAAGGCGAGAGCGAGAAAATCCCCCGTGTGACCACGGGTCAGAAAAGACCCGGACGTTTTTTTTCCCCGAGTACAACGCTGACTCAGCTGGGCTTCCGCGGCCGAAAAACCCTGGGTGATGAAGACAGGCTCAAACGCTAAGGTCGACCGTAACGCTGTAGAGAAGCGGTAGTGTGTGTGTGTGTGTGTGTGTGTGTGTGTGTGTGTGTGTGTGTGTGTGTGTGTGTGTGTGTGTGTGTGAGGCCGAATGTCGAAAAGTTTGTTTAGCTTTCGCCGCTATGGAGAACTTTCTAGCGCAAGCAAGATAGATAGCGCTATTGTAAAAAGGGGTTGGGTTACTGATGAGAGTGACAGGGGGGTATGACTGCATGATGACCAATCAGATCATTTGTCTTTTCCCCTTTAACAGTTTGTTTTTGTGAGTGTGTCATTTTATTCATGTCACCTATAAATCTGTTATAAATACAGTTTGCAGAAAGCAGCAAAGGTTACGTTTCTTGCTTTTTTTTTCCAGTACGCAGATATAACTGATCATGGCATGCATCTGATGATTTCATTGATTACATTGATTTAAATTAAGTTTCATTTAGGACTTAATTAGCTTAAATGTCGTTGATTTTCGGTTTCTATTATGCAAAATATGCACCGAAATTAATGTGAAAAAATATGCACGATCACAGTTACACTGTCCTAACAAGAACACAGAACGTGAGATGGGAAATATTAGCCTTAAAGATGTGATAATGATCATATCAAAATAAGGCAAATAAGATGCACTCACAGAAAGCTACCAACTAACAAAATGCAGACAGTTAATTTACACAATATGAAATAACATGACAACTATCAAACCAGCATTTAAAAAAACAACAACAACAACAAAGCAGACACTTAGTCTGCAAGGATCTATTCAGGCTTCTCAGGTGACAACTACAAGCGCTATCTACTGGCAAGCCTGTTTCAGAACATGGACTTAATGACCCGGCGCTTAAAAAAATAAGCTGATAAACCGTCCTGCTATTGATTTTTGGATTCTGCAGCAGTCCCGGGAAGCGGATGGAAAATTACGGGGATGCAGAGTGCGTGACGGAGACATGCGCGCGGTCGCATGCGCGGTCGCGAATACGTGATTAGAATGTTCTCAACTGAACATTCTAACGCTGATGTCACAATCACTATTGGCGACTGAAAGCGGAGGAGTTCTAGAACATTGACTTAGAACAGACCTAAATGGAACATAAAACATTCCAAAAACAACCTACTCTTCCAAGGGATGAGCTCAAAGCAGCCAGTAGGGAGATCCAGACACTGGAATAGGTGTAATTTTTAGCTACAGTGGCCTGAAGGGTTCAATCCAACCTCTTTCTCAATCACTGAGCCTGGAGACCAACATGTGGTGCTGAGGAAGGCAACTTATTGGATTTCTTTTTTTTGTCTGTGTCAGCCACAGGTGCGGGACTGAATATTCTAGTTTGAATAGGAATCGACGGAAAGATGGATTCAAAAATCACTGTTTTGCCTGTTTTGCTCACATGCTACTTGAATATTCATGTGTTAAACATTTGTATATTTGAGTTTGTTCTGTCTCAGTGCAGGTACAAGTAATGTCTACTCGGCCACACCCAATGCACTTGTCCTCCAGGCTACAGTCTGCAAGACTACAATCCCCCCCAGACTCTGAGCACGATTCTCCATTGATCCATTGACTTCCATTGTAACTCACATCTTGTTGGTTCCTCCACCATCTTTGCCAATACTGAAGTGCAACGTATTCGAGATGCGGCCCCCATTAGATATTCCTCCTCATCTCTGGGTCTCATTATTTGAATGGTTTTAATTGACCCGCAGTTAAGTTGATTGGATAGAAATGTACATGGGATTGCAGATTTTCAGATATTGCAACACCTTTAGAAAATGTATTACTGCAAAATATTACACTTTAGCATTTACTTTACTATCTTATATACATACTTGCAAACCTGCATATAATATATACACAACATACTGTATTTTCGTATATTGCATCTCCATAAGGGTTCAGCCAGAGCTGTTATTGATCTTTTTTTTTTAAAGCAGCGAGGTGTCCGCTGCACTAAAGCAGGACGGTGAAGAAGGCCTTTCTCCCGGGGGGGTGGGGGGGGGGGGGGGGGGTCCATGGTCGATACCCGGGCCCCCTCGAGCACTGCACGGGGCTCGCGAAGCCCCCGCCATCCATCACCCCTCAACTACGGCCGCGCGCGGAGGGCGGGGGAAAGGCCGCGTGATTAATGGCGCCCGGCTTTTCCTCACGGGCGGAACCGTACGCGCCAAAACGAGCCGGAGGTTCGCCGCGGCACGGAGAGAGCGACGCCCACAACCCCCCCCCCCCCATCCCACCACCCCCCATCCAACAAGCCCCCCACACCCCCCAATCTGCCGTCTGTGGAAGTGGGAGGAGCTGAGGAGTTAATGGAGAAAACGCCACAGTTCATACACAGAAGAAGAAGAAGAAGAAGAAGAAGAAACAGAGGTCATGCATAAAAAAGATTTTTTTGAGATTGAAAAGAGAGAGAGAGACAGAGAGAGATTGAAAAGATTGAAAAGAAAGAGAGAGATAGAGAGAGAGATTGAAAATATTGAAAAGAAAGAGAAATAGAGAGAGAGGAAGGGAGAGAGAGAGACAGAGAGAGAGAAACAGAGAGAGTGAGAGAGAGAAACAGAGAGAGAGAGAAATAGAGGGAGAAATAGAGGGAAAGAGAGCGAGAGTGAGAGGGAGAGTGAGAGAGACAGAGAGAGAGAGTGAGAGAGAAACACAGAGAGAGAGAGAAATAGAGGGAGAAATAGAGGGAAAGAGAGGGAGAGTGAGAGGGAGAGAGAGGGAGAGCGAGAGAGAGAGAGACTGAATTCTCATTCGGTTAAACTAATCAGCTCATGTTCCAGCGCTGCTCCTTGGAGAGGCCGACTGCGCAGGGCTGTTTACAGAGAGCACACGGCAATCTGCGGCGTAGCCTGGGATTCCAAAACCAACCAATGAGATCTGGGGGGGGGGGGGGGGGGAGCGAGAGGAAGGGGGGGGCGTGATTACTTTCCCAGTTGTCAGGTATTCCACATGCTTTTCTGCTTTGAGGGGTTGGGGGGGGGGCACAGGGGGGTTTCAGGTTCTCCCACTGACACAATTCTCTGTTGGAGGAGGGTGGGGGGGTTGGGTGGGGGGTTCACTCTTCGTTTTTCTGGAGTGGCCAGAAACTCACAGACATCGAAAGACAAGGAGTGAGGTGCGTCCGTGTTAAGCGTTCACAGCAAGAGGTGAGAGAAATCTCCACTTTAAAGGCGCTAAAGTTATTTACATTTCCCATTATCCGCTTAGGCCATTATTTATTTATTTATTTATTTATTTATTTATTTATTTATTTATTTATTTATTTTGCACACCGGCTTAGTTAAATGTTTTAATTTGGGGCCAAAGTGAGAATTCTGAAGCGTTCAGCGGTGGCGGGAGGGGTGGGGGGGGGGATAAGGGGGGGGGGTTCTTTTACGATAACGCATTAGACGCAGGGAACACTTCCTCTAATGGGGCACTCGGCTGCTCTGACCAATCGCCCGGGAGGACCCAGGATCTGGCTCTGCCCTGTGCGCTCGTTCGGTTGGCACGGCAAACGGTCGTCCTAAACGAGGCGTGTCCCCCCCCCCCCCCCCCTCCTGATTGGCCCCCCGCCGCGTTGTCATTCCGAGAGCGTGCTCAGATTTTATTGGTCCTCCCCGCGGGACCCTTCATGAATATTCCGCGCGGCGGTGAGTGGACAGGTAACGCCGCTCCGGTGCACCTCCGCCCTCTATGGTGGACGGCGCAAGGGGAACGACGGGACTTGGCTCCGCTTCAAAGGGACAGGTTCCCCCCCCCCCCCCCCCCCCCCGGGTGACTGCAAATCCCCGGGCCCGGATTGGGCAGAACTCCGCGAGATGGAGGGCCTTGGGGAAGCAGAGGACATTGCAGCTAAACTGAAAAAACAGACACATCCCTCAGCTGGACTGAGGTTTTGGCTGAAGAAGAAAAAAACGACAGCAACCCATTATAATTCAGCATATGGCTGAAAAATGTTCAGATGAAACTAGCATGATATGATGATAGCGTTGCGCTAAAGCCAACAACAGGCCTTAACTTTCCATAATATAATAGAGATTGAGGGAGAGAAACCTGGATGAAACTAGCATGAATCGGATGATAACATTACACTAAGGCTGACCATAGGCCTTTGCTTTATTCATGACATCAAAGTTTGTCCGAGAGAAACTAACATGAACTTGGGGATGACATGGAGAATACCCTTTTCACACAAAAATATACATTGTGTGATTTTTGTAAGGATTGAAAAAGAAGTTTTTGTTTTGCTTTCTCAACCCGGACTCTATGCTTTGTGGAAGGATGCTGAATGAATTGAACGGCTATTGATACGCTTGTACAAATTAATGAATGGATATTGATACTGTACCTTTGTAAAACACACAGAAACCGCAAGTTTCTGAAAGGGGAGGAATTAGATACAATAGCATTTCCATCGACGAACAACCAGAACGTATACGCAGCTCCACTTAATTTAGTTTGTAATAAATAATGAATGTTTGTATAAGCATTTGATTCTCTCAAAGGTCGATCTCTCATTTCCAGCCCTCTTCTCTGTATCCTCAAAGCAATCGGATAGAGCTCTAATAGCCTGCTTGGGCCACAACAGACTCGTGCTTTATTTTTATATTTCATTAAGGACGGATCACGGGAGGTCCCCACCCTGAACTTAAATTGTCTTGGGTGTTTTTTTTTTGTTGTTCAACGACTAGACCGCACCCCGAATTTTAACCGCACAATCACGCCCACACACGCAAGCTCACACACACACACACACACACACACACACACAGAAACCATTTACGACAAAGGAATCGCTGAGGCCTGAATTATACATACAGTCGTAAACATGCAATTTTCCTGACGGTAATGAAAAAAGAAAGGGACACAGTCACTTTGTAATTTTCATGGAAATTACCTACGGAAGAAATCTAGAAAATTCGTCGCAGGTAGGATTTTATACAGGGCGGACGACACCACTGACAGCCACGGCGTTCGTCTGAACTCGATTTCTCCAAAAAAAACAGGGCTCAAAGGAGCTTGGACTCCCCCGCGACAGATGCTATACCAGAGGGAGCTACAGCGCGCCAGCCATGTGATCGATTACTTCCTGCGAGACAGGAAGTCGCGCCCTCGTTTGTCAGGACAGCTCTTTCGGTCTCTGCGGGGAGTTTTTCGGCAACAAAAAAAAAAAAAAAAAAAAAATCCAGCCCATCATTCCGGGTGAGGTACGGCACGGTTTCCAGGACGATAAAAAAAAAACGAAAACCTGTCACAACAGGGGTAATGATGTCAGGCCACGAACGTCCCGGGAGGGGCGGAGAGAGCGCCGTACGCAGTTGTGCCGGGACACTTCTGACCTTGAAACGGGACGGAGGGAGCGAGGGAGGGAGGGAGAGGGAGGGAGAGGACGAGCGGACGAGGGTAGTAACTCGAAACGTTTGTCTGCGTAGGGGAGGGCCCTGTCAAACAATTTACGGGGGTATAATAATTTTCTTTTAGTACTGATGATATCTCAAAGGCACATCCATTATCATTCCCCTTTCTCCTCTCTCTCTCTCTCTCTCTCTCTCTCTCTCTCAGAACATATTCCACCTCGCTAATGGATTGAAAGTCTTGGGGTGAACCCACAGTCATTTAAAGATTAATGCCATGCCTGTTTTTTCTGAAGGACAGTCTCGGCAGAGAAGAGAGAGCCAGAGAGAGGGAGAGAAAGAGGGAGAGAGAGGGAGAGAGAGAGGGAGAGAAAGAGAGAGGGAGACACAGGAGGAGTACCAGAAAGAGGCGGATGTGCCTGCCCATCGCCTGTGTCCTTGAAAAGCACCAGACACCTTTTACATGAACAGACGTTAACTAACCTTTAATGCTACGAAATAACTGGATATCAAAATACAATATTACTCATAATAATACATAAAATGATGATGATGATGATGCTGATGATGAAGATCATTATTATTATTGTTATTATTATAGTAGTACTAGTATTGTTAGTATTATTTGTATTATTATGCAATGTTTCACTTTATTATATGCTACTTGACTTTTTATGCATTCATGAGAAATGGTAACGGTCTTACAGTTTTCTGAAGCTGAAAAGACTTCTGAGGTGTAAAAATTGCCCCAAATCTTCTGCCTTTTAGACTACTTTTTAAAATCAGTGTTATTCAGTGACTTAAGCTACTCATTTCCCTTTTGGCCTGGGTATCGTATTATGATACTAATCCTGGCATCGGTATCAAAGTCAACATTCTGGTACACCACCACAGGACAAAAATATAATCAAACCGATGTACCCAAAATCAACATCGTGTTCCTAAAACATAAAAACTGAAATATCGAATATTCAGCCTTCTACAGTACAAAATAAGCACAACAAATGGGAAAATCATGATCATCTTTCACGATGCAATAATATCGACAGTGCCATATCCAGTCCATGGCAACACCTGAAGCACAAGAAGCACCTGAAGCTATCTACAGCCATCTTAAGGATCTCTCAGGTCTCCCCGTGTGCCCTGTACACCGTGTCTCAAATTAGCTGAGAGCATTTCAAAAGATTTATTTTCACGGCCAGAACACACACAGATCGTAAAAAAAATATATATTAAAAAAGACGCACATCGAAAGCCCGCACAAAAGAAAGTTCTGGTCACGGGGGAGTTGAAAATGGTGCGAAACAGCCAGGACCACACGGCCATGTTTGATCTATGGGACCGTGTTTGATCAGGTGATGCACTTTGGAGAGAGAGAGAGAGAGAGAGAGAGAGCTGAAAATGGATTGCCCAGAAGCTTTTATACACAACCATAAATTAGGCCAAATTTGTCAAAAGCAGGGGAAAAAAAAAAAAAAAAAACATGCACAGTGAGTCAAGGCTAAGTAGCTCGCAAATAAAGCTATATCACAATATGGCATCCATTATGCTGTCAAAATGTTGGTGGGGGGGGGTTGGGGGGGGGGGGGGGTTAGCTTGTGTGCCACGCAGAGACACAAACCCAGACTGTTTAAACACCGTAGTCTTAGAATTACCACAACCAGCAGGAATGATTTTTCTTTTCTCCAGGCCCAAGCTACAACACTCTCCCCTCTCTCAAGTATATATATATATATACATGAAACCTGACAGAGTATTAGATTTCTGTTGCCATAATATAAGTGTGCTGGATGACAAAAACATGTTGCAGTGAAAATATTTTCAAAAATATAATTCATTTTATTTTTATTGAATGTCCCTCATAGTGTAGGATTCAGCATAATGGAATATATGCTTCTGAGATTAAGAGATTCACCAGAGATTCGTTAAAAAAAGAAGAAGAAAGAATTGCAGGGTCTTAGGAAGACACTGTATATAAACGCAGTGCCTTGAAGACCAAGTCTCTGCATGAAGAAAGAAGAAATCGACCCTCCTTCAAAGAGACTTGATCACGTGACCATCAGAGAAGCAGGGGGATGATGGGAAGACGATTTGAAAGGCGCCTCCCTAACGCAAGGGGCACCAGTCC
>CM077287.1:3818187-4002884 GCA_039654925.1 Anguilla pacifica | reverse complement strand
AAATAGAGGGAAAGAGAGGGAGAGTGAGAGGGAGAGAGAGGGAGAGCGAGAGACTGAATTCTCATTCGGTTAAACTAATCAGCTCATGTTCCAGCGCTGCTCCTTGGAGAGGCCGACTGCGTAGGGCTGTTTACAGAGAGCACACGGCAATCTGCGGCGTAGCCTGGGATTCCAAAACCAACCAATCAGATCTGGGGGGGGGGGAGCGAGGGAAGGGGGGGGCATGATTACTTTCCCAGTTGTCAGGTATTCCACATGCTTTTCTGCTTTGAGGGGTTGGGGGGGGGGCACAGGGGGGTTTCAGGTTCTCCCACTGACACAATTCTCTGTTGGAGGAGGGTGGGGGGGGGGGGGGGTTCACTCTTCGTTTTTCTGGAGTGGCAAAAAAACTCACAGACATCGAAAGACGAGGAGTGAGGTGCGTCCGTGTTAAGCGTTCACAGCAAGAGGTGAGAGAAATCTCCACTTTAAAGGCGCTGAAGTTATTTACATTTCCCATTATCCGCTTAGGCCATTACTTATTCATTCATTTATTTATTTATTTCGCACAGCGGCTTAGTTAAATGTTTTAATTTGGGGCCAAAGTGAGAATTCTGAAGCGTTCAGCGGTGGCGGGAGGCGCGGGGGGGGGGGGGGGGGATAAGGGGGGGGGGTTGTTTACGATAACGCATTAGACGCAGGGAACACTTCCTCTAATGGGGCACTCTGCTGCTCTGACCAATCGCCCGGGAGGACCCAGGATCTGGCTCTGCCCCGTGCGCTCCTTCGGTTGGCACGGCAAACGGTCGTCCTAAACGAGGCGCGTCCACCCCCCCCCCCCCCTCCTGATTGGCCCCCCGCCGCGTTGTCATTCCGAGAGCGTGCTCAGATTTTATTGGTCCTCCCCGCGGGACCCTTCATGAATATTCCACACGGCGGTGAGTGGACAGGTAACGCCGCTCCGGTGCGCCTCCGCCCTCTATGGTGGACGGTGCAAGGGGAAACGACGGGACTTGGCCCTGCTTCAAAGGGACAGGTCCCCCCCCGGTGACTGCAAATCCCCGGGCCCTGATTGGGCAGAACTCCGCGAGATGGAGGGCCTTGGGGAAGCGGAGGACATTGCAGCTAAACTGAAAAAACAGACACATCCCTCAGCTGGCCTGAAGTTTTGGCTGAAGAAGAAAAAAACGATAGCAACCCATTATAATTTAGCATATGGATGAAAAACGTTCAGATGAAACTAGCATGAATATGATGATAGCGTTGCGCTAAAGCCAACAACAGGCCTTTACTTTCCATAATATAATAGAGATTGCGGGAGAGAAACCTGGATGAAACTAGCATGAGTCAGATGATAACATTACACTAAGGCTGACCATAGGCCTTTGCTTTATTCATGACATCAAAGTTTGTCTGAGAGGAACTAACATGAACTTGGGGCTGACATGGAGAATACCCTTTTCACACAAAAATATACATTGTGTGATTTTTGCCAGGATTGAAAAAGAAGTTTTTGTTTTGCTTTCTCAACCCGGACTCTATGCTTTGTGGAAGGATGCTGAATGAATTGAACGGCTATTGATACGCTTGTACAAATTAATGAATGGATATTGATACTGTACCTACGTACAAACACACAGAAACCGCAAGTTTCTGAAAAGGGGAGGAATTAGATACAATGGCATTTCCATCGACGAAGAACCAGAACGTATACGCAGCTCCACTTAATTTAGTTTGTAATAAATAATGAACGTTTGTATAAGTATTTGATTCTCTCAAAGGTCGATCTCTCATTTCCAGTCCTCCCTCTTCTCTGTATCCTCAAAGCAATTGGATAGAGCTCTAATAGCCTGCTTGGGCCACAACAGACTCGTGCTTTATTTTTATATTTCATTAAGGACGGATCACAGGAGGTCCCCACCCTGAAGTTAAATTGTCTTGGGTGTTTTTTTTTGTTGTTCAATGACTAGACCGCACCCCGAATTTTAACCGCACAATCACGCCCACACACGCAAGCTCACACACACACACACACACACACACACAGAGAAACCATTTATGACAAAGGAATCGCTGAGGCCTGAATTATACATACAGTCGTAAACATGCAATTTTCCTGATGGTAATGAAAAAGGAAAGGGACACAGTCACTTTGTAATTTTCATGGAAATCACCTACGGAAGAAATCTAGAAAATTTGTCGCAGGTAGGATTTTATACAGGGCGGACGACACCACTGACAGCCACGGCGTTCGTCTGAACCTCGATTTCTTCAAAAAAATGGGGCTCAAAGGAGCTTGGACCCCCCGCAACAGATGCCATACCGGAGGGAGCTACAGCGCGCCAGCCATGTGATCGATTACTTCCTGCGAGACAGGAAGTCGCGCCCTCGTTTGTCAGGACAGCTCTTTCGGTCTCTGCGGGGAGTTTTTCGGCAAAAAAAAAAAAAAAAAAAAAAAAAAATCCAGCCCATCATTCCGGGTGAGGTACGGTACGGTTTCCAGGACGATAAAAAAAAAAACGAAAACCTGTCACAACAGGGGTAATGATGTCAGGCCACGAACGTCCCAGGGGGGCGGAGAGAGCGCCGTACGCAGTTGTGCCGGGACACTTCTGACCTTGAAACGGGACGGAGGGAGCGAGGGAGGGAGAGGGAGGGAGAGGGAGGGAGAGGACGAGCGGACGAGGGTAGTAACTCGAAACGTTTGTCTGCGTAGGGGAGGGCCCTGTCAAACAATTTACGGGGTATAATAATTTTCTTTTAGTACTGATGATATCTCAAAGGGCACATCCATTATCATTCCCCTTTCTCCTCTCTCTCTCTCTCTCTCTCTCCCTCTTTCTCTCTCTCTCTCTCAGAACATATTCCACTCGCTAATGGATTGAAAGTCTTGGGGTGAACCCACAGTCATTTAAAGATTAATGCCATGCCTGTTTTTTCTGAAGGACAGTCTCCGCAGAGAAGAGAGAGCCAGAGAGAAGGAGAGAGAGGGAGAGAAAGAGAGGGAGAGAGAGGGGGAAGAGAGAGGGAGAGGAGAGGGAGAGAGGCGGATGTACCTGCCCATCGCCCGTGTCCTTGAAAAGCACCAGACACCTTTTACATGAACAGACGTTAACTAACCTTTAATGCTACGAAATAACTGGATATCAAAATACAATATTACTCATAATAATACATAAAATGATGATGATGATGCTGATGATGAAGATCATTATTATTATTGTTATTATTATAGTAGTACTAGTATTGTTAGTATTATTTGTATTGTTATGCAATGTTTAACTTTATTATATGCTACTTGACTTTTTATGCATTCATGAGAAATGGTAAAGGTCTTACAGTTTTCTGAAGCTGAAAAGACTTCTGAGGTGTAAAAATTGCCCCAAATCTTCTGCCTTTTAGACTACTTTTTAAAATCAGTGTTATTCAGTGACTTAAGCTAATCATTTCCCTTTTGGCCTGGGTATCGTATTATGATACTAATCCTGGCATCGGTATCAAAGTCAACATTCTGGTATACCACTACAGGACAAAATATAATCAAACTGATGTACCCAAAATCAACATCGTGTTACTAAAACATAAAAACTGAAATATTGAATATTCAGCCTTCTACAGTACAAAATAAGCACAACAAATGGGAAAATCATGATCATCTTTCATGTTGCAATAATATCGACAGTGCCATATCCAGTCCATGGCAACACCTGAAGCACAAGAAGCACCTGAAGCTATCTACAGCCATCTTAAGGATCGCTCAGGTCTCCCCGTGTGCCCTGTACACCGTGTCTCAAATTAGCTGAGAGCATTTCAAAAGATTTATTTTCAGGGCCAGAACACACACAGATCGTAAAAAAAAAATATATTAAAAAAGACGCACATCGAAAGCCCGCACGAAAGAAAGTTCTGGTCACGGGGGAGTTGAAAACAGCGCGAAACAGCCAGGACCACACGGGCACGTTTGATCTACGGGACCGTGTTTGATCAGGTGATGCACTTTGGAGAGAGAGAGAGAGAGAGAGAGCTGAAAATGGATTGCCCAGAAGCTTTTATACACAACCATAAATTAGGCCAAATTTGTCAAAAGCAGGGAAAAAAAAAAAAAAAAAAAACATGCACAGTGAGTCAAGGCTAAGTAGCTCGCAAATAAAGCTATATCACAATATGGCATCCATTATGCTGTCAAAATGTTGGTGGGGGGGGTTGGGGGGGGGGGGGGATTAGCTTGTGTGCCACGCAGAGACAAACCCAGACTGTTTAAACACCGTAGTCTTAGAATTACCACAACCAGCAGGAATGATTTTTCTTTTCTCCAGGCCCAAACTACAACATCCTTTCCTCTCTCAAGTATATATATATATATACATGAAACCTGACAGAGTATTAGATTTCTGTTGCCATAATATAAGTGTGCTGGATGACAAAAACATGTTGCAGTGAAAATATTTTCAAAAATATAATTAATTTTATTTTTATTGAATGTCCCTCATAGTGTAGGATTCAGCATAATGGAATATATGCTTCTTGAGATTAAGAGATTCACCAGAGATTTGTTAAAAAAAGAAGAAGAAAGAATTGCAGGGTCTTAGGAAGACACCATATATAAACGCAGTGCCTTGAAGACCAAGTCTCTGCATGAAGAAAGAAGAAATCGACCCTCCTTCAAAGAGACTTGATCACGTGATCATCAGAGAAGCAGGGGGATGATGGGAAGACGATTTGAAAGGCGCCTCCCTAACGCAAGGGCACCGTCCCCCCCCCCCCCCCCCCCAACAACAAAGCGGGAGGCAGCATTAACGGAGGAGCCTCTCCCTCCCCGTCCCCTCCGCGCGTCGAACACGTCATCCGTCCGCCATTTTGGCGTTCCCCTTTGTCGGCGGGGAAAAAAAAAAAAACGGCGAGTTTTCCCGTCCCGCGCGCCTCCGGTTACAGATAGCCCAAATCTCCCGGCGCTACCGAGCCCGGGCAATCCTTATGTTCGGCTTTCACGCTCCTTAAATCATTAAGGAACGTATATCGCGGGGAGAAGCTTCATGGGGGCCTGGTGGTTTTATGTGCTCTCCGACGGGACGTGACGCACACACACATGGGCCAGTCTGCCGCTCCGCTGCTGCGTATTGGTAGCTCCTCGGGTGGGGGGGGGGGGGGGCGGGGGGGCAGTGCCGGCAAACATGTAAGGTTTCTGGGACAAAAGACCAGAGTGAAAAATACAACTGGAAAGACTACGAAAACCCTCCCTTTTCCTGTCTGCCTCCGTTTTCCGACGTGAAGCTGAAATTTGAGGCTTTATAACCGAATCTGATATCATTAGAGGGGAGAGAGAGAGGGGAGAGGGAGAGAGAGGCAGATTGTTTCATAATTTTTTCTTTTATAGTCTTTGCTGTTTTTTTAACCAATACTATGTTGATGTCATACCAATACAGCCTCTAAATATGAAAAAAAGGGAGAGGACTCAGTGACAAATGCAAAGAGATAAAGAGAAAGAATGAGAAGAGTCAGCGGCGAACGCGTGAGAGAGAGAGGAAGAGAGAGATAGAGGGAGAAAGACAGAAGAGAGAGAAAACAGCCTGAAGAAGGGATGAAATGTACATCAGTTAAAGCAGGCCAGCAAAATGAACATCTGAGGGTGTGGTACCCCAAAAGGAAGGGCTGAGGGTGTGGTACCCCAAAAGGAAGCTCTGATGGTGTGGTACCCCAAAAGGAAGGGCTGAGGGTGTGGTACCCCAAAAGGAAGCTCTGATGGTGTGGTACCCCAAAGGAAAGGCTGACAGTGTTGTACCCCAAAAGGAAGGGCTGAGGGTGTGGTACCCCAAAAGGAAGCTCTGTGGGTGTATTTCAGGGACGGTAAAAGGCGGGACAGCAGACTGAGTAATGGCCACAGCTCCCTACCTCTAAATTCTAACTCAAATGCTAAATGTGCCTCTTTAGCATGACAAATGAGCTTGTGCTGCAAATGGGACAAAAGCACACAAATGACCCAAACAAACTCCCAACCCTTAAAGAACAGCAATAAGCTAAAGTAAAAAAACATCCTCCCCCTCCCCGTACACACATACGTTATGTCAAGTGACAGAATTTTAAACAAGCAGTTTGTGAAACCTCTGCCTCACAATTAAGTATGATGTTCTTACACACACAGCGCATTAGCCAGCCCACACCCTCTCCTAAATTACCTCAGGCAGAGATTTATTGAGTTGTCATCTCTCTCTGCGTCTCTTACTCTCTCTCCCTCTCTTCCTCTCTATCTCTTACTCTCTCTCTCACACACACACACACACTTTCTCTCTCCCTGTCTCTCTTACTCTCTCTCCCTCTCTTCCTCTCTCTGTCTCTTACTCTCTCTCTCTCACACACACACACACTCTCCCTCTCTCTTTCTCTCTCTCTCTCTCTCTCTCACACACACACACACACACACTCTCCCTCTCTCTCTCTCTCTCTCTCTGTCTCTTACTCTCTCTCTCACACACACACACACACACACACTCTCTCTCTCTCTCTCTCTCTCTCTCCTGCACCTGGCTGACCCTCCACGCTCGGCTTGTGATGAGTCACTCTCAAGCTGCAGGTGGGAGGCGAGATGCTCGCTCTGTTTCGCGGTGGCCCCTTCTGCCACGGGACGGGGCGGGGGGGGGGGGCGGGGACGGGGTTGGGGGGAGGCGGGGGCCGCTGAACGCTGATGTTACTTACGCTCCGCCTGCACCTTCGAAAATACCAAATAAAAAGACCCCCACTTTAAATGTCCCCTGAATCACCCATAGAGGTATTCAAAAAGATAAGAGGGCCGTGCTGCGCCCGTCCCGGACGCGGCCGCCCCTCAGTCTGGGTTACTCAGGCCCGGTGTGACACGTCAGCCAGGCGTCCGAACGCTCCTCGGGACAGTAACAGATAGCGCACCCTCGCCTTCCGCTTAAAGCGCCCGTCCCTTTTGATTTTTCTGCGGCAGCCGACGAAGCCATTTTCAGATACGTCCCGGGTCAAAAAACTAATTCGTTTTGGATTCAAATACTTCTCTACGCTTGACTGAGCTTGTCTGGTGTATTGGAACCTATGAAATTGCAAAAAAAGAAAAAAAAACCCAGCTTCTGGTCCTCTTTGCAGGCTCAATTGCCCCAGGCAAGATCAACAGGGCACAGAAAAGTGTTTGAATCCAAAAAAGCGAACACGTCATTCGACCCAGGCGTGTTTTCAGACGGACAGTTGCGCACGCTCACGTCAGGTCATGTGACTCTTTTCGGCTGCCCTGTTCTTTGAGAAGTCGACTGTCAGTCGTTCATGTTTACACTTTGAGGTTTTCATGCCGCGAATGTGACATTTTCTAAGCAAAAAAAAACAAAAAACTTGGTTTTCACTGGAGGGGATTATGTACCTTGCGCACCCCCCAACACCCCCCTACCCCCCAGTTAACACTGTCACACAAACCTCAAGGGCATGAATTCAATGGAGCATCGGCCACCGGCCTACAGGCACTCAGCTGGGGGAATAAACAACGGGACGACCGTCACTAACTCAAAGTGCCTTTTAAACGGACTTGATTCCTCCTGCAATCCTTCCCCCCTTCCCTCCTTCTCCCAACACCACGGCTCTTCTGTTCTGTCTGTCAGCCCCGAAAAAAGCAGATGGGAATAAATCAGGGAATGGGACATCTCCTGATTTTTAAAAAAATGATTAATCAGGAAAAAGCTGATGGTTTAGACCCTAAATTGTCTTAAACCAGAAGCACAGAACTTTGAGTTTGTCTTGGCCCTTTGTTGAAGAGGAGATTTTTTTCCTTCCTTTCTCAAGTCAGTGTTCTAGAACTCCGCTGCTGTCTATCATGAGTAGTGACTGTGACATCACCACTGATGTCAGAATGTTCCGTCAAGGACATTCTAATCACGTATTTATGATCCTGCACCTTAAGCACATACAAATGAGGGCTTCTGTGCTCTAACAGCAGAAGCTAAATACTAATGGTCCCCAGAGACAATTACTGGGGGTTGAAAGTTGGTATTTCATGATTAATTAGAAAAGAAAAACACAGAACAGAAACTCACATCCACGAATAACGTGCGCATCTCTCTCGAGAAGCATAATCCGGATTTTAGGAATCTCAGTTTCCCCCAAAGGTCAGTTCCCTCCTCACTTAATTTCGCACCGGAAATATTTTTCGGACATTCCAGGCTCTGCCCGGGCCCACCTTCAGTCTGACATCACTCAACACCTGGATATTCTTTCAACCCACTAGGCTAGGCTCCAAAGAAAGAAAAAAAATTAAAATCGACTCCAAAAGTTCCACAAATTCCTCAGGTCAGATTGAGTTTCATGTGGGAGGACAGAGAGACCACGCAGGACCACAGTGTCCCTCTCAGCCCGGGACACTGGCCCAGTGTCCCAACCGCTCCCCCAGGCACGCAAAACAAGGTTAAGTGGGTGGATTATGTTCCCAGCATTGACCCAAAACAAGCTTTACCCCATTTTTTTGTTTTGTTTTGTTTGACAGCTGGGGTTAATTTTGGGATGCCCAGTTGGATGGACTGGGTGGCACTGCCCACCTCTATAACTTGGCCACCCCAGGTGCCACCCCTATTTTTCCAGCTAGAATAGAGCATGATGATTGGCTAATATAACTGTTGCCAATAATGTGGCCTCCCTTAATGAGTCTGTGACCAACCCAACGCCCCCCCCTAATCCTGGGTACCCCCTAAGCTTTACCCCTTTTTTGTTTGACATAGCAGCTGGGGTTAATTTCGAGGTGGTGAGGAGGGTTAGTCTAATCCTGAATAGGGCAGGCGATAGCCGAGTGCTAAAGGTGCAGCTGATTGCATCGTTAGCGAGCTAACGAAGCGCGGCGCCTCTTCCCGATTGAACCGTTTTCGCAAACACAAAAAGGGGAGAGAACAAGGGGGCGAACCGCTGACTGGACCATCGAGGGATTCCCCCCCCCTCCCCACCCCCTCTTTTTTCCCAGCATTCCTCGGGCTTGCCGTCCACCCAGCCGATTCTTGCTCTGGAAGCCCACACACGCACTCATGGCCGAACGACCGCAGGCTCATTGCTCAAGTGGAGGTAAAACAATTACCGGAATCCCAAAATCAATGTCACCAGACAAACAATAAATTCCTCCCGCCGCAGCTGGAAGGGGTGGCGGGGTGGGGGGGGTGTGGCGGGGGGGGGAGAGAGGCGCTTATGTCTAATTAACTTGTATCCTCCTGGCATGTTATCTTTTGCTAATAGCTTCTGTTCACCTGGAATTTAACCTCTGGCGGGGCAGTGTTGGGATGCGTACAGAGAGGCTGACGCTGGTGAAATGATTTTAGAACAGGAACAGGAAAAGTAAAAAGGTAAATTAGCGTGTAAATTAGCGTGTGAATTAGCGTGTGATCACGTGCGTCACGTGTTTCAGGGAAACGGAGGTTCTGTGAAACCCCACCAGGGTGGCTGAAGAATTTCCGACATGAAATGAAATCCTAATCTCACCCACGGACCCAGAGCTGGAGCACACACACACACATGCACACTCATGCACATACACACATGCAAACACACACACACACACACACACCATACACACACATGCACACTCACACACGCACATGCACACTCACACCCACACGCGCACGCACGCACATACAAGTGCAAGCACACACACACACACACACACCATACACACACACGCATGCACACACACATATGCACGCACATGCAAACACACATGCAAACACACACACACACACACACACCATACACACACATGCACACTCACACACACGCACATGTGCATATTTGCACGTACACGCACACTCACACACACGCACACACACACACCATACACACACACTCACGCACACATTGATTCAGGCCAAGCAATTTCCTCCGCATTTAGGCTCCAAGCAGTGGTTAAAGTGACTTGGGAATGAGGCAGGAAAATCCATTTGGATTCACACAGCTTAGCTTGAGCCGGAGAGAGAGAGAGAGAGAGAGAGAGAGAGGGAGGGAGGGAGAGAGAGAGAGAGAGAGAGGGAGAAAGAGAAGGGGGGGGCATATTTCCTGAGACCAGACGAAGGCTGCGTTCGGGAACACAATGTTTGGGTGAAAAAAATAATTAAATTGTAGGCATCGTGGTGGGGAGAAAAGATAATCCTGGGACACAGGGGAAAGGTTTTCCACAAAGCTCTACAACAGGAGGGATATGACCCCCCATCAACATTTCCTGAAGTCTTTCACCAAATGCTAGAGCCTCTCTATCCTCCCTCCCTCCCTCCCTCCCTCCCTCGCTCCCTCTCTCTCTTTTACCTCACTCTCTCCTCCTTTGGCTTTAATATTCTCCCCTTTCTCTCACTCTTTCTTAGGGTTTATATAAACCACCGTTTCTCTCTCTCTCTTTCTTAGCTCCTATTTCTCCCCTCTCTCTTGCTGTCTCTCCCACTCTCATCTCTCCTACTCACTCTCTCTTATCTCTCCTCTCTCATCTTTCCTTCTCTCACTTTCTCATCTCTGCTCTCTCTCTTTCTTCTCTCCTTCTCTTACTCTCTCTCTCTTTCCCCCTCTCTCTGACCTTCTCTCCCTCTCCCCCCTTCCCTCACCTCTCTCTCTCTCTCCCCTTCTTTCCCCCTCTCTTCCCTTTCCTCACCTCTCTCTCTCTCTCTTCCCCCTTTCTCTCCCCTTCCCTCACCTCTCTCTCTCTTTCCCCCTCTCTCTGACCTTCTCTCCCTCTCCCCCCTCTCTCCCCTTCTTTCCCCCTCTCTTCCCTTTCCTCACCTCTCTCTCTCTCTCTTCCCCATTTCGCTCCCCTTCCCTCACCTCTCTCTCTCTCTCTCTCCCCCCTTCCCTCACCTCTCTCTCTCTCTCCCTCTCTCTCCCCCCCCCCCCCCCCCCCCCAGCCTCAGGTTCTCTCTGGCCCGTTCCTGCGTTCGTGTGGAGGCCTGAGCAGCACTCTCTCCCCGCACACGGAGATAAATCATGCATGAGGCCCCGTGCGGGCATGTCCGGGGCCTAAATGGATTATTCTAGAAGAGATCAATGCGCCGGCACGAGGATTTTATTATTGCGCCAGATGAGAAGTACAGGGCCCTGAAATCTCCTGCGCTAACTCAACCCCTGCTTACATTAGCCCCCACCGCCCCCCCCCCCCATCCGACCCCCCGTCATCGCAGACAGGGAAAGGTCACCCCCCCATCGCCCCCCCCCCCCCCTTTAAATACACAAATAAAAAACAATAATAAAATCGCGACAGGTACAGTATGAATCATTCATGGATATTAAGCCCATAAATAAAAGATGTTGGCGTTAATAACCCGCTTACTCCAGGGGGGGTAAAGACGCCTGTCCCTTCGTTGTCTGAACACATTAACCTCCCGAGCCCCCCCCCCCCCACCCCCACCCCTGCGGGGGCGATTCTGGGGGTAGTGAGGTGGTAAAGAGGGGTACAGCGGTGACCTCCAGGGCAGCGGCTGAAGGTGTCTGCTGCTGCTGCAGGACCCGCCCAACCCACCCCCCCTCCCCCCCCACTTCCTTCTTCCCTGGGGGGCCCCCCGTCTCTCTGCTTCAGCAACAAGAGCTCTGCCCAGCCGGAACGCAACAGCCGATCATGGAGAGGCTGCAGGTTGGAGGCGGACGCTGGTGTCATTAGTGTGTATTCAGGACTGCTTTTCCCATAAGTCTGTGGGTGAGTGTGCTGGTGGGTAAAAGGGAAGGGGGGGAGCGATGGGGGGGGGGGGCACAGGGGGAACTGTATGTGTCCACGTGCGCCAGCCTGTGAGACCCACTCTAGATCACTCGAGTGGCGGAGGGAAAAGTGTGAACACCAAAAGACGACAAGAGGCACTTGTACAGTCTGCATGCATGCTGCGTCACGCACAGAAAACTAGGACGCGCACACAGTAACACAAGGGACACACACACACACGCACACACACACACACACGCGCACACGCGCACACATGCTCGCATGCACGCACACACACGCACACACACACACAGCGCACACACACACACACACACACACGCACACGCACACACACACACACACACAAACACACACATTTAATGCAGAAACAGAACAGGCCCTCCTTCACAAAAATGGTAGACAGCAGCACAACTGTGTATAACTATACACATAATAGCCCAACACTCACTACAATGTATAACTATACACATAATAACCCAGCACACACAGTAATGCTCCACACACAGACAAAAAAAGTGGGAAAATGTAGGGAATGGGAGGGGTGGGGGGTGGGGGGGGGGATATCAACTCACAATGGAAAACATGAGGTCAGATTTTTGCCAGGGTCGGTAGTAGAAGCCGGTGGTGTGCATCACCATCACTGAATCAGCTCTCAGGGTCTCTCAGGGTTATTTTCACACTGCAGGTGATATAAAACGAGCCTAAAAGAACGTCCTTTATATTTTGCGCATTAAAAAAAATAAATTTAAAAAACAAGACAGCGATAAAAACGTCTCATCCGACCCCTACAGCACTTCTCAGTGTGACTTGTAAAAGAGTACTCCAAGGCAATTAAACCCCCCCCCCACTCGCCCCCCCCCCCCCCCCCCCCCAGGCCTGCTAATACAGGAAGCCACTCAGTCCACACACTTCCTCTCCCACTGCTGTGGTTCCGTTCCTCCATCAGTGCGTGGATGTGTCCATCCCTCCTCCTTTTCCGCGATCGATATCGGCCCTCCCGCCGAGACCCGCAGGCCGACGGGCCTCGCTTCGCCACGTCAGCCGCCATCGCGGCGAACGCGCTCGACCGCGCTGAGGGCCGAACTGCCAAATTAAGGGGCCCGAACGGTCTCCAAGCCTCGATTACCCCTCCCGAAATGTTTGACGAAAGTTAAACACGTTTCTGAGGGTTTGCGTTCCTTCTTCGTGGCCTGATTTTTCCAATAAATTAGGCAAATGGAAACCAGGAAGCGTTTTACCTTTCTGTGAAACAGGCAGTGATTGTGTGCAATCAGTTAAGGCTGCTCTGAGCTCCATTTATTCGCCTTAATTTGCAAAAAGGCAAATCAGTGAAATGGTTTTTGTCTTCGGTGTAAACAAAATTAAGTGTGTGTAGGTTCTACTTTGTGTGTGAGTGTGTGTGTGTGTGTGTGTGCACGTTCGATTGTTTGTGTGTGTGTGTGTGCGCGCTTGCTTGTGTGTGTGTGTATGTGTGTGTGTGTCTTTGCGTGCGCGTGTGTGTGTGTGTGCAGGTGCGTGCATATGTGTATTTGTGAGGTAGTGGAGGGGTTAGTGAACTTGGATGCACTAAATGTCAGTTCCTCACACACTGGCCAGACATTAGCTCACACGTAGACTCCGGGTTTTCAACGCTGTCATATGAGTCAGCCTCTTCAGCGCATGCAGAGCGGTGAGACACAGCACCACTGCGTCTGCAGCTGAACCTGAGCTATGGTGGAGAGCCGCACGCCACTTTTTCAACATTAAGCAGAGAAGACATTCTGCGTCGAGGAGTCCCTTTTTTCCCCAGGAGCAGCTATCGGGCCCCTCCCCTTATTGATAAAGGTAAGACCTTTTCACCACCTTGCATTTTCCTCACTGCAGGAAAGGCCCGTGGGATTCTTCACAATAACAAAAAACAAGTAGAGGACGTGTGTGTGTGTGTGTGTGTGGGTGGGTATGTGTGTGTGAGGGTGTGTGCGCCCCTGTGTGTGTGTACTGTATGTGTGTGTGTGTGCGTGCGTGCGCCTGTATGTGTTGTGTATGTATGTGTGTGTGTGCGTGTGTGCACCTGTGTGTGTGTGTGCGTGCACCTGTGTGTGTGTGTGTGTGTGTGCACCTGTGTGTGTGTGTGTGTGTGTGTGCGTGCACCTGTGTGTGTGTGTGTGTGTGTGTGTGTGCGCACCTGTGTGTGTGTGTGTGTGTGTGTGTGCGCACCTGTGTATGTGCATCCCAAGAAAAGTCCTTTAAACGCCCTTCAAATTAATTCCCAAAAAGACAAGGTGTGCTCAATCTACTTAGCAGTACAGGAAGACACGCTGCCTATCCACATGACCTCTCCTTCCTTCATACAAGCTCCTTATTAAAGCTCCCAGCTTCAAACCCATTAAAAAGTCAAACTTCACCTTGCTGAGACCCTAAATTATGTGGTCTGCTCCTTTGGATATGAAGAAATATCAAAAGAGAAAGAGGCATGGGGCATACAGTCCCGCATGCCAATCGAGCAAGTTTGAATAAAATCCCACGGTGTTGATCCTCAAAAAAATCAGAAAAAAGCAAGGAAAAGAGAGAAAAAAACTACACATTTGAACACACGACTCACATCGCGAGCTTCAGCAAATGTCCTGAATGCTACTTTCTTGGACAATTCTGGGGGCCGTCTGTTTTGAGAGGGGTCACATGCTGTGTTCCATAAAGATATTATGTAAACGTTTCTCGGTGAGCCCATCCAAAAAACGTTTTATCCGGTTTCCTCGCCTTCCTCTTCCTGCTGACCTTTTCAGTGCAGCGTTTATATGGTCCATCCATCACGTATTACGATCTCCGACAAGAATCTGTCAAGTACTTTCGTGGAGAACTTTTCAAAAAACTGAAATCCCTGGATATTCACTTATTCCGGAAAAGAAAGAATAGTGAGAGAGTGTCTGTGCATGCTTGGCTGAGGCAGAAGTATTTTTGACATTGACATTCTCCTGCTTAGAATTCAAATCTCCAACTTGCGGGAAACATTAAAGAGGAGAAGAAGAAAAAAAACCTGGCTGTTTATCTAAAGGTGACAACTAACAAGCTCCCTCCTGATAATTAGGCTGCCACTTTTTGAGCAACGAGGATTTCCATACGGCCCGTTCTTCATTCTTTCCTCTTTGAAACCTCACGCGCATCCTCTGGGTAATGATAACTCTCCCCCAACACAGCTCTCTCTCTCTCTCTCTCTCTCTCTCTCTCTCTCCCCTCGATGCTAGACTTACTGCTTTGACACTGCAACTGTTGGCTCTTTCAGAAAACATGACACATAATAATGAGGCTGCTGTGGGTGACTCATCTGCAACAGCCCAACTCTCTGATAGGAGAGGATGGATTATAAAGACCCTGTGTTCTTTTCTTCTTATTTGGGGGGGGGGGGGGGGTTCCCAGAATCAGAGGACTGTCTCACGAAGCTGGATTACTGAGTTAACTGGATAACTTCACAGCGTAAAACCCGGAACCGTCTCAAACCTGGAACATGGACTGAAGTAAAAAAAATAAAAATAAAAAGAGCTGTTCCGGGTTTTACTCTCTGCACATTTACCCAGCTAACAAAGTGTGTTGGTGGAAAAGCAGAGTGGGGTCACCTCAGCAGTGACCTCTGTTGGGTCGGTGTGGCACATGCACCTCCTCCCTTGCATTTCTGTCAAGGCCCTCTGAACATCGGAAGCTTCGTCTAAAACCTCTGACTAACAATGCAAAAGGAGACGCCTTTTTGAAAAAAGAGAGAGCTGCTCATCTGGGTCCGCACACTGGGGAGTAGCTTGGTTTTCATCACGTGAGGGACGCAGGTGAAATCCTTTAACCCTTTTAAGGTGTGAGGTCACAAAGAAGTGATTGCAGAATGCTCTCAATGAAACATTCTAACGCTGATGTCACAATCACTGCTGGCAAATTGAAAGCAATGGAGTTCTAGAACAATGAATTTAGAATTTGGAGAAAAAGACATTGAATCTACTCTTCAAAGGGTTAAACAAGGGGAAACCTTGTCATGACAGGGCCGAGCGGCAGGACGCAGAAAGAGAATACCATAAGAGCCTGTTTTGTAGCTCGTGGCGCGAGGTGAACACTCCCGGGGTACTCGCTGCCTAGGTGCTTATTTCTCCGATGTGTCTCCCGCGCAGGTGTTTCACTGTGATTTAAGCGCGGTGCAGTCGGTGGTATTTTTTTTAAGCTGTTCAGGCCGGGAACCCCTGAAAGAATCCCTATCGCAGCTGCCCAAGCGCGCGCGCCGACGAACGAGGGAGGGTATCCTCAGAGCCTGCTTTCTCGCGCTGCCAGGTGTCCGTCATAGAACCACAAGTCAGTTGGGGGGGGGGGGACCACACCCACTCTGCATATCAAATAATACAGACACTATAACAGTATACACTCTCGTGTGTTTTAATTAGGCAAAATAATTATTTTTTCCCCCCTCTGACACACAATTCCTGGCAGCTGCACATTTTAGAATAGCTTATATATGACGGCCCACGGCAGCGTCCACCACATTAATATTAAACTTAGTAGTTCTGATTTATCGTAACAGCGTTTCCTGGGTTATGGCATCTCCTAAGTGAGTATTCGAGCTCGTAAACACCTATATTATTATTATTATTATTATTATTATTATTATTATTATTATTATTATTATTATGAATAATAATATTTTTTAAATTATTCCCTTCATCTTGTCTATCAGGCATCCGTGTCATATGACCACCGAGGGGAGCTACTAAACCCAAGGCGGAGGTACTTCTAAAGGATAAAATGTATTGGAGCTTATTCCGATCGCCAGAGGCACGACTGAATACAACCGTAAATGGAAAAACTTCATTTCTCTCTCTGTACCTTAGCGCGGCTCAAGTGTATATTCGGGCAAATATATCACGGCCGCTGGGCCAGAACTGGAGCCGTGTTCTATACATAAACGCGGTGCAGTCGCCGAAGGTGCTGAGAGAAGACACAATTTAATGATTTCTTCCAGCGAAACGAGATATGAAACATAGATAGAGGTTACTTACTGCAGCCGTTTCCTGGACAAACGCATTTACTGATAGGGGAGGTAGGCTATGCCTCGGGAAAGCAGTCAATAGGCTACTCGAGGTTTTTAAGAGGGTCTTCTATACTGAGTGCCTTAAAATGTTTATCTTTTTTGCAGGCGCATAAATTGCAATAGAAATCGTTCCAATGAAGAATTCAAGCGAAATATAGATAGGTTTCCCTGCGCGAAATTGGCAACTAGAAAACCTGAAGGCACGCACCTTATCTTGTCTGGCTAAAGGGATTGTTATTTAAATTATTATTCACTTATGTGTGCGCTGTTTACGAAATCAATTTGGCGAGTTCTCAATATAATAGCCATATAAAACAAGTGTGTGTGTGTGTGTGTGTGTCTGTGCGCGCGCGCGCGCGTGTTCTGGCAACATTTTCCAGTGATAAACACAATATGATACGTACACTGAATAATTTTAAGATTCTATCTGATTTTTAATGGTAAGTCTTAACAAAATAATGCACATCAATTGATAAAGTTAACCAAATACTAGTATGTGTCTAAAATGATAAGCACATAACATTCAGTAATCACAGAGGAAAGAAACAGCATAATTTAAGATAACATCAAGGAAGTTATGGCTAGGATTTCGTTGAAAGAGTCTGGTCTGCGCACGGGGGCTGTGCCGTCGCTGCAGTTTATACGCTCGTGTATAAGAGAAGTTGCAGCACGAGCCCTTTCGTTGCTTCACAGTGTCCGGGAGAACGCCCTCTTGCAATATTTCTCATGTGATGAAACATAATAGGGAATTGTAATACGCATCTGCATCACGAACGCGATTAGATTACATTACGGAACTAACCCCAAGCCATTTCCAGCCATCATACAAAAAGCAATAACTGCATTATTACTGCCAGAGAGAGAAAAAGATGTATAAACCCATTTTCTTAAACAGTTTGTACCAGGCTGGATAATGCGCCCTGCTATACCGATTACACCCATCCCGACCAGGATATTGAATGACTGCGCGCGAGGCAAGCGCAGATGACAGCCACTCAAAACGAACTCTTCGTGTGATGCAAGGTTTCGACGATCGCGTTTAATCAGCTCCGAAATTCCACTTGTTCCTTGTCCCAAGTCCATTTCAGCCCAAATTGCATCATTTCACCCGAAGCATTCGGCATCAATGGACAGTGGTGCGTTGTCAGTTATTTATTAGTTGTGCCGAGACAATGCGCATATGACGGAGACTCATCACATCGGGGAGATGAAATAGCCTATATGCACTGAACTGGCAAAAGCAGAGGGCAGCCCTTTTCGGAATAAGTTCTCTTTGTATCCTATCAATTTAAGGAAACTCGTGGTGGAATCTGCTCCCCTTGAACAAGTCTCTTACACAGCAGACAAGTGTAGGATTTATTTATTTATTTATTTGCTGGGCTCACGGCATTGATTACCGTCAAATGGATATTGTCTAATGACTATGTCATAAGCTATCAAAGAAGATAGGCGACTAAAGATGAAGAAAGAAAAAAGGAACATTTAGGCTACTAAAAATGTAAGTCAGAAATGTTTATGTGAAGGAATACAAAGTATGGATTTCCGACCGTCCTTCGAGCGTATCCTTGGACCCGCGAGCAGGCTACGCGCGCGCACAAGTGGCTGCAAACCCAGCGCAAGTCCCATCCATCTATGCATTCTCTTGGACCATCTCCCGTGACCGCATTTACTCGCGTGTATTTGTTATACGTCGTCTGATGATCAAATTAATGCATTCACTTTCTCATATCGTGTCCATGAAATTTACCTAATGCAATGTATAATTGGACTAATCCCATGCGTTACCTGAATCAGTCCACCCCTCTTTCGTTTCACACCTCATAATAACTATTTGGCAAAAAATAAAAAATAAAAATGAAAAAATAAAAATCCTTAAAATGGAACAATTTCAACAACAACATTATGAGATGTTTGGAAATGTAATTTAAAAACTGGGGAAAGAACAAATAAAAAAATGCAAGCAACCTGACCATTGTTTCATAAACTGAGTATGAAATGTTCGCGAGAACATTCCAAGCAAAACATTCGTTATCTTGTGAGTCTTCTGGAATGGCAAAGCTGTTTGTAAAAGTTTATGTCACTGACATTTAAAAGCACCTACAATGTCACATTTACACAACCTAATCAACAATATTTATACTATAAATATTTACGTTTAAACTTGCTATATGGAAAGAAAAAATAACTTTAGACTGAAATAAATCATCCAGTACTGCATATGAACGAGAAGCTTACATTCCATAACATAGCCCACAATTATAAACTAAGTATGTAGCCTACTACACAAAACCCCCAAGCTACGATAAAAATAAAATTATAAAGACGGGAACAAGCACAAAGCGCGTGCCGCCCTCTTTCAGCGTTGCTTCGCACGAGATCTGCACGTCTGAACATAAACGCAAAACTAACGAATCGATACGTTCGAAACGCTGTGAATCGCGCCAAGAGCCGGGATACCACAAACGCGATCCGAAAATTCTCATTCGAACAACGAGACGGCGGATGCAAACAGTTTTGAACCTAGCAGGGTGGCATGCAGGAGCATCGGGTACATTGGGTTCCACTAGGCTTACGTACCAGCATCATCTTTGCAGTATCAGCACCAAGTTAACCCCGCCAGCTCAAAGCGATCGAATGTTAACCCCTAAACGCAAAGCGCAGTCCGCGTAGACCAGACGCAACCCGCGAGCGACTGCATATACACTCGCAATGCTTTTTATTCGATGCCATTCGTTCCCCTCTGTCCACCAACTCAGTCAGCTGTACTGCAAAGTAAATGGCAGACGCTCATCGTGGGCTGCCTGAGCATCATCCATACATTCCGTAAAAGCATGACACCAGGTGAGGAATCAGCGATGCAATAAAGGCAATGAAAAAATGCCGTACAAAGTAGCCTACAGCGATCTCACCGTTTAAAAAAACAAACAAACAACAAAAAGCAGCGATGCTTACCTTTTAATAACGGTGTTCCTTTCGTTGTTCTTGTGCACGTAAATGTTCCCCTTACATCTTCCATGCAGATAAATAAATAAACAATATTCCTGTTGGATATAAGCGTGCTGCAGCAGATCCAGGGAGCTGGGTTGGTTTAGCCTAGCGGTGAATAATTTTTTTAAATCCCCCCGATAGCGCTGGTTGCTCGGCGCGTGCGATATTGCAGGACTGCCGTTCAGCCCCGCTTCCAGATAGCACAGCTGGCCGCGTTGGAAACTGGAAGGTGATGTCATAGACACTTCCACCCTCCCTTCTCATCCCCCCTCCTTTTTATCCACCCATTCCACTCCCTGTGTCCCCTCCTTCTCCCCCTCCCCTCTTCTCTTCCCTCCCTTGACGTGATGAAGTCATACCATTCCCCCACGCCTCCACAGGCAACGTCCTCCGCCTTCTTGAGCATCCTTTACCGGGGGTGAGTAGCACGAGACAGACCAATGCCGTGGATTTGAAGGCGACCGCCCCCACGTGACCGTGTGGCGCCATCTCTTCTTTTTAAAGAGCAAGATACCAATATTTTTTTAAAAATAGCCTACTCGAAGTTGAGATAAATATACAAAATAAAGACAAATAAAGCTCCATAATTTGCTCTATGTACACAAATAAGAAACATGTAATAATACACTCTCAGAAATAAGGATACAGTGGAGGTACATTGTTCTTCAGGGTACAAATTTCCCTAATGTACCTTGAAGGTACATTAATGTTATATTTCTGGTAAATAAGTACCTTTTACAAGCAAACAGGTACTAATGAATTATGTATTTATGGCCAGGGGTACAATTCTATGTACCTGGCTTTAGGGTACCACCCCAGGGACAGATATTTGCACCTTTATATGCACTTTTTTATACATTTTTGTTCCAAGAGTGTGTTAAAAGGTTAGCTTCAAAACCATTAATTGTTGTCTATTTAACATGCAGCGTTCTGGATTCTTGTATTCTTGGATATTTCTGAATAATGTCTGTGTATGTTACTTAATTTTTACATTTATTTATTTCAAATTTTTGAGTAGGCCTCTCTAATCCTAATATTTAATTGAGATTGTAACACTTTAATTAGATACCTAAACACAGCACAACCAGCAATATTAAATTAAGTTGTATTTCTCCTTCATTATAGATGAGAGAAATAACGAACTGAAGGATAATTTACATTCATATAAGGATTAAACATTAATGGTACAAATCATCGCTGCTTAAAAAGATTAATATGTACTCAGATAATTAAGCTAAGCAAAGCTTAGGTTATGAAAAGCTTATGAAAGCTGGTTTTGCTCTTTTGCAATGTGGCTAATATTTAGGCTAACGCTGTGATCAGTACCACTGAAGATGACAACAGTCAAAACATATTGAAAACTTAGTAATTCTGTTTTTGCAGATATTTTTTCCAGACATGCTAAGGGCTCAACTCAGTCTGTGATTGCAGTGCTATTAGAGAGATAGCAATGAAAAGATGATGACAGTGTGTTTCCAAATCTCATGACCCATGAAAAAAATGGAGAAAAAAAGAGTCATACATTTTATCGTATAAGTTTTTCTTTTTCAGTAGTGCGAAGAAATGACCCTTTGCCCACGTTTGATTGTATTTCATGTTTTTTTTTAATGAATATAAATGTTTGAATTCTTCCTCTGTGGTTTCGACCAGTAAGGTGACACCACAGCTGCCTCATCCTTTTTCATTGTCACTGAACCACCTTGCTGCTCTGCTGAATGTCCTACTCCACACCAAAGACTCTGTAAACCGCCCAGATACTAAACTTCAGCCCTGCTGAATGTCCTACTCCATACCAAAGACTCTATAGACTGCCCAGATACTAAACTCCGGGCTCAGCAAAATGTCCTACTCCATACCAAAGACTCTATAGACCAACCAGATACTAAACTCCAGCTCAGCTGAATGTCCTGATCGATACTAAAGACTCCATAGACCACCCAAATACTACACTCCAGCTCAGCTAAATGTCCTACTTCATACCAAAGACTCTATAGACTGCCCAGATACTAAACTCCGGCTCAGCTAAATGTCCTACTCCAAACCAAAGACTCTACAGACCGCCCAAATACTACACTCCAGCTCAGCTGAATGTCCCAATCGATACTAAAGACTCTATAGACTGCCCACCAAACTCCAGCTCAGCTAAATGTCCTACTCCATACCAAAGACTCTATAAACTGTCCAGATAATAAACTCCAGCTCAGCCAAATGACCCGATCAATGCTAAAGGCTCCATAGACCACCCAGATGCTACATCCAAATTCTTAGGGTTGACAACTATTCCATACACCTTCTGAAATTTAATCAACCTTTAAATTGTAAGATTACAAATATGTCATTCAGGATGTTCTTAACCGAACAGTTTTATACTGATGCATCAGTAGCTACTGGCAATTAAAAGCAACACTAGAATACTGACTGACAATTTAAAAAACCTACACTTGACAGGGTTAAGGGGTGTGATCAAGGACAATACCGAGGCATTGGATGTTCTGCTCTGTAATATTGCTACAAGAAATTCCCAATCCCACCGTATCATAAGAACCATATAGTCAACTGTGCTGAAACCTACACTTCAAGGGACAACAAATAAAAACAAAATACAAAATAGTATTTTAGAAAATATATTTTCACTGTTTTTGGCATCCCAGTCACTCGTGCTATGTCAAAATAAAATAAATAAAAAATATTTAAACCTTTTTAATTAGACTTTTAACCAGGATGGTCAGTTGAGAACAAATTCTCATTTCTCCGACGACCTTTCTTTACCATGTCTCAGCAGGTAAAGAACACGGGAGGATGTTGGAGCTGAATATCTGGTGATTTTACAGAATCTGTGGCAGGTAAAAAAAAAGAGAGGATGTTGGAGCTGAACATCTGGTGAGTCTACAGAATCTGTGGCAGGTAAATAAAAAGAGAGGATGTTGGAGCTGAACATCTGGTGAGTCTACAGAATCTGTGGCGATACATTCCCCCGCACCCAAAATGCGCCCGTCTATTTTCGCCCGTACCCTCGCGCTGACCCCTCTCCCGGCCCTTTTCACACCCCGTGCTTCTCCCGCGAGGTCGCGTGTCAGTCACCCCGGCGACGAGAGACGGGACGGGATGGGGCGGAGGGTCCTAATTAGCCGTCCGCTCACATTGCGTGTCGCCTCTTAGAGGCCCGGGGACACCGTCGATTTTACTCAGGGTGTGTGACGCACACACGGACGGCGGCGGGACAGCCACCTGGGTCCTTGTTCGGCGGCAGGCAAAGCAGCGCTGCGAACGCGGCGCTTAATCGCTAACAGCGCTGACACCGCGGATCACTACGCCCCCGGAAAGGTGTGCCGGTCGCGTGCGGTGCGAGAGCCTCGTTTTTTTTTTTTTTTTTGGGTTTCCTGTCGAGAGGACGCTGCGTTTGACCGTCCCGTGGCTGTAGGCTGAGGAACGGGGACTTGTGAGGTTGTTTATTATTTATTTTATTTTTTTTGGTGGGAAAAACTATGCGGGCACTGTTAGTGGAGCCAACTGCCCCTGTCAGTTCTGCGGTTGTTGATGTTCAAGTGGTGATGGAGGGACACTTGTCTCATTTAATTAAGAGGATTTTTTTTAACCCAAGGATGAATGGGTTTCAACTTCCCGGCAGTTTGGTGGTGTTGATGAGTTGGAGGCTCACACTTGTTTTCGGGTGCATCCCAATTATGGTATCTATGGCAACAGTGCCAACAGGTATCACAGGCAGGTGGGCATTGGTGAAAAACACCCTAAAGAATGCCTGCAGGTGCTGGGGTTCAGGCCTGGCGTTTACTCTTTCTGCTCTGAGCTCTTGCCTAGCGTCTTTGTGACAGTTTCCTGCAATAACATTGAATAATCATTGAGTTGAACTGAACTGAATCATGCTCCAGGTTGTGCAGCAGGTTAGCGTCGTTTCTCAAGTTACGCTCAGCGCCTCGGTGATGTTGCGCCTCCACACGAAGGCTCTGGAATGTCCTTCGGCCAGGTGTGGCGGCATTTTCTCGCTCGGCTCTGATGGATGCACTTACGCTCTCCGTTTCACCGTAAAAGGTGCTGCGAAAGAGAGAGAGAGAAAGAGAGAGAGAGAGCGAGAGAGAGAGAGAGAGAGAGAGAGAGAAAGAGAGAGCGAGAGAGAGAGAGAGAGAGAAAGAGAGAGAGAGAGAGCGAGAGAGAGAGAGAGAGAGAGAGCGAGAGAGAGAGCGAGAGAGCGAGAGAAAGAGAGAGAGAGAAAGAGAGAGAGAGAGAGAGAGAGAGAGAGAGAGAGAGAGAGAGAGAGCGTCTCGTAGTGTTGTCGCTCTCCTTCGGCTCGGCGGTTCAGCGAAGCGGACGACGCGTCCTTGCGCCAAGCGCGCTCTCCGCCGGACGCTTTAGGCCGCCGCGCATTTGGAAGGACGCCACGCGGCGACAGTCGGGCCCCGGAGCCCCTCGGCGCTGATCAGCCCGTAGGGGGAAGAGGGGTCTTCAGAGGGTTTGTGGCCAGATGAACAACAGACAAACAACTTTAAAAAGCATGAGACATTCATCGCGCATAAGTGGATCAGACTGCGTGGTTAAAATGGCGGTAAATGAGCGCTAACCCCGGCGTTTCCTGGTCGCACGCTTTCGTCATCGCACGCCTTTACCCAGCGTTCCGATCAACCCTCTGTAGATGTTCTAAAAGTTCTAAATAAGTCGGTGTTCTAGAACTCCGCTGCTTTCAGTCGCCAGCAGCGGTTGCTGCGTCGGCACCGGAATGTTCGGTTAAGAACGTTCTAATTGCACGTTTGTGACCTCACAGCTTAAAGGGTTAAAAAATAGGTTCAACAGGAGGCCGGTGTCGGCCCTGTCTGTGGTGTGAGGCTCAGGGAAGGGTGAATGCAACTGTGTTGGGGTCTGGGGCCCTTTGACCCTTGAGAACAATGGGTTGAACAGAGTGTGTGTGTGTGTGTGTCTGTGTGTGTGTGTGTGTGAAAATACATTTGATATGGCACATGTCTCCATCATTCCTGTGTCAGTGTAGAGAAGGAGAGAGAGAGAGCGAGAGTGAGAGACAGTGTAGGGCAGGGGATAGAGAGACTGCGAGAGTGACAGACAGCGTGTGAGAAAGAGAGACAGTGTGTGAGAAAGAGAGACAGTGTGTGACAGAGAGAGAGAGAGTGAGAGACAGTGTAGAGAGAGAGAGAGAGTAAGAGTGAGAGACAGTGTGTGTGTGAGAGAGATAGAGAGAGAAAAAGACCTCCATGTGTGGTGGAGACTCCATGAATGACACAGCATGGTTCACCTGCTCCGCCCAGCTGCGGCTGCTGGCTGCTCTTTCAGACAACGACATTCAGGTGGACCCCTGGGGTGCCGTCGACCCCAAACGATCTGCCTCAGCCTGAAAATCCCCTTCGCCCCGCCGCAGCAGCCTATACCAGAGGCCCCGCCCCAGCAGCCTATACCAGAGGCCTCACCCCAGCAGCCTATACCAGAGGCCCCGCCCCAGTAGCCTATACCAGAGGCCTCAACCTGAAAATCCCCTTCGACCTCGCCCCAGCAGCCTACACCAGAGGCCTCACCCCAGCAGCCTATACCAGAGGCCCCGCCCCAGCAGCCTATACCAGAGGCCCCGCCCCAGCAGCCTATACCAGAGGCCCCGCCCCAGCAGCCTATACCAGAGGCCTCAGCCCAGCAGCCTATACCAGAGGCCTCAGCCCAGCAGCCTACACCAGAGGCCTCAGCCTGAAAATCCCCTTCGCCCCGCCCCAGCAGCCTATACCAGAGGCCTCACCTCAGCAGCCTATACCAGAGGCCTCACCCCAGCAGCCTATACCAGAGGCCTCACCCCAGCAGCCTATACCAGAGGCCCCACCCCAGCAGCCTACACCAGAGGCCTCAGCCTGAAAATCCCCTTCGCCCCGCCCCAGCAGCCTATACCAGAGGCCTCACCCCAGCAGCCTATACCAGAGGCCTCACCCCACTAGCCTATACCAGAGGCCTCACCCCAGCAGCCTATACCAGAGGCCTCACCCCAGCAGCCTATACCAGAGGCCTCACCCCAGCAGCCTATACCAGAGGCCTCAGCCCAGCAGCCTATACCAGAGGCCTCAGCCGAAGACCGGCCTCATCGTTTTCATTTTCACTTCATTTCATGTTTAAGCCTGCGTCTCCTTTTGTCTCTCGCTGAGCTCCTCGCCATTTAAATCTTTTATATCTCTTCCCCTCCCTCCCTCCCTCCCTCCCTTTCTCTCTCTCTTCTCCCTTTCTGTCTCTGCCTCCCTCTCTCTCCTCTCCATCCTATCGGTGTCAGACATCTCCGCTCTCTCTCTCTCTCTCGCTCTCTCTCTCTCTCTCTCTTCGCTCGCCCCAAGGGTGCCGTGCCGAATATAGAACCCCGATGATGACACTCTTAATGAGAGCCGTTGCTATGAGACAAACCTTGAAACAGTTGGTTAATTGTTAATCCTTGGGCCCGGCACTGGAAAGACAACAGCTTCCCCAGGTTCGAAGCCCGGAGTCCCACCGGCGTGCATTTTGAATGAATTCCGTTGTTCGAACGCCGTTTCCTCTTCCTCACGCAAGGCGGGCCCACGCACGGTACGATCTACTTCCTGTCCCCTCTGGGTCACTGCACGGGCATGAGGCTCGGCGAAAATTATAGATCCGCCCCTAGAAGAGTAGGGAAGGAAATGGGCAGCGACTGAAAGGCATCAATTGTAAAGCGCTTTGGAGCTACAGTTAAGGTTAGGGGTCATTTGGTGGCAGATGTGGTCTGGGAAAGTAGTGCAAGAACAGCAGCACCGAAAATGTATTGTACAGTAAAATGTCTTTGAAAAACACACACACACACACACACACACACAAAATAAAACATTTAAAACCAGTTCTGGTGGTGTAAATCTACAGTTGAACCAGCATCGGCGTGCACAGCCAATTAGCCAAATGGACCAGAGTGACTGCTGGTAGACAAAAAAAAAAAAAAAAAAAAACTTGACACAGCCCTCCAGGAACAAGCAGTGAGTTATGGGTCTCGGCTGAAACAGGTCAGCCCAGCCGCGGAGGGCGATGAGAGGGGGAGCGCGGAGGGCGGCTGGGGGCGGGGGGTGGAGACGGGGGGGTCGAGAAGGTTAAGGGGATGAAGAGTGATGGCGGCTGTAGCCTTATCTGACATCTCCTTGAAAAAAAAAAAAAGACTCTTACCATCTTGCCTTTCCAGCTTGGATAGCCATAGATGGATAGTCTAACTGGATATTATATATATATATATATATATCATGCTGTATGCTGTATACACAATATATACATTTATACAGACATTCACACAGGTACAGTGCATACATACAGTACATATGATATAAATGATAATCAGTATAAATACGTTGCATAACACAGGCGATGATTTAAAATGTGCGTTCATACAGCGATTTGAGATTTTGCTGTGTGACCCGCTGCCTTGGCAGACGGACCCGATAAGCGGGCCAGCCCTGAGAAACGCGCTCTGATGATTATCTGGCACTTCTGCCCGCCAGACAGGATGCTGTGGTTGCCCAGTCTGTGCCAGTGGTGATGGTGCCCGGTCTGGGATGGGGTTGGGGGTGGGGTGAGTTGGAGTAAGTGAGGTAGTGTGGGTTGGGGTGAGGTGGAGGGGTCTGGTGTGGTGGGGATGTGGGGGTGAGGTAGTGTGTGTTGGGGCGAGGTGGAGAGGTGTGGGGTGGTGTGGTGTGTTGTGGGTGTGTGTGGGTTGGGTTGGGTTGAGGTGGGGTGGGGGTGAGGTAGTTCAGGTTGAGGTGAGGTGAGGTGAGGAGGGGTGGGGTGGGGTGGGGGGGTGGGTGCAGTGTCCCGCCACGCACGGTGGGGGATTCTGGCTTCCCCTCCCGCTGGCTTGCTGTTGGAGGTTAAGGGGTCCACCCGAATTTCGCTGTTTGAAACTGCAGCCAGTGCTGCAGCAGGGCTGAGCAGATGAACCATGCGCCATTACTCTCCATATCTCTCGCACAGTACTCCCAAAGAAATGCTTTACGTCCACTGATCTCCCGCTCTTTCTCTCTCTTTCTCTGCCCATCTCTCACCCTCTCTCTTTTTCCCTCTCTCTCTCTCTCCTTCTCCCTCTTTCTCTCCCTGTCTCTTTTTCCCTCTCTCTCTCTCTCTCCTTCTCCCTCTTTCTTGCCCTCTGTCTCTTTTCCTTCTCTCTCTCGCTCTCTCTCTCCTCCCTCTTTCTCGCCCTCTGTCTCTTTTCCTTCCCTCTCTCGCTCTCTCTCTCCTTCTCCCTCTTTCTCTCCCCATCTCTCTGCCTCTCTCTTTTCCCCCTCTCTCTTTCTTCGTCTTTCTCTCCCTCTCTCTCTGTCTGTGTCTCCATGTTGTTGAGTTGTTTAATGACCAATGATTTAATGTGTTCTTTTTGATGTTTTGGGTTTCTAAGTTCTCTCATTGGTGGTTATTTATTTATTTGTTGGTTTTATTTTACCAGTGGTCAAATGCAGACCTTTACATGCTGGCATCTCTCTCACAAGCAAGGAAGAAAAAATTAAAATTAAAATTAAAATCTTCACTGAAATTTTTTGCATACTAACATGTACACCCACGCATGCGTACGTGCACACACACACACACACACACACACTCTGCAGTCGCGGGTTTGAAAAACAGCGCTGATGTCTAATTTGTCTCCAAGCCAACCAACCTACATTCAACGATGATTTCAACCTCTGTGGACACCGTCTATCTTCCATCTGTCGATAGGAAATTAAAGATACCGTGTGTGGGATCCCAAAAACATGGCATCTATCTATTGATGGGCGGTGACGCTGGTCCAAAGGTTGGGCTGTCATTGCTAACATGACATTTAAGTACACAGGATTTATAAAGAATAATGCTCGCATTTATGGACTTATCAAGACAAATGTAATATAGACCTGAAATGTCCGCTTGAAATGGAAGCTTTCTTCCCTAAAGAAAATGTAATATATTGCAATACACTATAAGTATGAGGATGAATGAAAAATATAATGATAAAAATATTCCACGGCAATATATCCAACAAGATGTACCGTACAGTATCTTGCCAGACCTCAAAGCAGAAATAAATCTGGCTATATATTGCCAATTGTTGCAATGACTTTTCTGAACTTGATTAGTCAGTGTATTCTATTTCAAAATATTGCTTTATTTTCCATTTCTCTGACAGTCGACTTCACCCCCAGCCTACACAGAACACCCTATCCCTGACCTCAAACGCCAGTCAGCACAGTACACGCAAATGCACGAAGGCATGAGCAGCTGGGTTAAATAGAAATAGAAAATTGCGTGGAATTAAAAAAAATAAAAAAAAATAAAAAAACAGAAAGGGTGACATTGTCCCAAACACGCCTCCCTTCCAGCCTTCCACCCTCACACCCTATTGCGTTTAAAAAACGTCTTTATTCTAATAATAAAAAAAGAAGAAAAGAAAAAAAAAGTCATAATTCTTAACAAAATCTGTTTTATATAACCGGCTTAGCAGGCGCATAAATGTGTTCCGAAGGTTTAAAATTTTTTATTTTATTTTATTTTTTTTTAGGACAGCCCTTTAACCTCGAGTCAAGCCTTATAAAAAGCGTACAGCGAAGAAATTAAAACGTGTAAGCGTGACCTCACGGTTTGGGCTAAAGATAACGTTTATTCTCGCGGCCGGAGGGCTGGGTCTGGGGCAGGGGGCCGGGGGCAGAGGGCTGGTGGCTGGGGGCTGGGGCTGGGGCTGGGACAGGGGGCTGGGGCAGGGGGCCGGGGGCAGGGGGCTGGTGGCTGGGGGCTGGGGCTGGGGGCTGGGGGCAGGGGGCTGGGGGCTCGGGGCTGGGGCAGGGTCAGGGGGCTGGGGCTGGGGGCTGGTGGCTGGGGGCTGGGGCAGGGGGCCGGAGAGACATGCCTTGACCAGGCTGCAGCGGCGTAGGGACCGGCTCCCTCCCTCTCAGTGACGCCAGCCCGCTCCATACTCACATCACGGCTAAATCGAAAGGTGCCCCTTTTTTTTTTTTGCGGCGGTATTTAAAAAGTGCTGTGTGTCAAATTTCTGTCCGATCCTGCTGTTCCCCCGGGGCCCTCCGCACTCACACACACTCATACACACACACACGGACACACACACACACTCATGCACACACACACATGAACACACACATGCACGGACACACACACATACTCATGCACACACACAGACACACACGCACACGCACACGCACAACATTAACAGTTCATTTGCGTTGAGCAGGAAATCGATGTATTAAGAGAAAGGTTGTATGCTATTCCCGGGCGTGAGGAAGGGGGGTCAAAGGTCACCCGCCGGGAATCGATGGCGGAGGGAATAATTGCTTCGGGTGCTTAAAACAGGGCGCCGTGACTCAGACCACGAGGAGCGATTTGCATTTTCAACGGCTGGGGAGATCTTGCGTTACCCACAATGCATCACGTGGCGAAATGATAACTGCCGGTGTGTTGTTGATGGAGGAGTGCAGAGTTTCAGACTGGCCATCTGTGTGCTGGAGATGGCCAGATGACCAGCAGTTACACACCAGACCCCCCCCCCCCCCCCAAACAGTAGGGTCCCACGGTCTCAGGCGCTATGGTCACCTCGCATTCCCCTCCCCTGGTTCAGAGCTGTCCACAGAACAGACAAGATGGCGGACGAAGCAACGTTTGGAATTTTGGCGATGCAGACCAGCGCTTCCAAAACTGTGAGTGATGACAGGGTTTGAGGTTGAACTGAGATAAACTCACGCTAAATTTTTAAAAATGAATAAATAGACGTGCCACTGACCTTCACATCACTTCACTCAGATTGAACACTGCAGCTGTTATATGCGCTTCTCTAGTTACTGTCCACATGCGGTTATGTTCGTGTGTTTAAAAAAAAGAACATCTGAATTCCATATTTGGCCATACATTAAAAAAGTTCAGAGATCTGAGAAAATGAATTCACTTCTTAATTGGGTTATGGGCTCCCCAGTTTTGGGGACGGGTTAGCCTGGACCAGAGATGATCTTAAGTCCTGGACCTGGCGAGCCGCAGGGACTGCTGCTTTTTGTTTTCCCCTTAATACCAGCTCAAACCCAAGAAACCAGGTGAGGTGAGTTAACTGCGTAATCAACTGCTTTAATTGATCAGTCAAGTGCTGAGTAACAACAAGAACCTGCCCACCAGGACTAGGAATGAAGATCACTGGTCTAGACTCCAGGTCAGGGGTCCACAACCCGGGTCCCAGAGAGCCACAGGCCCTGCTGATCTTCCTTGTTACTCTGCTCTTAACCTGGTTACTTGAGTCTGAACACTTTACTCAAGCCCATGGAAAGTCAGCGGATGACGTCACAGTCTCTTTGTCCCTATTACTTTTTTTTTTTTTTTTTTTACCATCTATGATCTTGATGATGTGGGGAAATTCAGGATTCTGACTGAGATGAAGGGGGATCGACTACACCTGGCCTACCAACGGCTCTGCAGCAAATGACCGAAAAGATCAGCCTGAAAATCACAACCAGGGGGCAGCGATTTTTTTTTAACAGAGCAGTGTCATAGACAAGGAGCAGCCAATTCCATTCATGAAGGGCTGGTGTACGTGCAGTACAGGCGTTTCCACGAATTTCCCCGGCTCAACTGGCCAACCAGAAATGACAGTTCACTTATGGGCAGGAGCACAGTGCACAGCAAAACGTTTCATCCGGGGATGTGACAACAAACCACCAGCTGTGGCCTCATAAATGGATTTAAGTGAAGTGTGAAATATGACTGGGCTAATTAATTAATTAATTAAGAGCAGAAGTTCAGGGAGAACAGATGGAGCAGTCCATGAGCACGTACGGCGCTGAACACGCAGGTACTGCAGTTAACAAACACCTCTGTCTCGAAGGGAACGGCCACGGCACTGAACACACACGTCATGTGATCAAAGGGAACTAAGGGAGACGCGTGGACCTGGGGTTGCCAGATTGCTCGGTTTTGGACTGGAATATCTGTTTTTTTTTTTTTTGCATGGTGTGCGGTTTTCACAAATTAGAAATCTGGCAACCTTAGGGTCAAAGAGCACTGGGAGTGACGCGTGAAACTTAGAATTGCCAGATATTCCAGTTTTGAATGGGAAAATCCCTTTTTTGCATGGTGTGCAGTTTTCACAAATTGGAAATCTGGCAACCTTAGGGTCAAAGAGCAGTGAGACTGACACATGAAACTCGGGTTGGTGTGTGTGCGTAAAGTGCCACATGTGTAAATCTGGACACCTCAGGATCAAAGAGCACTCGCAGTGACACATGAAACTAAGGTTGCCAGATTTTCCGGTTTTGGATGAGAACGTCCTCATTTTTTTGCATGGTGCGCGGTCTTCCCAAATCGTAAATCTGGCAACCTTACATGAAACACACCTCTGTTCGGACGTAGGTGTCAGAGCGATGGTGACCTTGGCTGCAGGTAAGAGAAAGAAGCTGTGGCTGGGTGGTTATGTGGGACTCTAAACGGGGGCATACCGTATCCTCAAAACAGACGTGTTAAAAACAACACATAACATGTCATTTTTTAAATGGTAAATGGTAAATGGACTGCATTTATATAGCTCTTTTATCCAAAGCGCTTTACAATTGATGCCTCTCAACACACCTCCATGTCTAGTTAAGGTACAACACATTTTGTGTTACTTTCAACACAGTCTGTGTTTAAAAGTTTCCCTTTCTCTTACACAAAAACAGCTATTTTGATGCAAAACGTGTCGAAAGTAACACAAAAAGCAGTAACACAAAAAAGTGAGTTGGACATTAGCTCATTCTTGTTGAGAGCGTGTGTGGCAGGCACAGAATTAGGAGAAACGGATGAGGTATACACTGGCTTGTGGCAGTTCAGACTTTGCCCACCATTCACGAATGCTGCTGGGTAGCATAAAGGATCGGGAGCTGGGCTCACAACTCACAGGTTCGATGTGTGATTCGGGGAAGAGGCACTGCCAACGCACCCCTGAGCAAGGTACCTAATCAGCACTGGTTCGGTAAATTTGCTGCTGGAAAATGGATAGTATGTTTCTTTCTTTTTTTATTTAAGAAAAATGAAAAAAAAAGTTAATATGTTACATTCTGTGCGATATTTTTTTGTCTGCTCCATCTCAGAGTCGCCATTGGCTGGAGGGGATAGTTGGGGGCGGGGCTTCCCGATGCAGACTTCTGGAAAATGATGGCCACTGAGGATCGAGGTAAAAAAAAACAAAAAAAAACAAAACAAAACAAAAAAAAAAAAACACAAGAGCTCGTCGAACGCTGACACCAGCACTAAACAACACAGCCAGGGATTCCAGGAAGAATTGCGAAGGGGAATAAACAAACAAAACTCAGATTAAGAGTTCAAATGAGCACGGAAAATAATGAGCAGTTTCATAAATAATTTGCCTAATGGAGCCGGGACCAGAATCCAGCCTAATGTTTAGACAAAGCCTTCGTCGGCGCTCCAGGGAGAACATCTTTGCTGAACCATCAAACTTTGGGCTGGTCCAATTCTTAGAGGAATGATTTATTAAACATGATTTGACTATGCATTATTATTATTATTATTATCATCATTATTATTACTATTTCCCTCACACCCAGGGCTCTCTTCTTTTGTATTCCCCAGTAATTTCATTTGTTCTCTTTACTCATCTTTCATGAGACATTTTGGGTCGATAACACTGGAAATTTTAACGTGTTCATTACAATGCTGAGCTTTCACTGTTTACCCCCCCCCCCCCCATTTACTGCACAGAAAGGAAAAAAAATCTTTCCGAGAAAATAAAAGATCCTAGGTTTTAATTTAAGCACCAGATCTGCCTAACATGGCTGAACATATGTCGGGGCGACATAGCTCAGGAGGTAAGCGCGGTTGTCTGGCAGTCGCGGGGTTGCCGGTTCGATCCCCCGCCCTGGGCGTGTCGAAGTGTCCCCTGAGCAAGACACCTCACCCCTAACTGCTCTGGTGAACGAGAGGCATCAATTGTAAAGCGCGTTGGATAAAAGCGCTATATAAATGCAGTCCATTTACCATATAAATGCAGTCCATTTCACCATTTTACACCAGATTTATGGAATTTAGACGCCGCGATGAAGGCCTTCACCGGGACTGCTCGTTAGATTGTAAGTGATGCCAGCGCGCAAATCAACAGATGCCGGCCTTAAGGAGAGTTTTACTTAAACTACAATTACAACAACAAAAAAAACTACAATTATGACCACAATGCACATAATGACTGTAATTCAGCGTGATTCAGATGCAAAATAAAACTGAGCGGGTGCTTAGTGTGCAGTGAGAGAGGAAGATCAAAGCTACGATCAGCATTTCAAATCCGACCTTCTTCAAACACACCTGTACTCATAGGGCGGTAGCATAAACTGCTTGGGCGAAGGCAATATTTAAATTTAAAAAAATGAAAAAATTGAATATAATGGCATATTTACTTCACAAGATAATTTCACCTTGCTACCAGCTGCAAACATTAAACATTAAAAATGAAGTTCATATATACGTGAAACACAAATAATATATATGTAGCACGTAAAAAGTCCAAATCATTTTACTGCGAGAATAGTTTTATATTTTATTTTTTTACAGAATATACATTCCAGACCTTGGTAAAAAACGCATTTGTTTTGGATTCAAATACTTTTCTGTGTTCTATTGATTTTGTCTGGTGTAATTGAGATGGCCAATATGACCAGGAGGCAGGGTTTGCACTTTTTGAGAGTATTTCATTGGTCCCAATACACCAGACAAGATAAGTAAAGCGTAGAAAAGTATTTGAATCCAAAACAAATATGTATTTGACTCAGGTCTGATAGATATATGGCTTTTGGTTCTACTGCCCTCCTTTCACACAAAGAAAAGGCACTTTATTCCAGCTTCTCCTGAGCCCTGAAAGTTAACGTCCTGTGAGCCTGACTAGCTGACTTACCAAAGTGCAGGTAAATATAAACCAGCAGGCTCCTAAAACATGGGTAAAAAGCTGAGATGAGAGAATTATCCAGAGTAGTATGGAAACATTAGATTACAGGCATTTAGCAGACGCTCTTATCCAGAGCGACTTACACAACTTTTTACATTGTATCCATTTATACAGCTGGATATATACTAAAGCAATTCCGGTTAAGTACCTTGCTCAAGGGTACAACGGCAGTGTCCATACCCGGGAATCGAACCTGCAACCTTTCGGTTACGAGCCCAGTTCCTTACCCACTGTGCTACACTCCGGAAACATGCTGAACTGTACTATATTAATTCTGACAATGACAAACTAATGGCAAAACTATACTTTAAGCTATTGACTTTTCATACCCAGAACAGATATTTAATCTTTTACTGAAACTGAATAGTTGTAATATACTGGAGGCATGCGTTATGTATTTGTTGGGAATGTGTGTCAATGGAATTGACAATGAGCAGGACCATTCCATAAAAATAACAATAAAAAAATACAAACATTTTAACAGGAAAATACAAACAAATCGCTAATGCAAGATTCGTTGTTCCGTTGTAACATTACAACAAAAATGTAAGTGACGATTAAGTATTTTCATATCTTGCATTAACAATAAAATTAACACAGAATAAAGACTAATTAATATAAATTAATCAATATGAACAAGGTTCTTCCAAAGGTGCTTGAAATTTATGGCACGTGTTTCTCAATTTTACAAATTAATCAAGAAGTAATTTGTTACAACAAAACCATTAATTTAAAACAGTGCGTTGAGAACAAAAGCTATACATTACAGTTACACCTGTTAATGAATTAGAAAGTTTTATTTTTTAATTACAAAAACAAAGGTACGTGAACAGCATGCATTGTTGTATATTAATCACCTCGGTATAATACTGTTAAAATGGAGAGATTCAATTATACAAGTCATTAAAGAGTCTGGCACAAACGCAATGTTTGGGGATGTCTTCTTGTATTTTTAAAAATGGCTTTATCTTTTTCAGAGTTGCTGCATACATATTGAAAAGTCGGATTTCATGTCAGGCTTGAGAACATTTTCAGGTGCATGGCTGACAAATAAATCCATCTTTGTGAAAGAGATACCTCAGGGATCATGTGTAGCTACACAGAGTGGCCACAAAAGCAATCATAGACAGTGGTCCTGTAGAAATGAGTTTTTGTAAAAATGTCAGATAATCACAGTTCACAGACAAGTTTTTTCTTAGTCATAATGCATTTTGGGAATTTTGTTGAAGTGGATGATTTTAGCATGGAATAGCAATAAAAGCAACCTGTTGACTATTATATTATTAGCAATCTGTTGCTGTTACTGTGTCTGAATGATACTTTAAGGGTAATCAAGTGTAATCAAATCTAATGCATAATTACTTTCTCATAACTGCCAATGAAGATATGCAAAACCACACATGCACACACGCACGCAAGCAAGCACGCACGCACTCACACACGCACACACACATACACATAAATTAATCTGACAAAAACACATGGCAAAAGATATAGCAGTTAAGAACATCAGCTCAATGGGCAGACCTGAACAGAGCTTAATGCTATAGGACCTATAAAATGAGGCTACACCACTGGCTTTATTTTGAAAAGAAATCAACCAATGGATCAGTTGATTTTAACAGACATTTTAAAAATATATTGTCTTTGTTTTCACTCATGGAATAATCTTGCATAATACATGTTGTGAAGTGCATTCCTACTATATTGGCTGTGCCTGCCAAGACATAGAGTGACTGAACACTGCACATTTCCTAACTGTTTTCATTCAAACCAAAAATTTCAAAAGCAGTTTTGCTGCAAGACATAACACATTCCCTTCTTCATTTTTCATGACGGTCAGTAAAGGAAACACAGCCAGTCATTTAACCCTTTGAAGAGCAAGTTTTTGGAATGTTGGAATGTCAAAATTTTAAGTCATCGTTCTAGAACTCCATCGCTTTAAATTACCAGCAGTGACTGTGACATCAGCATTAGAATGTTCAGCTGAGAACATTCTAATCGCATATTTATAACCTCATGCCTTAAAGGGTTAATGATGAAAATGTAGACTGGAGCATAAATGGGTTTGCCTTCTAAGCATTGGCAGTGAGGAGAGAAAAAAAGGTTTATATGTAAATGAATATATTTCCAGGGGAATCACACACACCTTACAGCTCTTTCAAAATGTGAAATTTCTGAAGAGTTTTTGCTGCAAAGCGCAACAACACAGCACATGCTGCTAATATGATCCCACTTACAGCAGCATCAGGAATGGACTGAAACATTGTATCTTCAAATATGCTGACATTTTTGTCACAAACTGACACATTTCAACTTATTGTCTTTGTCAACGTGTACGCTTACACACACACACACATATCATATATATATATATATGATTGGCGGCCTGTCCAGGGTGTATTCCTGCCTCTTGCCCAATGCACGCTGGGATAGGGTCCAGCCACACCCCCCACCCCCCCGTGACCCTGCTCAGGATAAGCGGGTATAGATAATGGATGGATGTATATATGTATGTATAATTATATAGCATAACCAATTCAAGCACCTCTCCTGTTACTCGTAACTATTTAAGTATAAAACATTGGCTGATTTTGTTAGGTGTAAAAGCAAGAACACACTGGCACTGAGCACCACAGTAAAGGTGCTGCGTTAAGTCGATAGGAACCCAAGATGGATGAAATTTACACCGCCTGAATGCAATGTTCTCCGTGAGAGCTGATTTAACACTGAGCATTTGTTCAGCGCAGGGACAGCCTCTTTTGCTCGCCAGACTAATGCTTTCATCATTTAGGACTTTATCTGAGCTGATTTAACACCGAACATTTCACAGAGACGCTGTGCATGCCATAAATGTGTAAGATATGGTTCGGAAGATATATTTTTTTTACGGTGCGCTCGTGGAATTACACTACCTCTGTTCTGTGGTGTAGTTCTATGGCAGGAACATAACAGATAAAGTGGACGAACAATTGATATTCTGTCTGGTCATAACACACACACACACACACACACACACACATACACATGCGTATACGCACATGCATGCGCACACAACCACACAAGCGCACACGCACACGCACACACGCACGCATGCACGCAATGTGGAAAAGGTGAATGGGTCAGAATACTTTCTGAAGGCACTGTATTTCTGTGTTTATCACACTGCGGTTTCGCGAGCTTAGAAGTCAAGCGCAAGCCCAAACAGTGGTTCTTAAATCACGATGGCATCTCAACCGCAATTGGCTAAAGTTCCAAATGAAGGCCCGACTTATTTCTTTGTTATGCATCGTCCCGCTGCCCCCAGTGCGCGTTCACAAAGACCGGATTGTCGACGTGAGATGCAATTCAGACGCAAAATAATCGGTCAAGACGCCCGGTCATTACCGGGAGGGGGAATAAAGAAGAGTCTGTTAAGACTATTTTCTCGGTAATAATTGTGTGGTGTCAAGGTCGAGATGAGGAAATGGACACCGGAAGGCTTTTTATCAGCAGCACAGGGGTTTGATTTTACCACACACTCCAGTGGTAGTGAGGACCTAAACAAGATGATGTAGTTTCTTTCTATTTTATTTATTTATTTATTTATTTATTTATTTATTTATTTTTTAAAGCACAGAAACATCATGATTAAAGCAACAAAGGGCTTTGAAATTCTCGCAGTCTAAGAATGCTGAGCAAAAAGCCCCCAGGCTGTCTGAAATAGGACAGCACTTTTTAAAAAAAAATTTTTTTTTTATTATTCATTAATATAAATATTCAGTGAATATGCATTCGGGGGTGGGCGAAGGAGCTGGTCCTCATGCACTAAAACCACACTCGCCTGACCTCTGGGACTCAGAAAAAGAAGAATAAGAACAAGAAGAAGAAGAAGAAAAAGAAGGCGAAAAACCACACACACAAATGGAAATAGCTGAAAGTAAGATCTGGCTTGCCTCAGGGGAGTCCAGTCACTGTAGAGTGCTTGCATTCATTAAACACACTGCCAGTTAAAAGACTTTTACAGCAAACATTAGATACTGCCAGTAAAAATTTTTTCCATGGTAACAATTCCCTAGTTTTTCTTTTTACTGTGTTACTTTTTGTTCGCTGAAATTGTAAAAACTCTGGAAAGACCTGGCTCATTGAAATACATTAGAAGTGGGGAGCCCCTCTGAACCTACGGGTTAGCCTTAATCCATAAACATTTTCAGGGGTTGTGAAAAGAGAATAGCACATTCCAGTGAAGCACGCTGCATCCTGTTTCAGGGCTGACTGCAGCTCTGCTGCATAAATTGTTGTTTCTTTGCTCCCGGGAACAACAGATTTTTGACTTAGGATCAAATAGAAAATAAAAAAAACGTGCTCAGCTCTAAACTATAAATAGATTCTCAATGCTGAATTCCGCCAAAAAAAAAATAAAAATAAATACTTAGGATCAGTCATGAAAATGTGTTGCCATGACTGCTTTCGTGGTTGCTAGGAGGAACTGCCATTGGCGTTGGGGTGCATTTAACTGAGAGGATATTTATGTTCATGAAGGGATTTCTTAACACAGTTAGTAGGTTCATCCCTGCAAGGAAGACAAACAAATATTGACAAGCGATCTCATTGGACGGCCAGTCAAATGGCAGCTAACAAGATGCACATCACTGCTCTCCATTCTAGCGTTTATTTGGTGCCCATTTGGTGCCACAGGAGTTGTTGTCTATGTGGCAAACCAATGGCCTTATGCTCAATTATATTTCTGTCGAATCAACCGCAACACTATGAGTTAAGTCATTTCATCTGAAGGGAGAACAGTTCATAGAAGGCGACTGACTATTCTACGGAATTCTTCAAATCTATTCACTGACGACATCGTTTAATAGTCAGATAATTGCGTTGCAACTTCAACGCTTACTAAGCCGGGCGTTGAAATTGACCTCCCGAACCCGTGTCCTTCGCAGCTGGAAGCATCGTGTTCGAAAAAAAATTCTATTTATTAATTAATTTATTTATATCACGCAGCTAATGCCATTTACAGATTCTGCGTATGAAATGTCACATGCCCACGAGGTCTGAGCCTGTTATTTGTTAGGGCTCAACATCAGGGACACTTCCGCCAATAATTTAACTTGACGCGTAATTGCAGGCGTGCGTGTGACATCCGGAAAGCCCGCAGGTCACGCTACGTCTGATCCCTTCAATCCAACATGCGAGGGCTTTAATGCGTGTCTCTATTACACAGATACGTATGGACTATTGTTTTAGCAACAACCCCCCCCCCCCCACTCCCCCACCCCACACCTCCCCCCCCCCCTCCATGAAACATGCCAGCAGCTTATGGCATTTCTTTATTAATAGCATAATCTCACACGCCTGACACGTTCGCTCATTACATTCGCCTCTCGGGCAGCTGAAAATTCCCAAACACATACACGCATTCATGAGAATTCAAAGTGGAACCCCAACCAGACTCGAGCAGATAAAAAAAAAAAGGAAACTTATTTCACGCCTGGATGTGGGCTGCAGTTAGGGAGGTCACCGTGAACGAGGGCCAGAGCAGAGGGGGCACGGTCACAGTGCACAGTTCTGTTTCGCGTTCACTCTCTCGGCTTTGGTTTAGCGTCTTTGAGCGTTTCAGTTTTCGCCTGAAAAATAAAAAGACGTTTGCAAACACCTCGGGCCAAATCGTCCAAAAAAAGTCTCACGTTCTCCACTTCTCGTTCCCATTCAGCATAACTTCATCTGAATTTCACCTGGTTTGAATATTTGTAATCGCACTCCTGATGTCCTTTCCTATTGAAAGATAAAAAACCTTTTTTAGATAGCAAGCCTTCATGTTCACTTGTGAGCATAACCTGAAATTTGGAGAAGGCTACGCAGCAATGTGAAGAGTTTCCTCTCATAACGTCGTCTGCAGATTACCTCTTTGCCGGCTGTAGTTTGGTTATCTGTTCATTTAAGAGGGGCAGAGCGGTGGTGCTGTGGGTATCACTCACAGCAAGAAGGTTCTGGGTTCGAGTCTAGTCTGGTCTGGGCCCCTTTTGCGTGGGGCTTGCAAGTTCTCTCTGTGTCCGCGTGGGTTTCCTCTGGGTATTCCGGTTTCCAACCAGAGAAATGCAGGTAGGCTAATTGGATGCCCTAAATTGCCCATAAGTATGAACATGTGACTGAATGTTGTGCGTGCCCTGCAATAGATTGGCAGCCTGTCCAGGGTATATTCCTGCCAATGCATGCTGGGACAGACTCCAGCACTCCCCACAACCCTGCCCAGGATGAGCGAGCATAGATGATGGATGGATGGATGGATGGAAGGATGTTAATTTAAAGTGGTGGCTTGGGTCTTTGCTTTATTCTGTGAAATGCATACAATGCCATGCGTATAAGACCAGCAGTAGGCACAGTCCCTCGTGAGTCAACATAAAGGTTTTTAAAAAGCTTGTCCTGGCAGAGATACTGTGTCCTGATTGGATACAGATACAGGTGCATATTCACCTCTTAAGTATTTCTGCATCTCCATTTTTTGCAATGGAAAGTTTTTTGGTTCTCTTTAGTCTAGTGCGGTGGTTGGTATTTTCTGCCACTTTCCCTCAGGAAATCTACTGAAAGAAAATTACTCTGAATGGCAAAAATAGAAAAATGAGGAGCCACATTGAGGATGGAATTCAAGCCCGGAGCCATTTATCCCAAAACTATCAACCTGCTGCGGAAGCCAGACTAATTTTAGACAACACACTTGCCTTGCTGAATGTCAGGTTTTTTTTTTGCAGAAGCTTTCCTCCTGCTCACGAAAAAGAAAACAAAAAAACAGACAAGCAGGGAAAATGCGAAAGAGGTAATTTCTAAACCACTTTCTGCGCGGGGAGCTTTTGAGTCATCCCCGGTGTCGTGACTGTTCCAGCCAGTCTGAAACGTCGAGCGGGCCACGCCCTGTCCCGCATCTATGATGAGTCACCCGGTCACCCCTCTCCCCCCCCCCCCCCCCCCCCCCACATTACCCCCCCCCCCCACGCCAGCATGTTCCAGGCAGTCCTCCCGGTCCCTGCCGGTCTCGCCAGACGTGAGCAAGCTGATTGCATCCTCTCTGTAAAACTGGCCGGGGGGGGGGGGGGTGGAGGCAGCGTGGTGGACCAATCGGATTGGAGACCTGTCCCCACTTTTCTCCGCACATCATCCTGCTCTCTAAACACAGGGCTTCGCTTCTTTAAGAAATTTCAAATGTCCACCCTTCTCTTAGCCCTCTCTCTTTTCCTTTCTCCTGTATGTTTGTTTTTCGGATAACAGCCACAGAGTAGCCGAGCTAGTGCGCATTATTGACGCACATTGTATTGTCAAAGGGCTGAAAAACAATGGGGAAAAAACCCAAAAAAAACGAGTATCCTCTGTGCTGCCAGGCTAATGTCCTGTTTATGATTTTTAGAGATGATTTAGTTTGGAAGCTAAGACCCATCACCTGGAAGCACCCCTATTGTCTCAGGGGCATACAGATGATTTGGAGTCGAGCAGGTAGACCTGAAACGCTCAGCAACGGGCCAAAATGTGACCCCCCCCCCCCATAAAGTTTACATCTCAAGGAATTGGCCTTAACCGCCTCTTGCAGTCATTTAGGGAATATCGCAGTTCACCACACTTGACAAGACACAGTAGTGGTGTTTGGATCCCTTCCAGGCTCAGACTTCGTCTTCAGGGGTTTAAGGGAAAGCACTGGGTCGGAATGCTGTCCTCTAGCTCGGTCGTACACCGCCAGGTACCCGGCACGGGGCCCTGACACAGTCGTCAAAAAGGGAGGGGTATGCGCAGTTAAATCGCAGAAGGGGTCCGTGTGGGTGTCGGACAAGGTCCGTGAACCGGCCAGCGGGGACCCTGATGCAGGTGTGAAGGGGGGGCGACCATCTCTTTTTGGGGCTGAAAGGAAGCCCCCAATGTCACTTCACTCGATCAGGTTTTTGTTCCACAGACATCCGACGTGTTCCTTTGACCTTCCATTACAATGTCAATCTTGTTCTGGCTTCGGGGGGGGGGGGGGGGGGGGGTTGACATGATGCCATGGGTATGGCCTGTTAGATTTTGTGTCCCCCCCTCTCCTCTAACACCCCCCCCCCCCCCCCCCCACACCGGCCCAAACATGTGACATAGATCCATGACCGACAACGAGATGGGGGCTGGGGAGGTGGGCGACGGGGAGGGGGGGGGGGGGGCAAGCGCTGATGGTATCGCGCCTGACAGCGAGGAGGAGGAGGGCTTTTAAGAGAATTTTAGGAATCCTGCCATTTTGTCTCGAAGAAAAAAACACCTCCGAGACTCTCTCCAGGCCGCTCAGGTTCCCCCGCGTTTGACATTCAGGGTCCGGAGACGTGACAGAAAGCCGGAGTATTCGCCCTTGAAACCTGCCTGACTGTTTTTTTCTTATTTTTAAAGCGGCATCCAAGCACATTTATTCGCCAATCGCGTAAGAGCGCCCCCCTTCCACCCCCCCCCCCGCCCCCCCCACCCGTGCTCCGACAGTCAGCCGCATTAAGCTAATAATCACATTTGCTTTTCATTTCGATATTCATTCGTTTAGGGAATATCACAACACACCACACTTGACAAAAAAAATAAATAAATAAAAAAAACCTGATGCTTTGGGTGAGTGGAAAGGAACTTCTCTGGGACAGATTGCATGCATTGAAAATTCACGCACCAGTAAACTCAATTATAACCCACTCCGCCAGTTTCTACACATTGAAAAAGGCAAGTAATTATGTTTATTTTGCCCCCCACCCCCATCGTACAGGCAATATTTAAAAAAAAAAAAAAAAAGAAAAAAAATCATTTATTTATCGAACATTCCGCCACTGGCTCCCACAAGCACTTCATAGGGTAATTTCATAACTGCTTGTGAGTTCTGCTTTCAAAGGCCTTTTGATTTCAAAAATGGAAAGAAATGGGGGAAAAAAAACCAGCAAGGAGAACATTGTTTTCCTCATTCATTTGATGTAAATTGAGATAATAGAAATCTCGCGCGGAGTATGAGAAGCAGTCGATTCACAGGGGCCATTTTTTTTCTTCTTCTTTTTTTTAAAATACAAAGAAGAAAGGAGTTTGAAAACATGTCATTTATTTTTTGTTCTCCTCTTGAAAGGAAGCACATAACTTCCAAAGCTCGCTGTCGGCTGAGTGCTGATATGTTTGAAAATATTTTTTTTTTTTCTCCGTGTCGGTTGAAACGCGTCGTTTAAGAGAAGAGGGCCACCGCGGATTCTCCTGCCATTTTTAACCGCCGCCACACCTGGCCAACGCTTTTCAAGTGTCAATCAATCTGACACGCCACTGGAAAAAAATAATGAAATAAAATAATAAATAAATAAAATAGACCTCTTCTGTGCGCAGGGACGAAATGGCGTTTCTGAAAGCACGTTGAATGCAGCTGAATTTCTCCACTTCGCCATCCGAACAACGTACCAACAAGCCCGTCATGATAGACAGACAGCCCGGGGAGAGGCAATAGATAGACAAATAAATAAATAAATAAATAAACAGAAAAGTAAAAATGCTCTCAGTCATAGTTTGTCATGGCTGGTGGCACCGAACTGCCCATAAGCACCTTGGCTGGAGGTGGCTGGTGGTTCTGTGAGAAAAAAATCTAAATGAAAAACAATTTGAAAAAGGGAAAAGGGGAGATAAGTTGGAGTACCCGGAGGAAACCCACGCGGACACAGGCAGAACATGCAAACTGTACACAGAAAGGCCCAGGTCAGGATTCGAAACCACGACCTTCTTGCTGTCAGGTGTCAGTGCTACCCACTCTTCAGTTGTTCATCTTTAAAAAAACATTTGAATGAATGATACATATGTAAATGTGCAGACTTCATATTCCACACCCTTTATTAATCAAACTTACTTTAAACAAAGCTTGTGGCAAAACCCTTGCTTTTAAATATCTCATGGAACTAAAAAAAAATTTTTCAATCTGCAAATAATTCTAGTTCCGCTAGACCCTGTTAGTCAAATCACGGCCCTCTAACTGCTGGTTTTCGACCCACAATTTACCTGGGATTCAGGTGTGAAGACAGTCTGGCCAATCAGCAGCACTAATTGTTAATTAGTTCATTACCTGGGTGAAAAGAAAACTATGGCCGGATATGGATTTGAGGGCCAAATTGTTTTGTATCCACAAGCCAGAGTATCATCACGACCACCTTAAACCGCTATTTTTCTGTTTGTGACATCACTGTTATGCGTCATGTGACACAGGCTGCCATAACTAATTGAAGCCAAACCCCCACCTGGGTGGGTGCCGAAGGGAGTCTTTATTGAAAGAAGCAGGATGTGGCCTTGTGCATTTTTTTGTAAAGCCTGTTTATCTTTTGTTTGTAATGGATAAATACCTCCTACTGGAGACGCCACACCTCAGAAGTTCTTTTTTTAAAAGTATCTCGGAAAGATTTATAAAGCGATGCCAAGCTTTGTCAAGAACACTTCATTATTCGGTCCGAAACTTCCTTTGCATATGTCTGAGTGATTTTTATTTGTAACAATTGAGTTTTAAAAAAAAAAACGATAAAATAAATTGTAGATTCGGTTACAGATATTTCAATGTTGTGCAATTGAAAGTATAAACCTTGTCAGAACAGGTATGAGTCTGCCTGACACTTAAACCATGATAACGTCTTTACTGTTGCAAATAGCAGAGAGGGAAAATATACTGCATCTTGCTGTGATTCTACCTGAGCACTACCACCCCCTCCAAAAAAAGTCTTTTTTAAGAATACCAGCGGGTGGTTTAGAGTTAGACACACGGGCACACACACACACACACGCACACACACCCAAGCACATGCACACACACACACACACACACACACACACACACACGCGCGCACACACACCCAAGCACATGCACACACACACACACACACACACACACACACATGCAAGCACACGCTGATAATGGGTAACCACTACAGCCCACATTGGGTCCAGATCTCCATAAAACTCATTTATAATCGCACAGTGAACTCAACTATAGGCCGCTCCTATTTTAAAACACGTGTGCGCCTTAGGCCTAGGTTTAGGTCTTTCCATAAACAACGATGACAAGCACATGTGTGTTTTCAGATAGGTCTGATGGAGTTCACTGTGCGGTTATAAATCAGGATTTTTTTATGGTAGATCCAAACGCACTGTGGGATGTAATGGGTACTCACTATCAGCATATGAGTTCTGCGTTTCACCACACCTTTTTTTAACCATTTTAATCACAGTTTTTTTTTGACAATTGGGTGGAGCTGTAGTGAGATAAGAAGCCACGTCTGAATTCATGTGCTCTGGAGGAGTGCACTGCGACAGATTGGCGGCCTGTCCATGGTGTATTACTGCCTTTCGCCCAATGCATGCTGAGATAGGCTCTAGCACCCCTCGCGACCCTGACCAGGAATAAGTGGGTATAGATATTGCACCCTGCTCAGGATAAGAGGGTATAGATATTGGACCCTGCTCAGGATAAGCGGGTATAGATAATGGACCATGCTCAGGATAAGCGGGTATAGATGATGGACCATGCTCAGGATAAGCGGGTATAGATAATGGACCCTGCTCAGGATAAGCGGGTATAGATGATGGACCATGCTCAGGATAAGCGGGTATAGATGATGGACCATGCTCAGGATAAGCGGGTATAGATAATGGACCCTGCTCAGGATAAGCGGGTACAGATAATGGACCATGCTCAGGATAAGCGGGTATAGATAATGGACCCTGCTCAGGATAAGCGGGTATAGATAATGGACCCTGCTCAGGATAAGCAGGTATAGATAATGGATGGATGGATAGATGGAGGAGATCACATGCCTGCCTGTCTGCGCTCCCCCAGATCAAGAGACTGGGGTTTGCACTGATTGGCAGTGGCCACAAAATGGTGACCCATTGCCCTGTTAAGCAACCTGACATTGTCTTTTTCCATTTTATGGTTTTATGGAGGTATTCAGTCTGGAGTCATATTTGAACCGTCTCATGTTTTTTGAACCGTCTCCTGTTTTCAGTGAGACTTGAATTTAGAATCTAAACATTTGTATTCAGAGTGCGGTGAAAATGAAAAGCATGAAAAACAGCGTTATTATATTCACATAAAAGCGCAACGATTCTGCATTAGCATCGAACGGCCCACGGAGGCCCGGTAGCTCTGTTCTACACCGGTGGAAAACAGACAATGGGAAACGGAGCAATAAAAGCTACGTCCATTTCGGCTCAACGGGTTTTCAGAATGCCGACCGTGCCGGCTCGTAGGAACAAGAAAAAAAATACTCTAAGCGCGGTGAAATCAGCAACACATCGTTACGCCGAGCACAACCCATAATTCCAGAGTTTTACAGCGTTGCAGTAAGGTTGTGTAAGGTGACTTATTTAGTTTTATTTTTTATTTTGTTTTTTTTTTTGGTTTGGGCTGAAAACAATGTTTTTTTTTTCCACCAAAAAAAAAAAAAATCTAAAACACCCTCAAACCATAATTTTCCAGCTACATTATAAACAGGTCCAAGAGTTTTTTTTTCTTCTTTTCTTTCCTGCTCACGAAAATATGTCAAGGTTTTGCAACCCATAAATATTATGAGAATGCAAATGCCATTCTGACCCGTGATGGATTGGTGACCTGTCCAGGGTGTATTCCTGCCTCTTGCCCCAGTGCCTGCTGGGATAGGCTCCAGTACTCCACGTCCCTGAACAGGAACAAGCAGGTTAAATAATGGATGATGGATGGAAATTCTATATTCACAACTTTCAACAAAATGTAGGAATGACGAGGCAGGACAGTGGTGCAGCGGGCAAGAAGGTCCTGGGTTCGAATCCGGCCTGGGCCTTTCTGTGCAGAGTTTGCATGTTCTCCCCGTGTCCGCGTGGGTTTCCTCCAGGTACTCCGGTTTCCTCCCACAGTCCAAAGACATGCAGGTAGGCTAATTGGAGACTCTAAATTGCCCATGGGTATGAGTGTGTGAGTGAATGCCTGGGTGCATTTTTGGGCCAGGCCCCAAACTCTAGAATGTGATTGCGTGCTGCAGCATTAAGATTTGCCTTCACTGGAACTAAGGGCCTTGCCCAAACCATGAACAACAGCCCCAGACCAAGGGGTGTCCACACACTTTTGTTCATATAGTGTACTCTGCACATCCGTGGGGTTTTGAGGGATGAATGCTCAAACCTACAGCCAGCACGCTCTTCAGACTTTTCTGGCAAAATCAGTGAACATCGCTCTCTTTTTAATATAATATAACTAAATTGCCACAAAGAATTCTCTGTTCTTAAGAATGGACACTCTTTACCATTTTGCATTTCAGTCGGATATATCCTCAGGCTTCTCAGATTCAATCAACATTTGTTCTTAACAATGAGTAACAATTACAATCAAGTATTATTATTACTTTTCTTGATAAACACAGTGCGGCAAGTTCAGCAATCACTAAACCGAACTCGCCAGAGTGATTTTGTGAAGTAAAAAGTGCGACACTTGTGTTTTCTTAAGGATAAATGTTGATTGAATACAGGCCAGAGCCCCTGGGGATGAATAGAGCTCGTCAGACCAGTGTTTAAACCAATCAAAAAGCGTTCCTTATTGAAATAGATAAGAATGTTTTTGATTTTGAATCAAATAGTGCAAGTACTGCACAATGACGAAATTCATTACAGTACGTAGTACATGCACTGTAAGTGTACATATAAAAAAAAAATTAATTCCTTTCAATGATGACGTAATTTAATTGAAATATGTTTTAATCTTTTATTTCCTTTTATTTATTGTCTTTATGAGGTATTGTAACATGTTATGTGCCTGGAAATTTAATAAAGCACTTTTAAAAAGTAAAAAAAAAAAAAAAAACTTGGGTGGACACAAAGTTCCCTTTAATTTCTTTTTGGACAGATTGTGGACCAGATAAATGCAGCAATTAGCTTTTGTCAGTGGACAAACCAAACACCTTCTGCATCCAAAATAGGTCACAACCCCTATATACTTTTTCAGAAGTTTTTTTTCCCTCAAGAGAATTTCAATTAAATGCATTTGTGCTCCCCATTATTTACCCATCTGACTTATTGATCTGCAGTTTTTTGGGGATCTAATTTAGCCACGTATTAAGACATTGGATATTGATATTGGGGATGTACTTTTTGCAGAACTTGAGTGAAGTCCAGTTAGTTCTGGGGGAGATTGGCTGCACACAATGCTCAGTATTGACATGTGCTGGAAGCACTTGGCGTGACTCCATATATTCAATGTATTTCAGTATAGGTTTTTTCCAATACACAGAAATATACCTACATTGCATGAAGTTTCGTGACATTTAGCTGCTGCAGCCGAAACTTCAAAACCAGCCAAGTTTTATCAGGAGTACTTCACGACACCCCATAAGAGGTGAAACCTCAGTAGTATGTCTGAGTAGTGTTTGGGCAGTGAGAACGGTGGTGTGGAGCTAGAACTAAGTGAAGGAACCGTAAAAGCATAAAAATCCTTTCAAACGGGGACAGGGGCCGGGGGGGATGGGGGGGGTGGGGGGTCCCACGCTGCTGTACCCGCTGTGCTGTGATCAAAGGCTGTCTCCTAGATCATGTGCAAACTGCAGGAGAAAGGAAGTTTCCGGAAAATATCCGGCCTGTTAAGTTTCAGTGATTTGGGGTGTGTCGGTCGTCAGCAGCAGTTTCCCCCGTGTGCGAACACGTGCATTTCCGGAAGCTTCCGCGAACTTCCAGGCCACCTCTGTGATCGGGGGGACTTCTGGACTTGGATACTCACGATTAGTTCACGGACTCTGCTGCCCGCACACTGAAATTTCACAATGTGTCCTGAGATGTGGGCGACCCATGTCTGGCAATTTATGCCGAGGGGTGGGACAAGAACACCTCTGTGCACAAAATTATGTCCGTCTGCTCTGACAGAGACACTGCGGTTGCCCACGTTGACGCACGCAGCACGTTGCAGGAAATGTGTCCGTTTTTCGGATCTGTGTCCGCCTCATCAATGCGCCTTTTCCTGCGGTGTGTAATGTCCGCATTGGTGCCTGGAGGAAGAACCGGGCCCTCCACTGGCCTTGTCATATGTGACTGTGAGTGACAAGGTTACCAAAACAGTGAAAAATAATACCTTTTTTTTTTTTCTTGATGACCCCCCCAACCCCTTCCACCCCCCCTTCCCCCCCCCCCAAACAAATCCTGGAAATAGACCAGCCAGGCTATCCCAGGAGGAAGCTACGCAAGAGGTTTAATTGGATCTTCTCCAGTTTCGTGGTTAGCCGAAGCGATCTTGATCGAGACCACAAAGGACAAAGCTGTTATCCTGGAAACAGCCCCCTTAGCAACCGGGAGAGGGCAGGGGGCTTGGCGCCATCTTGGACACAGCAGCTACAATGCCGCAGTCGTAGTCACGCACAGTAGTTACAATTAACAGTTAAAACCACAGACACAGTCGAAAACAGTAACTGTAACCGACAATTGGGTACCTTGGAGACGACGGAGTAAATCTTGAATCTTTGAACCCTGAATTAAAATCAACACACTACATAAACCTAACACAGTAGTCACAGATAGCACACTATGAAAAGTCAACACAGCAGTCATAGTTACACACAGACCTTGGACAAATATGTATTTGTTTTGGATTTGAATACTTTTCTGTGCTCCATTGATCTTGCCTGGTGTAATTGAGCCTGCCAATATGACCAGAAGGCGGGGTTTGCACTTTTTGACAGTATTTCATTGGTTCCAATACGCCAGACAAGATCAGTACAGCGTACGATCTAAAACAAATACGTATGTGACCCAGGTCTGGTTATACAGCAGTCATGGTTGACACAAGAGTGTCAGTTTACAGCAGAGAAGATCAACACAGTAATTGCAACTAAGCCAGCACATACATACGTCACATGGTCACAGTCAACACAAGAAGCGAAGCTGATAGAGCAGTCACAGTAAACACAATGACCGCAGGTAGCCACAGTTAACACAGTTAGAACACACTCAACAGCCACAGGCAGTTACGTTCAACACATTATTTACACTCATCTCTACATGCGGTCAGCACAGCAGCCACAGTCAGTATGGCATTCACAATCCACCTGGCTATGTATTGTAAAAAAAAAAAAAAATTTGATTTGATTTTGCACAGCAGCAACAGAAAAAAATTAATAAATAATTTTTAGAGCGCTGAGTGCTCTTGAAAATAAAAACAGAGAACAAAAAAAAAAACAAGAACAAAATACTAAGCCACCGTTCTCAGTCTATTTTCAGAGGTGAACAAACAAGTAGGGGTGTAGTGGATAGCACTACTGATTAAATTTAGAGAGCAAAACACAAGCTCACAAGCCCTAAATAATGATGCCATGCCATACCCGGGAGCACCACTCTCATCTGCATAATTCCTTTTGAATTTACAACTTTTAAATAAAACCACAGGTGGAAATATACCTATCGGTGACTGGAGGCCGGCAGAGGAGCAAATGAGATTCGTTCGCAGGACAGAAAGATCAGAAAACAAAAAAATACACAATAGAAAAAAATTACATTGTTGATTTAAAAAAAATTTTTTTCATCTTCTCTTCTCCAACTGAAAGCCATCCCTTGGGGAAACCTTCCATACAGAAAACAGCCTTTTAACCCTTCGAGGTGTGAGAGCGCACAAATGTGTGATTAGAATGTTCTTAACTGAACATTCTAATGCCGATGTCACAATCGCCGCTGGTGACTGAAAGTAACGGAGTTCTAGAATACACTGGCTTGGAATTTTGAAACAGAAAGAAAGAAAGAAAAAAAGAAAGAAAAAAAACAAAAACATTCCAACAAACCTGCCCTTTGAAGGGTTAAAGATCTGCACTGTGCAGACGGCACCTCTGCCACAGGCCTCAGAATCCCCGAGGCTGACTTTAAACGCACAGGCTGACAGCCCAGTGCAGCTCAGTGCCCCCAACAATCCATCTGTGCATGGCCCCTCCCAGTGGAACTCTTTTTAGTCCCCCCCTCCCCACCCCCCCTCCACACCCTCTCCTCAGTACTGGCACATGCCACTCTCTCATATATATACAGTATATATTCCGCTACACACACATCCTGCTTTGTTACTGTAGCAACAAAGCTAATGTTCCCCACTGTAGTATGCTCATCGTAGTATGCACACTAATGTTCCCCACAGTAGTATGCAGGCTCACGATCCCCCCTGTAGTATGCAAGCTAATGTTCTTTACTCTAGTATGCACACTCATTTTCCCACTGTAGTATGCAAGCTAATATTCCCCACTGTATTATGCATGCTAATGTTCCCTACTGTAGTATGGACACTGACGTTCCCACTGTAGTATGCATGCTCATGTTCCCTGATATCTGGCTCTTGGGTTTTTCAGTTGCTGCAGGTGTCTACAGTCTTGACAGGTTTAATTTCACCAGACCCTGTCCTGCCCCCCCCCCCCCCCCCCCCATCCCCCCTTCCCATTAAGGTAGACCTTAGTTGGCCCAGTTTAAACAGAACTGTGCCACACAGCCTTCAGGTATCGAACAGTTCCCCCAGAACTTCAGTCATCTCTCCAGCCATCTCAGATCTGTACTGAGGGAGACACTGACATTCTCTGCTGGCAAAATCTTTTTTTTTCTTTCTTTTTTTTCAAAAGCTGCAGTATTCCTTATTGTGACTGACATCAATTACATTTTCCACTAACTTTACTTTGTTTAATTGCTCGCCCACGCTAGATTTTTATAAATACACTGCCAGTGCCGAGCTTACCGCTGTCTTCGCCCGGGTGCACAGAAGCGATTCGAAATGAGTCATCAAGGTGTCGAACAGATAATAAGAGCAAACAGATGTTGCCGTTTATATATATATATATATATATATATATATATATATATCTTATGCTGCGGGAATCTGCAGCTCTTCAGAGCTGAGAGGCATTTTTACTCCTGCTGAATACGATGAGAAAGAGACGTGCTGGGAATCCAGTTCAGCCTGAACGTGCGGTAAAAAAAGGATAAAGCAGGAAGGTGGAGGTGAAGGAGGGCCATCAGTCTGTCTGCTGTCCATCATTTCACCCTTTTATAAGGTGCGAGGTCACAGATACGAGATTATAGAACGCTCGTAGCTGAACGCTCCAATGATGATGTCACAATCGCCGCTGGCGACCGAGAGCAACGGGAGTTCTAGAACACTGACATTCCAAATACCGTACTCTTCAAAGGGTTAAATGGTCAGAGCTGGAGGTGAGGGGGTGAAGGTTCTGTCAGTCGGTCTGTCTGTCCATCTGTAAAGGGTCATAGCTGGCGGTGAGAGAGGTGGAGAAGGGTCTCTCTCTCTCTCCCTGTGCACTTGCAAAGAAAGAGAGCAGGACGTTAGAACAGATGAGTTAGAACAGAGAAAGAAGGAAATTAGAACAGAAGTCCATCTTTCTGTCTGTCTGTCCGTCCATCAGTCTGTCCGCCTGGCTGTCCATGCATCCGTCTGTCGGTCTGTCTGCATGCCCATCCGTCTGTCAATCTGTCAGTCTGTCTATTCATCTGTCTGTCTGTCCATCTGTCAGTCTCTCTGTCGAGTGAAAACGAGAGTGAGAGAGAGGAGTGAGGACGAGAGTGAGAGAGAGGAGTGAGGACGAGAGTGAGAGAGAGGAGTGAGGACGAGAGTGAGAGAGAGGAGTGAGGCGCGGGCGCTGGGCTGGGCTGGGCGGGGCTGCGGAAAGAGAAACACGTTGCCACTCCCAGCCAGATGCTCTGCCTCGGCTTCCTGCATCCTCTATCGCCATGGGAACGCTGCAGGGTCAGAGGTCAAATGTCTCTTTTCCCTCTCTCTCACTCGCTGTATCTCTTTTTCTTTTTCCATCCCACTCTCTTTCCATTTTCGTCTCACTCTCTCTGTCTGTTTCTTTCCTTTTCTCTCACTTTATCTCTCTCTCCCTCTCACCCTTTCTATTTCTCTTTCTTTTTCTCTCGCCCACTATCTCTCTCTGTATCTTTGTCCATTTCTCTCTCAATCTCTCTTATTTTTTGTCTCTCTAAAATATGTCCTCTCTGTATATCCAGCATGATGCTCTTTCTCTCCCCTCCTTTTTCCCCTTTCTCTGCGTTTTTAAAAAACAGATTTAAGCTGTGGACTGCAGATCCTTCCATCTTCATAGATAAAAAAAGGTGTTGAGCCAGGGGAGATATAAATAGCAGTGGACGTGACGTCAGGATTGAAAACACTGGAGTGGAGGTCAGTAACCCAGCTCAGGAAGGTCAGATTTTCCTGAAAGATCTGACTGTTACTGCCATTGTATCACTGAATGAGACAATTACACTCAAAACCGGCATAATATGGGGCACACAGTAAGGGTCATTTCTGATTTAAAAAAAAAAAAAAAACATATAAAAAATGAATGCAGCACATAATGGTCAAGGATAAAAAACAGCCCGCTTCATCTTCTGACTGAAAAACAGGAGTGCGAGAGAGCAAAAATGTTCTGACGTTAGCTTTACTTCTTCCCTGACAAGGCTTCGAAAAGAGAAAACGCAACAACAAATATCTGTTTTTCCACGGCGACACACTGCGCGTACTGCAAGTAGCATTTCATTCATTTACACAACTGAATATGGCAACCTTGCAAGGGCAATACGGCAATAATGTCCAACCTACGATTCAAAGCCTCGAAATTCTCTTAAAGAATAAAAAGAGCCAAGGAGGGAACACAATCACCCCCCCACCCCCACCCTCCCCACCCACCCAGGATTGGCCGTGCGGTTACGTGTGCGGAAGTTGATTACTGATGTCTGAGGCACAGATGATGGTGGTTCAGCCGCACAAAGGGCATGTAAGGGGTTGCCTGAACACAGAGCGAGCGCGTTCAGGTGAGTGCGTTAAGGTGAGGACCTGCCCAAATCGCTCCCATGTACGCTTTGATGTCATTGACATCTTTCCCTCCCCCCCCCCCCCCTTTCCATACCCTGACCTTGCTTATTAGGAGCTAATAGTCTAAATGGATCCCAGTTTAGATCCATTTAGGGACCCCCCCCGGCCCTGCCCCCGCTATGTAAAAGAAAGTTGTGTAGGTTAGTCCGGATAAGAGCATCTGCTAAATGCCTGTAATGTAATGTACACCCCACACTCAGCTGAACTAGGATCAGAGCCAGTATTCATATAGCACCTCAGAGCACCTCCGAGCATGGACAGCTGATCTTGGAACAGGTCCTGTATTCATAAAGGATTGCAGCGCAAGAGGATCTTGGAACAGATCTTGAATCTGTAACACATTCAGGACTTTTGCCCTTATTGCATAATGGACACAGTGAGTATATGAACCCACCCATATCCCAACCTTAGTCAGTCAGGTGCTAAAAATGCAGAAGTCATCCTCGAGATGTTTTATGAATACAGAGACCCTGATCCAAGATGTGAACTCCTACTTGGGAATGCTTTACGAACACAGTGCCCAAATGACAGCTGCCTTTTCTGCAAAGCTGCAAAACCCTACTTGCATTTGGTTCTCCTCAAAGGCATTCAAAATGGAGGACCGTGTCATTGTCACAGGAAGATGAGGGGGCTGCAGGTGGTCTCTCCTGCTACTGCACCTCTGTGGGAAGGGGAACACAGCTCGCTCACTCCCCACTAAGTGCTATTAGAGAGGAATGCCATTTCCTGCAAAAAAAAAAAAAAAAAAATAGGGTCTGTAATGAAGCCGTCCTCTGATTGGAGGAAACAGACGACGGTGTCAGCCAGTCCCGAGTGAGTCGGTATCCGTTGGCAACCGAGAATTCTCCTCTCTCTCTCTCTCTCTCTTTTTCTCTGTCTTTCTCTCACTCTTTCTCTGGCACCTTGTCACATTGTCGTTACTGTACTTCAACAGCTGTTTGTTTCCTTCTGCGCCCGTCCTCTCCTCTCCTGTCTGGAGAACAGGAGTGCGAGAGAGCAGACAAATTCTGACATTAGCTTTACTTTCTTCCTGACAAGCCGTTGAAAAGAGAAAACGCAACAACAAGTATCTGTTTTTCCGCGGCGACACACTGCGCGTACTGCAATTAGCATTTTATTCATTTATACGACTGAATATGGCAACCTTGCAAGGGTACGGCAATAATGTCCGACCTAAGATTCAAAGCCTCGAAATTCTCTTAAAGAATAAAAAGATCCAAGGAGGGAACACAATAACTTCCAGCCCCCCCCCCCCCCCACCTCAACCCCAAAGCCTCTAAATTCTCTTAACTTATACCAGTCCATTTCTGTCATCATTTACAGAGCATTAAAATTACTGTGGGGCTTGAGTGAAAATGCCATGCAGCAGAACAAGTCTTTACTGTATGTTTGGTAATAAAAACTTTTTAATCTAAACGTTTCTTTTCACCCAACAGAAGCACAGCGTGAGAGGAGCAGCCGCGAGCGAGCGAGAACATGATTTAATCTGCCGTTTGGAGAAGCTGATACTCGATCTCGCCGGGTCTTGCAGATAAGAGCAGTGACTCAACGTTTTTTGCTTTATGTTTGGGTGAGACGTTCAGGTTGTTAGGGATGTATCGCCAATATCGCCGCCTAGATCTCCGGCCCCCTTTCCAGGCCCCAATCTGATTCATGTTCACGGTCCGAACATCGCCTTGTATATTTTAACAGGGTACCATATATCTCAGCACCTTTAACCTTTTGACAGTTAGCTCACAGGGCTTCTACTGGTTTTTTAAGGTGAGAAACATTATTACAGAGAAAAATTACAGGCATTTTTTTTATAGTACTAAATATTCAAACAATTCAGGTTAAGCACCTTGCTCAAGGCTGCAATGGCAGTGTCCTATTCGAGAAGTGAACCTTTGAATTACAAGGCCAGTTCCCTAACCATTATTTGATACTGCCAACCATTTAGACTTGCAGGAAAACCCAGGATCTAGTAGATCAGTGGTAACCAACCCTGTTTGTGGGGATCTACCGTCCTGTAGGTTTTCATTTCAACCCTAATTTGGCACACCTGACTCTACTAATTAACAGCTCAACAAAGATCTCTAGCTGTTGAGTGAGGTGTGCGTTGTTAGGGTTGGAGTGAAAACCTACAGGACGGTATATCTCTAGGAACAGGGTTGGGTAGCCCTGCTCTAGCTGTTGTGTTTGTGCTGTATCAGATTCACCCAGGAGTAAGCGAGCAGGTGAAGCACAGTACAGGTGTCCTGCAGTGGTGTTCTAAATGCAGTTCCCCCCTGCAGCTGTATCTAATGCGTCATCACGCGTTTCCTGCGAGCCCTGCATTGCGCTGCACCCTAATACTGCAGTGTGGAACTTACTCTCCATTTTTTGCACCCCACCCCCCCCCACCTCCACCCCCCACCCAAAAAAAACTGCAGCTTCCTCCCTTTCTCCCCTCCCCAGTGCTAGTCTTCCCTTTCTGTCCCGGTGCTGTGAAAGGCATTAAGTGACACCTGAAGAGGGGGTCCTGTTTCCTTTCACCTTGCGACAGACACTCAGGCCTATGACTTAATTCAAATATATAGAGATGCGCCCCTCTCCTTTCTGACTAGGGGGTAGGGGGGTTTAAGACTTTTAGCCACAGATTTGACACACACTCTGTCTTGGGTCCACAAATCCCAGTTCAATCCCGAGTCTCTGGCTTCTGTGTAAAGCTTAAGACGCAGATCTGCCAGGGCAGCGCATTCTCACAAAGTCGGTCCCAGAAAACCTCAGAGGCCTTTCAACGGAAGCTTCCGGAAGGTTTCTCAAAGTCCCCATTTTTTTCCTTCTTCAACATATTCGGCAAACAGGATTTTCACAAGTCAAAATAGCTCACTCAAGGCTACCTTGAGCTAAGCTCATGTATTCAACAATAAAAAAAATAATAAAAACATTTTTCCTCCCTCTGTGGTTCCCCCAAAAACCAGACACAACACACATGCATAATTCACCGGGTTTCAGGGGGTCAAAAGCAAACAAAACTCTCGTTGCGTGAACCCACCCCAACCATTCTGTTCTTCTTCTTGTTTCTGCCTCATTTTTTTGTACTTTTTTATAGTTTTTTTTTTGTTCAAACCAAGTTAACAGATCAAAAGGTTAAGCCCCCAATAATCAGGCATGAGAGCTGAAGAGAGAAGTGCTGGGGGAGCTGGAGGGACGATGATAAAAGAGTGTCGGGGAGGTGGGTTGGCAGGGGGGGCCAGCGAGTGTGGTTGTCGGTTTTTGTTGAAGCTGCAGTAATACGTCCCGCCTGCAAACCCCCCCGCGCCGTTCCCTCCCGGGGGCCCGAGAGACAGACGCTCCTCTGCAGATGTGTCGGCGCGGAGAACATCTGGACAGCCCTGGCAGACTCTGGCCCGGTTCCTGCTGTTGGGAGCCAGAGAAAGAAAGAGAGACAGAGAGAGAAAGAAAGAAAGAGAGAAAAAACCTGAACACATGCCAGTGTGATGCCTCCATTTAAGGACAACCGGATCTCTTCGCCCCCAGTCAGGTAGGCTACTACAGCTTTCCATTTCCTGTTTTCAAATGAACAAACATTTACAGTAAATGGGGAAAAAAAAATTTAATGAGCTGAAATCTCTATTTTTTTTGTAGAAAAATCTATACGTTTTCCTGTGAGATGGGCAAATTGTTGAGCAGCTGAGCAGAACTGAGAAATGCCATGGGGATTCAGGAAAGTTGGGGCATCCAGATATGCTTCCACACGTGGAACACACACAGCCACATTATCATACAAATAATAACATTAAAACAGAAGAGATCGGATTTTCTGACAAAAGGAATGGTGTCAGTGGATGCACTGTACACAGCACGAAAATGAGAAAAACAGCCATCTTTACCAGCTGTACAAACACGCACACACACGCACACACACACACAGCTGCATATAAACATACACAGGCACACACACACACGCACGCACACACACACACAAACACGCACACACACACACACACACACACAGCTGCATATAAACATACACACGCACGCACACACACACACACACACACACACACAGCTGCATATAAACATACACAGGCACACACACACACACGCACACACACACGCACGTACACAAACACATGCACACTTACATGCACACACACACACACACACACACACACAAACACACCTGCACATACACACGCATACAGAAACACACATGCACACACACTCACACGCACACACACATGCACGTGAGCACACACACACACACACACACACACACACACGCACATCTGCAGCACCTGGAGTTTTGAGACTGCGCGTGAGGAAACTAACAGAACGCGACAATGTTCCATCTGCTCACAGACGGATGTTCACCTGCAGGATCCTGAGAGCTGACTCAGGTGTACCTGCAGGAACAGCACTTAGACAAGACCAACACGGCCGAACAGGACATTATGTCACTTACACGCGGATCGCGAGCAAATCAAACCAAACCTCGAATAAAAGCAAGCAATGTCTCCTTTCTCTGTTTTTTTGTTGACGACTAACTTATTCAAGGATTAATAGGGTCTTTCTGAATGTCATATGCACGTGCCTAAAGGGGAGAAATGGAAAAAAAAAAGTGACTTCTCAAAGTTCAATGAATACAGACCTCTTGACCCAGCCTATGATTAATATTGAAGATATGGTACGGAGGTTTAAATGTATTCAAACCCCTCCCCGACAAACCCCCCCCCCCACCCCCTCCACCATCCCACAAGCATATCTCCTTCTCCCAGAGAGATTGTATAACAGCCACGCACTGTGTCACATGACTTCCCTACGCACGGACAGCCTTCAGAGAGCTCTGGAGGGGCGCTTCATGAACAGGAAGAGGGAGAGCAGGTGTCATTAAGGTCATGTCAAGGGGGGAGGGGGAAAAAAACGCTTAACGCGCAAGCCCACTTTTCACCGCGGCTGGAAAATGTCCGCCATGGGGCCAGGAGCGGAAGACAGAAGGTCCCCCGGAGGATAGACGTGGCGCGGGAACGTGGGCCTGACACACGATTAAAAACGTTGGCCAGCCCTCAGCTGACAAATCGGACGGTAGATTTGCACACGTTCCGGTGAGCTATGTCCCCACATATCTTTTCAAAAAAATGTATTATTCATTATGATTTATTTTTGAAATCCTTACAGGACTCTTTCCAAAGCTCATTGCCGTCAATTTTTTGTTATTTACGATTACAAGGCTGGTCAATATCTAATGAAAGGAGCATTTAAACGGACAGCGTTTGTGAGATGGCACGGGGCGTCTCAACAGGAAACCTTCGATCTGCTGAATCGCTGTTCGCCACCAATCATCAGCGCAATAAATTCACGAGTCCTGCTCTTTGCAAAGGCTAACCTTATTCTTGCAGTGAAAATGGCACCCTTTTTATTTTGCATCTATGATGTCAATGGGTGCACGTTGTGCTTTTTCCCTCTGGGTTATTCCGACACCGAGATGTCGACAGAGGCGATTTTTCACATTTATATTTCCCCTGGGGTTCCAGAATGCTTTTTCAAAATTCTAGAACACGATCGCTTGCAGTCACAAGTAGTGACTGTTGCATCAGTAGCATCAGAGTCTCTTCAGTTAAGAACATTCTAATCACATGTCTGTGATCTTATACCTTGAAGGCCCAAGAAGTAAAAACTTATTTGTGTAAACTGAATCAGACCGCTCTAATGTCCGTCCCTGTCCATCTGGCAAACTGTAGAACATCTCTCCGTACCTTGCTGTTTGCCTGGTGGCAGACCATTTCCATTCCTCTCTTTTTTTTTTGCTTTTATTTATTAATTCCCCAATCTGCTTATGTTGTCCAGTAAAAAACTAAATGCATTCTTCCTCACAGGCTTTTACAACACGTCGGGTGAGGATGTCGGTAAATATGAGAGTGAGCAGCATATTCACGGTCGAACTAGAGATTTAAGTGAACATTAGCACCGTGCGTTTTAGTCTAACGCTCATTTCCCTGCCGGTAAGACTCCAGATTACTCGCCATCTATATGCCTGCAGTCTTGTGCTCGTCTACATTTCTCCAGGGACCGAATTCATCCCGAATTCTTGTCTGTGAGGTGTAGAGCTCTGCCAGGGCTCGGGGTGTTTGGATTATTTGCATATTTTCGCTGATCCAGTGGAGCTCCCGTCAAAAGAATTACAGGCAGCTATTATGCTTCCAGGTCAAGCTCCTGATTGATACTGCGTGGTTCAGTTAAAAAAAGGAGGGTGTCCGTTTTAATAAAATGAACACCAACAGCTGATTATTATAAGGACACGTCGGATTATTATCATTTTTCTTTCCCCCCGAAGATGAACAACAGGTTTTTAAAACCACGTGCGTACAGTGGATTTCTCATTTAGAAACGCCCACAGAAGCTGATTATCTTGTTAATTTTCAACAATGAAAAATTTACAGGGCCCATAAAATGACTTCCATAAATAAGACGGTATGATGAACTGCCATCGCTGTGGAGAACGCGAAGGACAGGAAATTGCCAGTGAACCCCAGCCAACCAATGGCGTCGTGTTTAAATCCGCCCACACTTCATCGCTCAAAGTCACAGTGCAGCAGCAGGCATTGTTTTAAACACTACTGGAGCGTAGTTTAACTACGTGTATTTAAAACTAGTAGTTTAATTGCATTTTGCAGCAGTTTACTGGTAGCTCAACTACATTCAATATTGTTTAGCTGTTGTCGTAGTTCATTTCTTTTTTGTCATTTTTGTCACAGTTCATCAAGATTGGAGCAGTTATATATGCAGTATATTTGCCAATAGTCAACTGCCAATTGCCACACACTGCTGGTTCTCCCCACTGATATAACGGTTCTCCCCATGTGCAAAAAGAAGGCATTGCTCTCATGCACATCACATCTGAGAAACATGAAGCAGATCTTCTTCTTTTTTTATAATGTAATTTGAACTGCATCTTTTGAGTAATTGTAGTTCCGCGAGCTACATTTCTCTTTAGTGTAGCTTGACTGGAGTTCAACTGCTTTCAGTCCGAAATAATTGGTAGTTTGTACAACTATAAAATGTACGAGTGGTTTTCTGGTTTTAAATGGAGACAAACTGTAGTACTCACAGATAAACTTAATGGGAAAGAAAACTCTCATGAACATGGTCCTTTTTAACGGAACCGCACGTAGCAGGGGTGTCAAACTACAGTCCCGAAGGCGCAAAGTGTCGGCAGGTGTTTGCGGTTTCCTTTCAATGAGTGGCCAGTTAAGGCCTTGTGAACAAGGAGCGTGGACTCTTCAGCCAATCAAATGGCTTAAATCAATTACTAGCGCTGAAATGCACCAATCACAAACCAATACTACGGCCTTCTGGGACTGGCTTCCAACACCCACAGTTCAAAGTCATGACGTAAGCCAGGAAATGTTCAAATATATTGCACTGCAACAGGGGCTATTTCCCCGCGTGAATAAAGTATTAAGACTTTTAGTATGGTTTTTTAATGCATTATGCTGAGCTATGATAAAAAATTAATACAAAGTAAACATACCGTAAAGAAGAAAAATTCATCCATCCATTTTAAACTTGGATGCATTGCGGGCCAGAGTTACACTGCCGGGTAGGTTGTATTTCTGGAGCAGTATTGTTAAATAGTGCTGATATAGTACGTTTATGTGGTATGTTGATGTGGATTCAGAATAGCCGCAGTGCAAATTTTGGCTGACGATTTTGGATACTGCAACTTAATAATAAAATAGAATTGGCTGAAATAGCTGGAAATGGTCTTTTTTTTTTTTTTTACACCAAAAGACTATCCTGGGTCTCCAATGGATTTAGTGACCTGTCCGCGGTGTCTTCCTGTCTCTCTCCCACTGCATGCTGGGATAGGCTTCCCCCTCCCTCAACCCCATGAGACTCCAGGGCCCAGAATAAGCAGTTTAAAATGGATAGATAGATGGATGGATGGATGGCCTATTTTGGGTAAGTATGTATGACTGCACCCATTTTGCTGTGTCATGCTATTTTCGAGGGCTGGGGCCCCACCTTCTTACTGTGAACGTTGTCATGAATGCAACTACTACACAAGTGAGGACACCAAAGGACCCTGAACTAAAAGAAGCTGGCTATAACACAGAAACTCCTTGATTTAAAAAATAAAAAAATAAAAAAATGGCTACCAGTTAGAATTTTTCAATCCTCACTTGATCTGTGTCTGGTCTGGGAAAAATCAGGTGGAACAATGCTAATTTAAAATAAACAAAAAGTTAAAGAAACATGAAAAAAGCATGATGCATTTATTCTGTGAAATAAACATGATTAAAGACAACAGAAATAATAATAAAGCACACAAATAATAATAATAATAATAATAATGTTAAGGAAAAAGATGGAGACAGAAAGAGTGTGAGCACCCCTCCCTTCTGTGGCGAGCGGTCTGTGCCGCGTCCGCCATTTTCCTCCACGGAACCGCCTCCCTTAAATAAGATGGAGGGGGTGCCCCGGAACACGACGGTGAAGGAGACAGGCTGATGTGCCCCCCCCCTCCCAACCCTTCCACCCCCGGCCCTCCACCCCACCTCACCCCACCCCAGCCTAGCCCACCTCACCTTCAGAGAATGTGATTTATGGCAGGCTGGGGGGGGGGGGGTGGTGCTCGGGGTGACGGGATGATGCGGGGGGGGGGGGGGCGGGGGCATGGGGGGGGCGTGAATTGGGGGGGGGGCCAGGAAGTACTTTATCTTCTGCTAATCAACCCTAGGAGTGACAGGCTGTGGTGAGCCCAGGCCTAACTCAATGCCTTGCTGTAAGCGTGCACACAAAGACTGATAAAGAAGAAAAGGTCAGCTCTGCAGCAATTCAGCCAGTTCAGAAAAGGAACCTAAATTCATTTCATCAACTGGAAAAAAAAATCATAGAACATTACGGAAACTCAACATTTGAAATTTCTGTTCATGACCTGAACGGACACATTAGGAAGTTTGCCCATTAGGAAGATGTTCTGGCTACGTCGCTTACCGCAGAATCGACTACAAATCAAAATTATGAAAGAAAACATCATACCTTCGACACACATTTGTGTCAAAATTCTCAAGCAAAAACAATTGAGATTGAGAGCGAAAAAAATAAATACGGCAAAGAAGAATGATGATTTCAAACTTAAGACTTCAAGTTTGTTTGATACTTTTGGCACAATTCTGATTATACGGCAGAGCAGCGGTAAAACAACGGCAGGCTCGACATCATCACGTCGGGCGAACGAACTCCGCGCTACGTTGCGACTGCCTCCCACAGACGAGACAGCGACCGGCCGCCTACGTCGGCCCCATGTTGCTCTTCTCCGTGTGCTGTCTGGGTACGGTTTAATTTTCTTTCTTTAAAATGTTTCATTTCACCAAAACTTTTATACGCAAAGTCTGTCTTTTTTTCGTACCGAACCCGGAGGTCGCAGAGAGCCCGTGGGCCTCTGAATATTAAATCCAGGAGTTATGGACGCTCTGTGAAGTTCTGAGCGCAGAATCCGAGGAGCAGTTTCTCGTTACACCTCGAAGTTCTGGCTCCTTCCTCGACTGCTTCGCACGTTGTCGTCTGCATCATCCGAGCCGAGCAGACTCCATTGTGCTAATTGCCGTACGAAACGGCAACGCGAAGCTTGCTAACGTTTTAGAAATAAAAAATCGTGGACACTTCATATTCGCACTTGTCAATGACTTTCAAAATTGAGAATGCCCTCCTGTGTGATTCAACAGAAGTTCAGAGACCATGGTGTCGGTCCTGTTTGTAGAAGAATGAGATTAAATTATTACTTGAAATTCCTTTACCATTTACACAGCAGTAAAATTCCCTCACATAACTTCCTTACTAAAAGAGAATTCCATTTTAATTCCAACACTCATCCATCCATTATCTAACAATTTCTTAATCAGGGTCATGGGTGGTGCTAGAGCCTATCCCAGCATGCATTGGGCCAGAGGCAGTAATACACCCTGGACAGGTCGCCAGTCCATCAACAGAGCACCCAGATCATTCAATCACACACTCATATCTAGGGGCAATTTATACTCTCCAGTTAACCTGAGTTACCCAGAGTACTCAGAGGCATGCAAACTCCACACAGAAATTTGAACCAAGGAGAGAGAGAGAGAGAGAGAGAGAGAGAGAGACTCCACCATTACCTTGTCCCTAGGATGGGGACAATAGTCTCCAATAACCAGTAACATGAAGTAGTTTACATTGTCTTTTTTATGGTCATTGCTCTTTATTACCACCCCCCCCCCACCCCCACCCCCCTTCATGAGGGTCCAAGCACTCTGCCTTTTACATTATTATTGTTCATATATTTGTTGTAGCTGCTATTGTTTCTTTACATAAACAATCAATCGCTTTGGGAAGACTATGCTCATGTGCGGTCATGCTTGTGCGAATTTGAGAGAGAGAAACAGAGAGAGAGAGAGAAAGAAAAAGAGATGTCTATTCCTGAGAGAGTTCTAGCTGGACAGCACAAAGAGCACCTACAATTGAGCTCAATGAGAAATCAATAGTGCTGTTCTATATTAATTACAAGCCCACAGCCTTCTTGGACCACAAGAATGGAAAACCTCCATTGTGGTCTGGATCACCTTTGTGTTTATGTCTGAGAGAGAGCCTGTATTTATGTCTGAGTGTGTCTGTGTGTGTGTGTGTGTGTGTGTGTGTGTGTGTTGAGGAGGGTGGGGAGGGGGTACATATGTATGTGTGTGTACAGTATTAGTGTGTATGTGTGTGTGTGTCAGTGCTCAAGACACCAAATTCATTATTGCCCCTGAAGCCAGATCAATATGTTTCTCCAACAGATGAGGGTAGTTCTGCACTCTATATCAGAGCTACTCTTTTCTTTTCTCCTCTGGTGTCTCCTCCTTCTTTCCCTCCCTCCCTCCCAACCTCCCTCCTTCCTTCCTTCCTTCTCTCCCTCCCTCCCTCCTTCCCTCCCCCCCACCTCCCTCTCTCCCTCCCTCCTTCCTTCTCTCCCTCCCACCCTCCCTTCTTTCCCTCCCTCCCTCCTTCCCTCCTTCCTTCTCTCCCTCCCTCCCTCCTTCCCTCCCCCCACCTCTTTCCTTCCCTCCCTCCTTCCCTCTCTCCTTTCCTCCCTCCTTCATTCCCTCCCTTCTTCCCTCCCTCTCTCCCTCCCTCCTTCCTTCTCTCCCTCCCACCCTCCCTCTTTCCTTCCCTCTCTCCTTCCCTCCCTCCTTTATTCTCTCCCATCTTCCCTCCCCCTCTCCCTTCTTCTTTCACTCCCTCCCTCCTTCCCTCCTTCCTTCTCTCCCTCCCTCCCTCCTTCCCTCCCACCCTGCCTCTTTCCTTCCCTCTCTCCTTCCCTCCCTCCTTCATTCCCTCCCTCCCTCCCTCCCTCCTTCTTTCCCTCCCTCTCTCCCACCCTCCCTCCCTCCCTTCCACTCTCCCTCCCTCCCTCCCTCTCTCCCTCCTCCCTCCCTCCCTCCCTCCGCAGCCGCCACCGCAGAGCTCCATACCTCGCGGAGGTCAGGCGGCAGCACTGGGCGGCCTCCACACCGGGCGCTCCGCTGACTGACAGGGCTAATCCCCCGACCGGCAGCAGTGGAGCGGCCTTAATTAAGGACAATCGTTAGCTGGGAATGAGCGAGCCCTTTCACCCTAACCGCTGCCTTTGCTTCACTGTCAGGCTACAACGTGGGCCGCTCAATCCTTTTCTTCCCGGAGATCTACCGTCCTGGAGGTCTTCCATTTCAACTCTAATTTGGCGCATCTGACTCCACTAATTGGCAGCTCAACGAGATCTCCAGCTGTTGAATGAGATGCGCTTTGTTAGGGTTTGGTTGAAAACCTACTGGATGCACTTTACAAAATGTACTTTTGTGACATTTGGCAGGCAGTTTGTGGGGAAAAAAATGCATTTTTGTGGGCATGAATGTGTTTTGTTGCCACAAAGTGTTTTTTTTGTGTATTTGGAAAGTATTTTGTGGTACTAAATACATTGTGTAGCCACAAGATGCTCTTTTGTGACACTTTGTGACCATTCAGTGGCATGAAATACATTTTATAGTGCAAAATACACAAATAAATAAATGAACAAACTGCCATGTGTTATGATTGGCTGGTGCAGTCATGTGATAAGTTGTTGAACAGCCATTAACGGACTTTGATTAAAAAATTCCAGTCCATCTTTCTTCCTGGTGAACAGCTGCAATACTGTCTGGAGGAGAGAACATTAAGAAGTAATGTTAGCCCATCTGGAACATTGGACATCGAAAGCTGGATCTACGATTAATTAAATATGAGTAAGAATAACATTTGTTCTGGACATTTTGGCTGAGCGCATTAATTAAGCTCAGGTGGCTGAGTCTAATTGTTAATCTTGTTCCACCATGGGGAAATCTTGTTCGATGGGGTAGGATGATCAGTGATTCATTTTTTTTTTTCCCGATTATTAAGTGATGCATGCCAGCACTTCATTTTCTTCACTTTTCGATTAACGTTAAACCCTACTCGATTCCCAAGGGACTGCTTAACACAAATCAAGGCCCAATGTCCCAGAGGAGCCAACGCTAAGTCTTAATCAATCAATCAATCAATCAATCAATCAAATTTTATTTGCATAGCATATTTTACAGCAGTTGTCACAATACGCTTTACTGACAACCCTGGCCTTAATGTTCTCTCCCCTGAATATTGGCCAGCCGTTTAGTGTTAACTGTTCTGCCTGACTTCTGTTAGCTATACGGTATAAGCAGCTAGCTAGGCAGGGTAGCCACCGTAGTCGCTAAAGATTAAAGATAAAGATTAGAAAATAATTTTGTACACTAAATGCAGAGCAGATTTTACATTTTGTACACTACATGCAAAGCTTACAAAATGCAATAAGTTGTTTCTTCATTTTGATGCACGAAAAACACTTTGTGCACAAAAATTTTAACATTACATTTCATGCCCCACACTGAAGCTCAAAACGTCCATCAGTGGAACTGACCATAGTCTATTTTTTAAATTACATTACGATTTGGATGTGGCTGTTCTCTGGAAATAAATTTAATATGTAGCACTCAGCATTTCAGAATCCCGATCGTGACGTTTTTACACTGTCGTACATTTTTGTGCACAGCTAACAGCTTTACACCACACCTTTGTTTTTAGCTGGATGAATAAATACCTCTAAAAAAATTCTATTTACTGTATTAATGGACTGTTTAAGTACCAGTGCCCCCCCAACCCTTTCCTACTCCCCCCCTCCCCTTTCCCACTCCCCCCCCACGGGAAAGGGACTCCGGAATTTCGATCATTCCCGGTCCCTGCCCCGGCACAAGACCCTCTCAGTGCTTAATGTAAATGTGCTAATCACTTCAGCTTTTGTGCAGTAGGTTAGTTATTCATTAAATAATCATGCGTTTTATGAGGCCTACATACAGTGTGTGGGCTCCTGCCCTGGAGCAGTGTGGAAAGTCCTCTTAGCCCAAGCCTCTTTCCAGCGCTCTTACTCTGAAAGTGAAATGCGATGCTGGCCTGCCCCAGATGTGTCCGACTGGATTACTTTTACAAGTCTTTTACGAGCACTACTGGCCCCCTGTAAAAACACTCGCAGGAAGAAAAAAAAAGGAAACAATAAAATAACAAACAAAAATATGAAAACTGGAGATTCGGTTTTTTTTTTATTTTCTGAGGTACAGAAAGGGGTCCTCGATTTCTTCCTCACTCCTCCCCACTCGATGCAAAATAGATCCGTGTAGATCGTGAGGCTCGAACGGCAGACGGTTTGCCACGATATACGCGGTTCAAAATAACTGCCAATTTCCGCCTTCACTGAAAGCCGCCGGATTTAAATCCCACTGCTCCCCCCCCCCCCCCCGCCCCCCCCACACTTCATCTCCTGTTCTCTCACGTTCCATCAGCCTCTGTCATTTGGCGCTCAGACCGCCGTCCCGCCTGTGAACAGGGGCTCTACCGCGCTCCCATTACAGGAGCCTCTTTCTCCCCGAAAATAGACGCTAACCGTAAAAATTATTTAGGAGCGCGTCGTCTGCTAAATAAAGGCGCATTAGTGTGCTCCTGTAAAAAAAAAAATTTCAAATTACGAGCGCGCGTGTGCGCGTGAAAGCCCCCCGGTGTGAAAATGAAAGCACCTGTCACTCAAAAAAAGAGGGGGGGGGTGGTTGGGGGGGGGGGACAGCCCCAAAGCCGCTGCTTCGCAAAACGTGTCAGCGCTGACAGATCCACGCGCGAGCTTCCTGGTGCTCGATCCAGCGCAGAGGAAGCTAAACTCCGCTCGCTCTGAAGATCGGGGGGCTTCAGGCAAGCACATTATGTACAGCCATCATGTATCTTTTCTTTTGAAAGAAAAAAAGTGTGTATATATATATATATATATTCCTGCCTCTCGCCCAATGCATGCTGGGATAGGCTTCAGCACCACTAGCAACCATGCTCAGAATAAGTGGGTGTAGATAATGGATGGATGGATACATTTATATACAGTATATATATATATATATATATATATATATATATATATATATATATATAAACCCGTTTCATCAATTTTTCACGCAATTACTGTGGTGGTGACTGATCCTTCCATTGGCTGAAATGACACTGGGGGTAAAGCGAGGGTGGGGGCGATTGGTGGTCTAGCGGGACGCTGGCTAACGTGTTTAAATGGTAAATGGTAAATGGACTGCATTTATATAGCGCTTTTATCCAAAGCGCTTTACAATTGATGCCTCTCATTTGCCAGAGCAGTTAGAGGTTAGGGGTTAGGTGTCTTGCTCAAGGACACTTCGACACGCCCAGGGCGGGGTTTGAACCGGCAACCCTCCGACTGCCAGACAATCAGTCTTACCTCCTGAGCTATGTCGCCCCCAAATGTCGCAATGTCGTGTTTATCGGTGGAGCAGAAGCCGCGATTATTGAGTACATGGAATCGCTTCCAACGAACGCATCGGGTGGACGACACTGTTGGAACGGAACGGGGATGAGTACAAGGGGTTGATGCAAGGTCGTTATTATTTATTTTTAATAAATCGTGTTTTATGGTGTTGTCTCTTGTTGTGCTTGGACAGATCTCTGTTCTGTGATGAATGTAGGGGGGAAAAACAGCCAAATAAAATACAAAAAAAAAAGAAGAAAAAACCTCCATCCTGTTTTCCATCTTTCTCCCGCACGGTTCTGGAAGACTCGTGCTCCAAAATAAACTAAAATAAATAAAGAAATAAAACAAAAACATTTAAATTAAATAAAAAATCAAGGAGAGATTCAGTTGAATATCTGACAGAATGTAATTGAAGGGAGCACGAATGGGGCCATTAATATTAATAGAGTGCTTTGTGTCGTTGCATATTCCACAGGAACTGATTGTCACGGAAACGAGAGACACAACTGGAGGAAAGCTGTGCTAAACCGGAGAAAACAATAAGAGAGAGAGAGGGAGGGAAGGAGAGAGAGAGAGAGAATGAATAATCTCATTGGGAAAGTTTTCCGGGGGTGGTTTTGAAAAATTGAAGATGTTGTGTACTTTATGTCTACATGCAGTGAATTAGTTATCAGGGAATTGTTGAGTTTACCCTGGTATCGGTGACGTTGTAACCCCTTTTGGAATATGCCTGAAAAAAAGGTTCTTAGTAAAAAGTGAAAGAAACGCACCAACCATCTCTGTCTATATATTGCGTTTGTATTTATTAGTGACGATAGACAAACATAGTAAAAGTGAGGCTCCAAAGGCTGTGGCTGAATCACGACACAAGCCACACAGGTCGATGGTTTGGCGTAGAGGGTTGGGCAGCCCTGCTTTAGCTGCTGAATGAGGTGTGCTTATTAGGGTTGGAGTGAAAACCTACAGGACAGTAGATCTCCAGGAACAGGGTTGGGCAGCCCTGCTCTAGCTGTTGAATGAGGTGTGCTTTGTTAGGGTTGGACTGAAAACCTACAGGACGGTAGACCTCCAGGAATAGGATTGGTTACCACTGTTATAAATCAAGGGTACACAACAAGGGTCAATCCGGCTCAGGATTTTGTGCCAACATTTGCTCTTAATTAATTAGCTCAATGATATCTTGATCTTGACATTTGATCTGACACCAGCTGCAGCTGCAGACTGCAAATGTATCCTAAAGATTTTACTGTGCTCAAGCACAGGAGCATAGTTTATAGAGCTGTTGGAAAAGTAAAACTGAGGTAATTGGTTGGAACAAAAACAAGCTTTTAGACTGCCCCTCCAGGACCAGAGTTGTGCACCCCTGTTTTAAATGTACTCTACTGTGTTCCAGGGCGGCAATGTAGTATAACAGTTATCTAAAGGCTGCAGGTTCAAGTCCCATATGGGGCACTGCCACTGCACCCTTGAGGAAGGTGCTTAACCTGTGCTGCTTCTGTCTATATCCAACGGCGTGAGTTGCCCTGGCTAAAGCATCCTGCTAACACAATGATTGTTACGTAACTGAGCTGTCAGATCTTCATTTATAAAACGGTATTCAGGTGTATAAAACCATTGAGCCGATCCCGGAAAAATCTGCCTTAATGACTAATTAAGGAGGAATGAATGCACTGGTATGTATTTGAAAGGGAAAGGACTGTTCACCAGGCCTGTGCGTCCCTGATAAAAGTTGCAGACAGGTAATTAAAAAAGGGCTTTGTTTCAGCGTGACACCTGTGTAACTGCATAGGTGCTCTACGTCCTCCGACGCCATGTGGCCCTTATCGAAAAAGAGACGCGCACCGACGCCATATTTAAATCGGCTTCTTTAATTAGCCACGCCCACTTATGTACTGCACTGTACCTGACTGGTGGGCACTGTACCTGACCGGTGGGTACTGTACCTGACCGGTGGGCACTGTACCTGACCGGTGGGTACTGTACCTGACTGGTGGGCACGGTACCTGTCTGGTGGGCACTGTACCTGTCTGGTGGGCACTGTACCTGTCTGGTGGGCACTGTACCTGACTGGTGGGTACTGTACCTGACAGGTGGGCACTGTACCTGACTGGTGGGTACTGTACCTGTCTGGTGGGCACTGTACCTGTCTGGTGGGTACTGTACCTGTCTGGTGGGCACTGTACCTGTCTGGTGGGCACTGTACCTGTCTGGTGGGTACTGTACCTGTCTGGTGGGCACTGTACCTGACTGGTGGGTACTGTACCTGTCTGGTGGGCACTGTACCTGACTGCTGGGCAGCTTTTTCACTACCAGCTTTCCAAACACTGGAGAGAGGGACTGCTCAGAGAATGGACAGAGCCCATACTGCTGACTGAGGGGAGAGAGAGATAGAGAGGGAGACAGAGAGAGGTAAGGACAGAGGGAGAGAGAGGCAGCAAGAGAAAGAGGGACAGGCAGAGAGAGAGAGAGAGAGAGAGACAGACAGACAGAGAGAGAGGGACAGAGAATGTGAGGCAGGGACAGAGAGAGAAAGAAAGAATGAGAGAAATAGAGAGAAGTGGGGAGGGAGAAATAGATGGTGACAGAGAGAGAGAAACAGACAGATAGAGAGAGAGAGAAAAAGAGAGTGAAGGCGAAAGGAGATACAGAGATGGTATTTAAGAGCGAGAAGCAGCGGAGGAGCGGATGGAGGGATGGAGAGGTTGGACGGATAAAGACAGAGGGGAGGTCGAGGAGCTCGCTCGTGACAAACGGGCGTGCTCGCGGGGCCCGTTGTCCGGGGCGACCGGCGTCCAGAGGCGCACGCGGCCGAGCGGCGGCAGCAGCTGCTCCCGCCGTCGAAAACGCTCCCGCGATTAATAAAGCGTAGGATCGTAACCGCTCTCCCAGAAACGGCGCGGCCTGGCAGCGGACCGAACGCGCTTCATAACAAAAACGCTCTCCCAGAAACGGCGCGGCCTGGCAGCGGACCGAACGCGCTTCATAACAAAAACTTAAAAAACAAACAACAAAAAAAAGACAGTCGCAAAGAAGACGACAGGTCACTTTTACGAGACGCGGCGGTTTGGAGCGCGCGCGGGAAGCGAAGCAGTTTTATCTACGTCTCACTTTCAGGAATTAGATTTGAATGTCTTATTTTTATTTTTTTTGTACATTTTTATTTTATTTTCTCAGCAGTAGGCCGTTGCTGGAAAAACCCCTGAGTTAACGAACCCGGACATTTTAGCCCAGACGACAAACGATAAAAACGAAAAGCTAACAGCAGTGGAGCAGACACCTGGACAGAGAATTCAGCTTGTCTGTCTAAATATTTATTTATTTTTTAAAAAAGACAATGTTTTGTAGTTGTGACATGGTTGACAGGATCAGTTTCTCGAAGAGCCGCACCGAGGAGCGTCTTTCTTTCTTGACGTCTATATCCGTATCATTAGGCCCCGACATAATGTAACATAATGACGAGAACAGGCCATTCAGCCCAACAATGCTCACCATTTTCCTGACTAAATTAGTGCTCAGATTACCTACAAATTAGATGGTATCCAATACCGTATCAAGCCTAGTCTTGAAAATCCCCAGAGTTTCTGCCTCTACCATGTGACCTGGCGTGACATTGTGGAATGGTGGTGCTAAATGCAGAATGGTGGCAAAAAAGGGGGGGGGGGGTGGCGGTGAGGGAAACGACATCGGTCCATCAGCGAATGCAATGCAGAGCAGCCGCAGAGAGCGCCCTTTAACCTGCACCAGGCGAAACCGCCAAGGCCACATGATACGTCGAAGCAATGGGCTGGAGAGTGAATGAATGAATGAATGAATTAATATATCATTGCATTCATACAGGACTTTTCAGAACGCTCATAGCGCTTTACAGTGCTGTGTGGGAACTCACCTCACCTGCCACCAATGCGTAGCGCCCACCTGGGTGATGCACGGCAGCCATTTTGCGCCAGAACGCTCACCACGCATTAAGTGTAGTGCAGTCTCCATCCACTAAAACCTGTGGCTGCAGGGGGTCACCCACCTATTTTAAATTTTAAAAAACTTCACATTTATACTAATCCTCCGGTTCTTAATGGCAGGATCTAATCAGTTTTGGCAAATATATATATATATTTAAAAAATATAATTCAGTCGTATTAATTTATTCATACATTTCCTCGTGCATCCATTACTTTTTTCCCTCTCTTTTCCCCAGTTTATTTAGCTGTGAGCCAAGGTCACGGCCGCAGAAAAGCTGAGGTTAAAAGGAAAAAAGAAATCTAATTTGCGCGCGGGGCCTTAGGGGCGATGGAAACATAATGAAATGAGACCTGAATGGAATCTTTTCAGATTCTGTTGTCCGGGTCCTCATCATTCTCCGAGACAAGACGGGGGATATAGTTATCAACCGGTTTTTTTAGGTTGTTTTTAAAAAAATATTATAATAATTTTTTTTGTAAATTTGCAGCATGACGTCCGTGCGTCCGCGATCTATGCCGTGAATCAGCTGTGCTGCAAAGGGGCCAGTCTGTCTGCGAGTGTTCTCAGTGTGACAATAACGAATTTTCTGCCTTTGATAAGGGTTGACGAGCAAACAGGGGGAGAAGCGTCACTCGTTCGGACATTCACGGTGCCTCAGGGAACGTAGAAAAAACTGTTTTTTTTTTTACAAAGTACTTGAACAAAACTGTGCCACAATGTGCTCCAAATACAAATAGTACTTTTTGAGCCTGGTGCCCAGAGCTTTAGGAAATCCTTACCCATGGGTAAGGAGCTGGTCTTGTGACCTAATGGTCGCTGGTTTGATTCCCAGGTAGGACACTGCTGTTGTACCCTTGAGCAATGTACTTAACCTGCATTGCTCCAGTATATATCCAGCTGTATAAATGGATGCAGTGTAAATGCTACGTAAAAAGTTGTGTAAGTTGCTCTGGTTAAGATTAAATGCCTGTAATGTAATGTAATGGGTGGTTAGAGAACTTGGATTGCGACTTAAGTGTATTAAGTTTATGCAGACTAACGAGCAAGGCATAAATCAGTGTAACAGAAGATAGAATATCATATTTTGTTATTCTGCAGCATGCGGCAGCAGCGGGGTCAAAGGTCACGGCAGAGTTCACCTGCAGAAAAAACATCTGCGAGCGATACGATTGCGTGCGAAGGCAAAAGCACACGCGCTCAGACGAATTATCGTTGTTTACGACGGATCTTCCTCAGCCGTGCTTCATTATGGTAGGATAATGCAGAGATGACATCATAATGGGATTAAACCCTTTGAAGATTGGTAGTTTTTTTAAAAGAATGTTTAAAAAAAAAAAAAAAAATTTAATAATCTAAATCAGTGCTCTAGAACTACATTCCTTTCAATTGCCAGTTGCATCAAATGAAATCGAAGGGAGCGGAGTTCTAGAACACCGTCAGCATCAGAACGTTCGACTAGAACGTTCGTTTAAGAACATTCTAATCACATCTTTGCGACCTCACAGCTTTAGAGGGTTAAAATCCACCGGGAAAAAGGAGAGCCCAGGTGGCCAGTGCTTCTGCCAGGTGTGCTGCCTTAACCTCCCTGTTGTCTTTGGAAGGATTACAGATTCGCCTCTGCTGTTTCCAGGTACACATCCGGGCTGCTTCACGCCCAAATTTCCTAATTACGAGACTCATTTGGGTGTCCGGCGCCTGCCAAAATCTGTTCACAGGCAAGAAGCAAAAATAATAAAAAATGGCACACTTTTGGCACGCTAAGATTCACACTCACGCTCAACAAGAACACATCTGCCAGATCGCCATGTATCCCCAACACAACGTATATTGCCACATTTCATGAAAAACATACTGTAAAATATACGGTCTTGGAACGGTACATTAAAATATACATGAAGACACTCCAAACATATTTCCAATACATGCGGATATATATGTACACGTACTGTACAATATACAGTAGTGTAGAGTTCCACAAACATGTTTTTAGTTTACAGATACATCAGTGTAAAAAACGTATTTGCATGAATAATAACGGTGATATCATTGATACAGATATGCCAGAAAATTTTGTCAAACAATGACAAATCAAGAAAGCCAATGTAGTGGATCGACATGGATGGAAAAAAATAAATTTTGTGGCCTAAAGGCTTGGGGGCATGTGTGAATATCGAAGATAGGGGGCGCCGTAGAACAGAAGCACTTAGGAGAGCTTAGTTCTGAGCAAAAACCCGCCATGCAGGCAAGAGCCCGTAGCGGTGAAATTTAAAATGTAAAGATGGTTACGTGACATGCTACAGAGGAGACACAAAGGGACTGTGACAAATGCTCCTTCACTTCCTTCATTCTGCGTGAGTGCAAAAGAAAACAACAACCCTGACAGGCCCCTCCTTCTTTGTAGTTTCTCATCTTTACTCTTCTTTGCGTTCATGTTAATGAAGCTGTAGACAAACAGTAAAAAAATTAAATAAATAAAAAACACATACAGATTTTTTTTTTTTTTTTTTTTGGCGTCTGTTCCAGTGGTGGATTGATTCAGTACAGGCTGGTGCTGGCAGGTTGGAAATGATGAGAAGGATCTAACACCGAATGTCTTTCTCCAAGAGTTACGTAACTGGCTCTCTCAAAAATCGGGACAGAGGGAGGGAGGGAGGGAGGGACATGACTGTCTTTTTCTCAGCTAACAAGGAGGAGAGAAACCAGATCAGAGGAAGACCGAGGACGTGCTTCCTCAGAGTCAGGTTTCAGAGCATAGGTGGCTGCACAGGTGGGTCATACTCGTGAGGGTCAAATCTGTTTGAATTCTTTCTTTTTTTCCTTCCTTCATATTTGTGTTTGTTGGAATATCTGCGAGCCCATGTCCTAATTCGCATACAGAGATGCGTTGTACAGTAATATATTTAAAGTGTATGTGTATGTCATTCCCGTCAGGGTTTGAAGATCAGTAAGTCAAAATGAACTGGTCTCTTTGCCTTCTCAGGTACTGTGGTCATTAGAATTAGAACTCGCAGACATGTGTTGTTCTAAGGGGACGAACTGTATCAAAAAGGGGAGGGGCCACAAGGGCACAAAATGGGGAGGAGCCACAAAGGCAGTCACACAGTCCAGTGCTCCTGTGTGTCCGGTGGCCCTAGAGAAATGAACCAGGTCCAACAGACTTCTGGGTAGCCGGTGAACCATACATGACGGACCAAGCCTCTCTCCCTCTGCGACATCCCTTATGCTCCGTCTAGCCCCCTCCATCTGCACCACACCGGGCATGCTCCAAACAGGCATTTTCACAGCATTAAAATAAATGAATAAATGAATGAGTGAATGAATTAAATGAACATCTCCACTTCCTGTTCGGCACTGAGCACCTCCGTAGGGCAGGAGCACACCCGCTCGCCAGCGCGGTGGAATATTCATGTCCTCCTGAATCACACGAGTACAGACTCCTCGTTTATGTATACTGCCTAATTACACCAGACCCATGCACACCGGCGCACAGGAAGCACACTCAGGCGGGCATTTGCATTAGGCGGTTACATAAGCCATTAGGACGAGTTCTCCCGCAGTCTTGTGTCGCGCGTGGCGGCCTGCGTACTGTAACAGCGTTAGGTCACCTTAAGAACACGAGCAACCTTCAGAAACAATCCGGTCTTACACCTGAATTTTTATAATTACGCTCCTGCGTTTTTTTTTTATCCCTGTGGTAGTTCTACTCTGCTGTCTACACAACTGTCTGATCTGTACGTTACTATCGTTTCGACCGTCGGCCGTCTTTGTGATTTTGTGTTTTATGTCAGGTCCCCCTTGTTAAGCAGAGTCTGATCTCAATGGGATCTTCCTGGTTTAATGAAGGATGAATATATAAATAAATAAATATTTTTATTCCCTTGAGAGGGACTGCTGATTGTCCTTGTGAACAACAAATTAGCACAGATAACTGCCTCTAGCAAACTGCCGCACAGAGAAATGGTTTGGCGCTGAATCAACTCTGTCAGAGCACACGACGGTTAGCGCTGAATCAACTTCGAGATCAGCGCTGATTCAAGAGCGTTCTGAAAGTTACGCAAAGCTAACGCAGTTTCCACTGCGTCTGCCCCCCGTGTTTTAGGGCCGAGTTGGACCCAGGCTGCCAGCCTGTGTGTGTGTGTGTGTGTGTGTGTGAGAGGGTGTGTGAGTGCGTGTGTGCGTGTGTGTGTGTGCGTGCGTGTATGCGTGTGTGTGTGTGTGTGTGAGGTGTATATGTGTGTGTGCGTGTGTGTGTGCGCGTGTCTGTGTGAGTGTGTGTGTGTGTGCGTGTGTGTGAGTGTGTGTGTGTATGCGTGTGTGTGTGTGTATGTGTCAGCGTGTGTGTGTGTGTGTGTGCGTGCGTGCGTGCGTGTGTGTGTGTGTGAGAGGGTGTGTGCGTGCGTGTGTGTGTGTGTGTGCATGTGTGTGTGTGCGTGCGTGTGTGTGAGTGTATGTGTGTGAGAGGGTGTGTGCGTGCGTGTGTGTGTGTGTGTGCGTGTGTGTGTGTGTGTGCGCGCGTGTGTCTGTGTGTGTGTGTGTGTGCGCGTGTGTCTGTGTGTGTGTGTGTGCGCGTGTATGCGTGTGTGTTTGTGTGTGTGAGGTGTGTGCGTGTCTATGTATGTGTGTGCGACATTAGCGGGCGTTGCCCGGCGACGCCGCCGCGGCGATGGGCTCGTAGCCCCGCCCCCGCCGGTGCGCCACACTGAGCGTGTCGAGCGAGAGCCTCGCCGCGCTCCCTTTGATTAAGATACCCGCGCGTTAGCGCTCAGCGGGAAACGAACGACAAACACCGTTTTTTCCCTCCTTTTTTTTCCCTCCCTCCATCTTTTTTTTCCTCCCTCCCTCCCTCCCTCCCTCTGCTCCTCTCCCAGGGGTTAGCGTGTAGCGTAGCCTCATTAGAACTGTCACAGAGGGACCGTGTCAGCTGAGCGCTAACGAGCTAATCCCTGTAACGAAGTGTGTCTGGAAGGGTGGGGGGGTGGTAAGCCTATAGGCTCATCCCCAGAGCATAGAAAAGTAGATCCTGGACTCAGACTCCATGGTTTTTCGAATTTGGCGACAAAACAGCAGTGTATTCTTCCCCCCCTAAAAAAAATAATTTAAAAAACGGTTTTAATTTGCTGTCAGCTTCAGTTAAATTCAAGATCGAGATTTATTTTTTTTTTGCATTTTTTAAAAACATTATTTTTTTAAAATTACATGTAGAGTTGTTGTTCAATGCATGTCAGGTCAGGTCAAGAGTTTGCAGTGCAGGCCAAGTCATACAGGGCAGGCAGAGAACCCTGGCTTTCTGTAGGAACCAGCCATGCTGGCATTTAGTGGATATTCTTGCCCAGAGCGGATTACCCTTTTTTTTTGTGTTTTGTTTTTCACATGGAATCCATTTATAGAGCTGGATATTTACTGAAATTCAGGTTAAGTACCTTGCTCAAGGGCACAACGACAGTGACCTAGTTGGGAATGGAACCCGCAACCTTTAAGTCCGAGTCCTGACCCATTATACGACACTGCCAGCCCTATATGACTGGCACACAGTAGACAGTCCGAGTGGTGTGCTCCTGTCAGTCATTGTGTGTGTCCATATCCTTATGCCGATCACGAAGGCCACACCCAAAGCACTCTCTGTTTGTCATGTCATGGAGACAAAGACCCTTGGGCCATTCTGACCAAGACTACATGCAGTGTTGGATATAGGCCCTCTAAATGCAGATAAACGGCCAACCCTAGATGGGCTGTATGGCCTCTTACTAGCGATGGTGAACTCTTGTGCTCATGCGTTCTTTAGCCAGTCACAAAGGGAGGGGCTCACCGTTACCCCTGCGGGCCGTGCCATCTCATTCTCTCTGTACGACACATTACATTACAGGCATTTTAGCAGATGCTCTTATCCAGTGTGACTTACATTGTATCCATTTATACAGCTGGATATGTACTGGAGCAATGCAGGCTAAGTACCTTGCTCAAGGGTACAACGGCACTGTCCTAGCAGGGAATCGAACCCGCGACCTTCGGGTCACAAGACCAACTCCTTACCCATTATACTACACTGACACATAATGATGATGTAGCTTTCCAACCTTCATCGGTTGAACCAGTGAATCGTTTCGGGACGTGAAAAATACTCGCTAAGGCATTTTGGTGTTTAATCACCCTCCCGGAACACAATCTCCAAACAGATCTTCTTAGCAATACATTTGAATTATTATCAGACCCCCCCAACCCCCCCTCCCCCCCCCCCCACTTCTTTTCTTGCAGAGTAGCATGTGGTAGTCGGTTCCTGGCTCTGTAATTTTATCTAATTAAAGATAAGACCGCGTGAGCCGCACTGTACGGTTACCCGGGGAACGACGATAAGCAGGAGGCGCAGATAACCTGAGGAGTTATTGTGTTCCTCCCCCGTGGATCGTTTCTCGCGAACAAGAGACGAAGCTTCGAGCGGAGTGCAGCTCCCAACTTCCTCTCTGAACATTCTGCTGCGCGTTCGTCGTGCAGGGGAGTAAACGGCGTTGCGGTCCGTCTCCGCCGGGAACAAAAACCATGGAGATTAAAGCTACAGATAAAAATAGAATTTGAAAAATCATTCTAATTCAGTTGAACGGAAGCTTTTGATAACAATGATAACCAACACACACACATACACACAAACACACATATATATATATATATATATATATATCATTTGTTTTTATATTTTTGGAAGTGAGCCACAATGGATATTGATATAACAAATGAAAATATCATAACCTGAAGCCATTTTAATACCTGAGGAAGGTAGGAGTGATAAGATGTGATAGGGGGTGATTGGGAGGGTAACTAAGATGCAGTCTGTGGAGGTGGGTCTTTAGCCTTGCAGAATGGCTGACAGTTCTGCTGTCCTTACCCTGGGTTGATGATGGAGCAAAAAAAAAAAAAAAGAAAGAAAGAAAAAGAGAAAACAATTAATAATTCAATGGCATTGCTATAGCTATTGTTATAGTTCCCGGGAGAAATGGGTTTTTTTGCTGGTGCCATTTCGAAGACATCACATCATATGTAATACGACACAGAAAACCGCGTAGGTTCTCTCATATCCTATTCATCTAGTCCTATTATTACGGCTGTATCAACGTGAACTCATAATGGCCTTGAAATCGCAGTGGGCATGCAGTACAATGCAGCGGATCGCCGTGGCGATTAGTTAACAGAAACTAAACCACATTACGTTTCTCACGCAGCGGTAATGGCGTCCAATTATTAATAAGCTCGATGTCGCTCTTTGTTAATTCATGGATGGCAGCGTGTTTGGTGAAATAAGCTGACGTCTTTTTTATGTTCCTGGTTGAGGAAACTGCGGGCCTTTGACAGGTGTACATGTTTTTTTATTTTTTATTATTTTTTATTTTAAGTGGTGTAATAAGTTACTTTATTACACCTCTTTAACAGTTGCATAATGCATGTGGCTGGTGCCCGTTACGATTATATTATACACTTCACAAGCTCATTCAGAAGCAGAACTGAGCAGACATCGTTCAGAGGGGAACGTCAGCTTTGCCGATCCTTTACACCAGGGGTGGGAAAGGGGGGGGGGGGGGGCAGTCAGTCAGTCAATGAGAGAGGGCGTGAATGAATGGGAAACACTAGAGAGGAACTTGCACAGTGTAAGATCAACTCTGATACAGTGTTTTACTCTGAGAGTTCTCTAATATAGTCTCTGTCAGTATGTTTTACGCTGCGAGTACTGTAATATAAACTCTGACAGACCACATTTTATGCTGAGAGTACTCTGTAAAACACACCATTAGAGTTTATATAACACTCTGACAGAGTGCATTTTACACTGAGAATACTCTGTTATATAAACTCTGACAGAGTGCATTTTACACTGAGAGTACTCTTATATAAACTCTGATAGAGTGCATTTTACACTGAGAATACTCTATTATATAAACTCTGATAGAGTGCATTTTACACTGAGAATACTCTCTTATATAAACTCTGATAGAGTGCATTTTACACTGAGAGTACTCTTATATAAACTCTGATAGAGTGCATTTTACACTGAGAATACTCTATTATATAAACTCTGACAGAGTGCATTTTACACTGAGAGTACTCTGTTATATAAACTCTGACAGAGTGCATTTTACACTGAGAGTACTCTTATATAAACTCTGATAGAGTGCATTTTACACTGAGAATACTCTATTATATAAACTCTGATAGAGTGCATTTTACACTGAGAATACTCTCTTATATAAACTCTGATAGAGTGTGTTTACACTGAGAGTACTCTCTTATATAAACTCTGATAGAGTGTGTTTTACACTGAGAATACTCTCTTATATAAACTCTGATAGAGTGTTTTAGACTGAGAGTACTCTCTTATATAAACTCTGATAGAGTGTGTTTTACACTGAGAGTACTGTCTTATATAAACTCTGATAGAGTGTGTTTTACACTGAGAGTGCTCTGTTATATAAACTCTGATAGAGTGTGTTTTACACTGAGAGTACTCTTATATAAACTCTGATAGAGTGCATTTTACACTGAGAGTACTCTCTTATATAAACGCTGATAGTGTGTTTTACACTGAGAGTACTCTCTTATATAAACTCTGATACACTGTGTTTTACACTGAGAGTACTCTCTTATATAAACGCTGAGAGTGTGTAATTAGCCCGGAAGATTCCAGGACCCCTCCCTTTGCAGTCGAGTGGAAGATAACGAAATCCACGAGAGGAGCGACTACGCGGTTTTCTCAGGCGAGGCGTCGGAAACAGACGCGGCGGGACGGCGCTGATCAGCACTTCCTGCCCACAGGTGCGATAAGTGTGCAGCTGGAGCCCCCAGAGCGCCTCCACTTCCGGTTTATATCAGGGATTTTATTTGATGAAACACGTTCTTCCTTTTTTGGAGCCAGTAGATGGACCCACAAGGGGATCGTTTACTATTAATAGCTAAGCATCTGTAATAATAGTAACAGTAATAGGTTGTCTATTATTGTATTTATTGTCATCCTCATCATCATTACTATTATTATTATTATTATTATTATTATTATTATTATTATTATTAATAATAATAATAAGAAGAAGAAGAAGAAGAAGAAGAAGAAGAAGAAGAAGAAGAAAATTGGATTGGATTTATTAAGCAGCATTTATAAAGCATTTATAAAGCTTTTATAACGTTCTCAACTCTTGACCTCAAGGAACAGAGCAGGGAACAGAAGAAACTCCGGAAATGAGCAGTAACAGCTGAGGTGGAGAGGGAGGGATAAAATCTAAACCAATCGAATCGGACTGAACAAAAAAAAAAAAAAAGGAAACACCAGCGTAAGCGAGGTCACCTGACGCAGTGCGGGACCAGCAAGAACACACGCGTGGCCAGGTGTGTCCTGTGTGGAGTTCTGTCGCAGGAACACGACACCACTGCGCCACAACGAGACAATCAATCAACTCCCACTCAGCCGACAGGAACAAACACTGTCTCTGGGGGTCATTCCGGAATGTTCCGTAAAAGCTCAACTGGGCTGAGACCCGGCGATCTGTGAAGGTCATGGCATAGAGTCAACGTCAGTGCCATGCGTGTGAGTACATGTGCCCTGTGGGGTGGGGCGGGGCGGGGGGGGGGGGGGGGTATTCACCTTATAAGACAGTCATCTCTGCAGCAATGAAACGCCTCACACTCACAGGGCTCAACACATGCTTTTTCTGGGGCATATGCTGACCCTTGGGGGGGGGGTGGCATGTTGGAGATTATGATCACGGACTGAGGGGGGGGGATTGCAATCATATCACAGACCGGGGGTGGGGGTGGTGGGGGGGGGGGGGGTGTGCACATGGACCGAGGAGGGGACATTGGGTTTGTGATAAAGGCATCTGTGCTTTACAGAAAACCCCCAGAAATGTCTCTGCAGCTAAAAAAGGCACTTCAGGACTGACAGGTAAAAGGAGTGGGGGCGGAGCCTCGAGTCACAATCGGGCTCATTGCCAATAAATGATGTCATGATGTGTCATGGGCCACTGGAATGAAATCTCTGTTCATACTGCCTGTCACCATTGGTGGCCGCAGAGATACAGTAGCTTCCCATTATTGAGGCGAGACGGACCCACAGGAGTCCCTGAATGTTTTTTTGTTTGTTTTTGGGAGGGTTTTATGTGCCATCGCTGCTAAGCAACCAGACCAGGTGTGGCTAAAATAGGAGTAGACTATTCCTTAATGCTTTGAAGAGCAGGTTTTTCTTTTTGCAATGTTCTAAAAAAAAAAATCTTTTTTTTTTTGTTGAAAATCAGTGTTCTGCTTTCGGTCACCAGTAGCAATTGTGACATCAATTAAAGAACATTCCAGTCACGTGATTGTGATGTCACACCATAAAGGGTTAAGAGCATGAATAAAGCATTTAAAAAATTTAAAAAAGGACTTGAACTTGTGAATTATTGATAGTCCAGTATGGAGCCAGGGCAGGTGTAGGTCTGTCAGGGGGTGAGAACTGGAGCAGGCTGGCAGGCGGGCAGGCAGGCAGGCTGGCAGCCGGGCTGGGGATTATGTGGCATTAGGTCTGGATCCGAAAACACAGGATTCTGGCAAACGCAGCAGCAAAAATAATATTAATCAAAAAAATTAAATAAAAGTAAAATAAATCCTCCAAGCGCATTGAGCACCTGGCCCTGTGTAGATGGGTCATTCGGGTCAGTGTGTGGGTGGGGGGCAGGGCGTGAGGATTTAATTCACCACTGGCCACTACTGAGTCAAGGGGAGGAGTTCTGAAAGGCTTTGATTCGGACAGCTGGACTAGGAAGAGGCCCGTATAAACAGACTGCACTTAATGACTATTTTAGACTCTCAATTAATGGCAACCATTGCTCATTGTCACACACGCTATTGGACGTTTTCGCCGGCGGTCGCTGCGTTGCTGTGTTCGGGCGGACCATGGGAGCCTGCCACGCCTAGGTGCTTAAAGTAAAAGATGCACGGAAGGCAACCAACCAGGGGATTTTAAGAATAAACTCACAAATTCTCACACTCAAAGTAAACCCGCTATTTCATGAACAGCACAACACAATAACCGTGTAGCTCCTGCTGCTGCCATCACACTCTCCCAGAAGAAGCTAACAGTTCTACTATTTATATGCTAGCCTTTTTATCAATCACAATGCGTTTGGGTTCACCATTATAAAATACAACCAATCCTAACATGGGGTGAGTTAGTTCACCACAGTTCTACAAGACAACAACCAAAAAACAAACAAACAAGACGCGGAATCAAGACCAGCCGCATTACTGGTTGCCCTTGTCCCTCTCCGAACCTCCCCCTCACCACCCATCTTCCGCCGTGGCCTGAAGACTCATCTCCTCAGACTATACCTAGACTAACCACCACCACGCTGTATATTTCACTCTAAATCCCCCCCCCCCCCCTTTTTCATGACACTTGTTACATGTTGCCCCATCCCAGCACTTTTTGGTAATTTGTATTTGTCTTAAACCGTAGCTTATTCTTCTGCCTAGTTGGCTTTTTCAGAGGTTAGGTCTGAATAGTGCTCACTGTGTGAACTAAACTGTGTTCTTGGCTAGAAATAGCTGTACAAAATAAGTATTGTACCTTACTGAACCTGTGTTTAGCAGTTGTCTATGACCATGAAATGCACTTTTTGTACGTCGCTTTGGATAATAGCGTCTGCCAAATAAATGTAATGTAATGTAATGTATGATTTATGAAGCCAGTTGTCGGGCACATCTGCTGTTCTGAAGGGTTAACTGTGAAGACGAAGTCAGCGGGAAAGCCCCCGCCCTCCCAGAAGGACAAGCTGCAACCGTACGCCTTCTAGAGCCCGAGAAAGCTAGCGGGAGAACGTCTCCCCCTTACCTTTCACCTGGGACCTAGCGGGCAGATGGCCATGTCAAACGCCTTGTCGCCTACATGAAGCTGTGGTTCACAGAGAGTTCAACAACATTCAAAAAAATAAAATAAATAAATAAATAAATAAAATCTCCTTTCTCCATATTGCTATACTTCGGAGTTCGCAAATTCCCAGCGAGGGGTTTAACGACGGACGAAATAATAACCATGTCTGTCGCTCTCTGAATCGGAACCGAAGAGCTTGTCGCTAGCAAATCAGACGCTGATTTTCACCTTTACAAAAACAGCCCTTACACCCAGACCAGCATTTTTAAATTTTATTTTTCCTGGAACTTCTAGGCCATCTTAGTGTAGATATGGAGAAAACTGGCTTGTATATTCTGTGTAATTCAGGGAAATAAATTCACCCACGGGTCAACATGGTGGTGCAGTGGGTGGCATGGTTGCTTCACAGCAAGAAGGTTCTGGGTTCAAATCCTGGCCTGGGCCTTTCTGTGTGGAGTTTGCATGTTCTCCCCGTGTCCGCGTGGGTTTCCTCCTTGTACTCCCACAGCCCAAAGACGTGCAGGTTATTTTAATTGGCCGTTGGTATGAGTGTGTGAGTGAACGGTGCGTGTGCCCTGCGATAGACTGGTGGCCTGTCCAGGGTGTATTCCTGCCTCTTGCCCAATGCATGCTGGGATAGGCCCCAGCACACCCCCCCCCTCCCCCCCCATGAACCTGCTCAGGATAAGCAGGTATAGATAAATGGATGGATGGAAGGAAATTCACTCACTTTTTTTGGAGACACATCCAAGATTTTTAGAATCACCTTCCCCGAATGAAGGTGGCTACTCAAAGCTGAGAAAAAAAAAACAATCTTGTGTCTAAGCTGGCACATTCCGTACCACTGCTGCACTAAGTGTGTCTGGCTCCCCGATGCTAAGATAAGAGACTCTCAAGATCTCTTCAGATCTCGAACACCTGAACATTCAGAGAGTCCTGGAGAGTGGGCCTACCTGTCGAACTGCGTTTTAAGCTCCATTTTATGTTCCGCCAGAAGCCGCCAAAGCCAAGCGTCTATGGTCTGGGTAGAGCCAATGGGGGGGTGTTTTAATGAGATAAACTGGTGACCCCCCCCCTTATTCCCCAGGCGAAGGAAGTGGACACAAAGAGAGGCGACAGTGTTTTCATCTGTGTTCACCCGCCGGGGGTGTGCTGTATTTCAAATACACGCACATTTAAATCTGTATTAGCACGCATGCATTTCAGTCTTTATATAACATCACCTTTTTTTTCTCGTTTTATACCTCACATTACATTCCAGGCAGACTTATCCACAGCGGGATAAATACTGAAGCAATGCAGGTTAAGTACCCTTGCTCAAGGGTACAACGGCAGTGTCCTACCCAGGAATCAAACCTGAAACCTCAAGACCAGTTACCCATTATCAATCAAATTCAATATAATTTTATTTGTATAGCGTATTTTACAGCAGTTGTCACAATATGCTTCACAGACAACCCTGGCCTAGACCCCCACAGGAGCAAGCCTAAGGCAACAGTGGCAAGGAAAAACTCCCTGTGGCAGATGGGAAGAAACCTCGGAAGGAACCAGGCTCAAGGGGGGAAACCCATCCTCCTCTGGTCAGCTCAGGTTGTTGATTGGTGACCGAACATGTCAGTCAGTTTTACAGGGTTCATAATGCTGCCCTGACAGGTGAGGTATTACCCATTACACCTCACCTGCCACCTGCAAGGCAACCAACTCCTCCTCCATTTTGATTGCAGTTTTACAGCTGGATGACTTTGGGAGGTGTTTTCATATTTTTTGCGACTAGGACACGTGTTGTTTTTTTTTTTTTAAATACCACCCTAGCCTCCCGCGAGCATACAGCCTTACAGAACTCCCACTCATTTGCAAACACCTGGCAGGTAAGAAGATCTGCCGTGTACACAGGCTTCCCATGCCAGAAAACAGAGCGCATTTTAATATAGTTAAAGTCTGATGTGTTAATGGGGTTTGGTGCCAATACCAACACCTACACCGCTCTGGGCGAGCAGGTGGGGGGGGGGGGGGAGCAGGGGTTGTTGACAGAAATCCGAATTCCCTGAATTCACCTTTTATTTAAAAAACTAATTTTTTTTGCCATCGTTCCTCCCGGCTGTTGCAACAGGGGGCTTTATTCTGTGATTAATATGCCTAATGCTGCACAGCTGTTCACGAAAAATTGGTGAAGATACAAAGCAAGGGGAAACGCAACGGACGAACAGAACCGCAGATGCACACGGGGGTGGGGGGCGCTGGGGGCGGGGGGGGGGAACGGGGGCTGGGTGCAGACGAAAACAAACCCCTGGTTTATTATATAATCTATAAACCGGCACGCTCATTGAATTATGCATGCGTTCGTGTGAGTGTTGATACAGCAGTGCTGTGCTGTCACTCTCCCTCCTAAGCTTCTGACGTTGGGGGCTCATTGCTGACAGGTGTGTCCTTCTTCTGTTGGCCTAAATTTCACGTGCCAGACACTCTTGTCCTGGGCGACCTGCACAGTTTACATTCTTTGAGCGAGAAACCCCCATTTATACTGCTGGATATTTCACTGAAGCGATTAAGATTAAGTACTGTGCTAAGTGCTAAGGAGACAGCAGTAGCACCTTACCTGTAAATCAGACCAACATTTCCCAAACCATTACTCTACCTTGCTCTCCATTGCATACCGAGAGGTATTAAGAAAATTGCTTCTGAAGAGGAATCCGCATGGTATTTCCATTTAACGTAAGTCTAAAGATACTCATTTTAAAAACATAAAAGGAAATCCAAGCGAAATAGAACCACGATGCTGATCAAGGCCAAGCCTCAACCTCGCATCAGTCAAAATGGAGAGCCCGCTTTTTTCCTTGCACACCTGACATTTTACCTGTCTTTAATGACATTACTGCACAAGCAGGTATGTGGCTTTCTCCAAACAAGGAAGCAAAGAAGCATACACAAAAAAAAGCTAAACTTGGAAAAGATTAGTCCAGCATATTAACAGCTAAAATTATAAGATTAATGTTTAATTATTGTTAATGATTAATGTCTGTTGGCTGTGGAGTCATATTTTTCGGATTACCGAAACCAAGCTGTCCATAGCAAACAAACAGTTTCTACAACCTCTAAATCCAACCAGAGTGAACAATTGCTGAATAAATAATATCTAACTTAAACATGTTGCCCAGGCATGAGAATAGATAAGGCCTCCACTGCATATGCTATTCTTAGCCTAGTAATAGACACACTATTGTTTCATAAGACGCCAAAACCATCTACTCATTTCTGTGCTTTTCAGGCTTCTGATAAAAAAAACAAAACAATCAGTGGTCCAACATAAATCTGTCTAAGACAAAGAGCACTATTGCCCCGCTGCTTATAAACAATAAACTTGTTTTCTCACAGTTTTTTATTTGGCATCTTTGGCAATGTTGATTGTTTCTAATTTGAGGGTACAGGGGGGAAAAAAATTACAATCAAATAAAATGATCAGCATTAATTGCCGTCGCTGTCATTTCCAGATCCATCTGCCCAATGAGGGCTAACCCAGCATGAACAGGCAGTCACTCATATCACAGAGTGATGGAAGGAGGGAGAACAGGGTGCCCCCTGCTGGACAGGGTAGTGCACTCCGCAGGGCATGCAATCCAGTACCTGAAGCAGATCCATTGAGCACCAAACCAAAAATCAGACTCACATATTCATTAAAATGTGTAATGGAAATACACCAGTTGTCCTGGTTGAAACAAAATGGCGGACATGTACGTCCTTTTTTAGAATGAGTTTGATCACAGCCCACGCCTCTGCCTCCGTGTCCCCCTCTCTCCGCCCTCGTTTCATCCTTTGGTCGCCATCAGTTTGCTTTTGTTTTTTTGCTTTTTTTGGGGGGGTTTGGGGGGGGGGGGAGTTAGGGCACTCCCCAGGAACGCTGCCCGTTTGCTTTAAAGTCGCTCCAGCATCCCACAGCCGCCCCGGGCGTGCTCTGCAAACTCTCCGCCGGTGCCTGGGCTGCGATTTCTGAGCGGCCTTGAGCGAAACACGCTCTCCTGGAAAAAAAACAAAAAAAAAAAAACACCCCTCTTTCCCCGTTCCTCACTCTCCCTCTCTCCCTCTCTCCCTCTCTCCCTCTCTCCTCAGCAGGGTTCCAACACTGGAATAGTACAAAGGCACGGACGTGACACAAGGCTGCAACCAGCTTCCAAATCGCTGCTGCACACTCCCTCTTAAATTCCCCCCCCCGCCCCAGTCCGCCCCCCCCCCCCCAGTCCCCCCCCCCCCACCTGGAGCTCTGGAACTTAAGGAATGGGAAGGCTGCTGCAGTTTGACAGCGGGGTGACAAAAACGGCCAATATTTCTTGGAGATGTGCTTCAGCTCACCCGGGAATTCAACTTTTACTTCTCAAGCACTCAAGTTTTACTCTCAAGAAAACCAGTTGGCTCCTTTTTTGTAAAAAAAGGAAACTGAAGTTTCCTAAAGGAAACTGTAGCCCCATGTATGGTCTGAATTTTGTGATGCTATGTGCCACTTCTGCTTGCACTGTAATCCTACGGTTGAGCTGTGCACTTGTAACATGAAGCATTTAAATGGAATGGAACAGAATTCGTTTACCATTCAGAACGAATTGACAATTTGTCTCCACCTTGAGCTTATACCGCTTCCTCCCTCCCAGAGCGATGCCGTCGGCATCCGCAGAAGACGAAAACCTCAGCCACACCACAACGCGATTCTCTTATATTTCCTTTTAGTGTTCAAATATTTATTTGGCTTTCAACACTTGGAGCTACGATAATTAACTGCATTTTCCGTGAAGTTAAATAGTTGAATGGTCTCCGAGCGGCGGTAAACCGTCCTCCTGCTTGTCTTTGCGATTGCAACGTAGTGCCTCAAAGCAGCCGTATAATTTCCCCCTCCGCCTCCCCGATTATCCCAATCACTGCTTCACCCCAGTGACAACAACAGCGAGAAAACACACAAAGCATGTCTTCGACTGAAGATACACGTATAATTTTCACTGCAAGACACAAAGTAACATCACAATGAGATTCATGGTAAAAACGGCTTTAAAAAAAAAGGCTCAACAAGTATTTCAGTCTTATATTTTGAATTAAAATCATATTTATTCGACTCTTTTGTTTAATAAGACACACAAAAAATAATGCCAATGAGGTCAGAAAGTTTTACTCATTTGAAGGTTTGCCAATAGGATTTTACTTGTCAAGCTAAAAGTAAATTAAAACAGTAGTATTTTTTTAGTATAAACAGCTAGTATTTTCTACTTGAGAGAGAGGGAAGAAAAGATTTAACCTCATTACAAGACTAAAACAATTAGGACAGACTTTTTTTTGCAATGTGAGATATATTATTAAATGTAATACGTGCCATTGGTGTTGTGAAAAACATGTATTTTTATTTTCTTATTTTGACACAAATTGAAAGCTCTCATCCAGCAGTATGTACTGTAACATGATAATTGAAAATAACTAATTATAATTATGTAGCAGATTTTTTTGTTATGATTTATTTATTTTATTATGTTTTTTTGTGGAGATGCTAAGTTTTTTGGCATGACACTGATAATGTGAAAATAAGATTAAACATTTGCGTGTATACTATAGAGATGGATAGTAAACACAGAAAAAAGAGCTCATTTTTCATAAGTCTATAACAAAATTGATCTTGCTTCTTGTTCTGTGAAAGACCCATTATTAATTCATTACTTATATATGAATTTTTGTGATTTTATTATATTATTTCCTTGACGTCTTTGTTTCCTTGAGTTGTTGTAAACTTTGTTTTTGACTTTATTTAAATCATATTTAAAGCCATCCCTCAACCCCCTCCCCCTCCCCCTCCCCCCACTCCCCTACGCATACAACAAATATTGGTTTAAAAAAGTTGGGCTATATTTTGTGGATGCTTCATTTCTATTACACTGACAATGTGAAGAACAACCGAGGTGCTTTATTTTATATGAGTGTATAATATAATTAATTATCTTTTATTGAATTATAGAAACTGGGAATTTTCAAGTTGGGGACAGGCAAACAGATTTGCTGGGCAGAAGCTCACTTGACCTTTAAAAAAACAAGAAAATATACTTTGAGCCTGGGCAATGCATTTTAAGGTTGTAACTTCCCCTGTATCTTGGCTTTTGCACTTTTATGATCATACAGTGAATTTTTATGAGGACAAGGCTGATTTGATTGAATATGGTTAAGATGTTTTTTAGTGTTTTTTTTTTTACTGAATTGCATTTTACCTTTCTGTAAAATTGATCCAGTGACCACTGTTTCCATTGATTAATTCATCGTAAATTATTTTACAGGCTGCACAATGGTTTTTTCAAGAAGCAGTTTTATAGTAACAAGACCAGGTTAAAACCTAGTATATGGGCTGGACCTAACGCACCTGATCCGGCCGACCAATGGTGTGACTTCATAACTCGGCCGACCAATGGTGCGACTTCATCACTCACTCACTCAGTCACGGTTTAATTAATGTTTCTCCAGCGTAGTGTTTGGTGCTCTGTTATGACACTCCATTTTCAATGTGCTGTGTTCTCCCTGTGTGTTCTGCAATAGAACCCCAGAAATAGAAAGCTCAGAGCTGTTGGCCGGTGAGTCAACAGAACAAGGAGTGAAACAGGATGGGCCTATCGCTTGCACAGTTAAACCCCCCCCCCCCACCCCCACCCCCACCCCCACCCCCCTTCCCAAAACAAATTGGTGACCTGCGTCACGGCAACAAGGCTGATCGCCGTCCAATCGTGACGCAACCCGCTCTTCGACCTATACCAGATCAGCGTTTTGGAACTCTTGAAACTACCGACGCCAAAAAAAAAAAAAAAAAATGTAATAAAATTCATTGCTGCCCCCGCTGATCGATGTGGCATCGACCTCGGTGACCGACGCTGATTAGACGTCTCACCGACGTCAAAACGTTTCCCGGGCTGTTATTACCGATGCAAACGGCCGCCCAGCACCACGCGCCCCCTCTTCCGTTTCGCTAAAAACGACCATTTAGACGGCTAACGCGCAGCCCGTGGGTGACTGCCTCGCGTGCGCGCGAGACGTATTTAATTATGAATAAACTCCGGCTGCTTCGTCGTTCATAACCGGGACCGCAGTGTGTACACGCCGCAGAGAGCCAAAAACAGCGGCACTTCTCCGGATTTGGATCGTGAAATATATTTAGGTCTCTTGGCCAAGGTCCTTCTGTCGCTCCAGCCTCGCCTGCGATCTGCTCGCCCGCCCGCTGCCAAAACAATCCACCTTGTTGACACACACACTCAGCACTTAAAGCACATAAAACATAATTATCATATTGCGGCACGGCTCACTGAAAAATGACCCCCCCCCCTCCGGTTTTATTCGGTGGATTCGCCTGACAAAGCAATCGATGTTTAATTCCTGCTTCTACTCGAATCCAGCAAATGCCGTAGTTGGATCGCACAAGCTCGGTCTCTCTCTCGCTCTGTCTCTCTCCTTCTCTCCCTCTGTCCCCCCATCTCTTTCATTTAATTCGCACTCTGCATCCCTCTCTCTCTCTGCCCTTCCTTTTCTCCCCTTCCCACTCCCCCACTCTCTCTCTCTTTATTCCTCTCAGTTTAGTTCAATTCAATTCAGTGGTGCTTTTTTTTGGAAGGACAATTGCGGTAGCATTGCCAATGCATATGCAGACCATGTAAATGGTATGTATAATAAATCTTGCTCTCTCTCTCTGTCTTTCTCTCACTCTCTCCCTCCCTCTCTCTCTCCCCCTCTCTCTCTCTCTCTCTCTCGCCCCCTCTCTCTCTCTTTCTCTCTCTCCCTCTCCCTCCCTCTCTCTCTCTCTCTCTCTCTCTCTCTCTCTCTCTCTCTCGGGGGTCAAAGGCACAGGACGCGTTGCTGGCTCATCCCTGTAGGGTGCAGTTCCAGGGTGTGGATGGCACCCCACAGTTTGGGTAACCTTGTGCTTCCTAATAAGACGTAACGGTTGAAAGATTACAGAGTGCACATCAGGGTCTGTTTTCTGTTGTATGGGCGCCCTCAGCCAGAGGAGAAAGTCTAAGAGAATGAGGAATAAGCTGATTCATGTGGAGTTGTCTGCCCACTGGCACACCAAGGCAACTAGCTGAAAAGGTAACTGGAGAGATTCACGGAGTACAATTTGATTTGTTCTGGACACACCTATGCACACGCGCGCACACACACACACACACACACACATAGATGCATGCATGCACACACACACGCACGCACGCTGACAAACAAGCACACACACACACACATGCACACACACTCACACGCACACATACACACACACACACACTCTCGCACACACACCTAAACATACGCAGAGAGATAGAAATAGAAATAGAGAGCGAGAATAAAGTGTTAACTGATCTGTTTTAGCTCCAGATTCAGAGCTGAGGTGAACTCAGACAACACACCGAACCGTAACGAGCGTGGGATTTTAGGAAAAAAGCACTTGCCATGAAAATCAGACCGGAAGATATGTACTTTTCCCTTAAAACTACGCGGAGTTTCGCCCCTCCAACTAGTTTCGTCGCAAAAAAGACCGGATTAAAATACTAGAACCAAACAATGCCCCGATGCCTCATCAGTATTCCTGTGACACAATCACCCTCGAAATTACTGCGTCTGGAGTTCTAATAACAGCACTGCGCAGTCCACGCCGGTGCCAGCGTCTCAGTCGTCTTAATCAAGCAGTCGTGGGATTATATATAATTATATGGCTAGATTCCGTTGTACCCGGAACCGGAAATGTGTCAGTAGCGTTCGCGTACGGCCACCTGTGTCATTTCTATTTGGGTAGCAATTAACCAGCCAAAGGTACATGTTGTCCTATCAAACAGGTAGATTTGTTTTTTTTTTTTTTACTAAGCGCTGTAGTCACAGTTCCATCTTAACAGGAAATGTGTCGGCTGCATTCGTTCGCATATAGTCGGCTGTGTCATTATTATTTGCTTAGCTAGATTTTTATTTTTTTTACACGAGATGTACAGAATAGACACCTTGCTCAAGGGCAGCGCAGCAATTGGGTTTTATGTGAAAGCTCTTTCTCACACGCTCTTTATTGAAGCTTCTTAAAAACGTTTTCCGTTGAGCTGACAAAAAGACTTTTGTTTGGGATAGTACGTCAAAACTGACCTTCAGGCTTATTCACACAGCTTGATAAAGGCTGTTACATGTGGTAACATGTATACAAATTGTTTTTAGCAGCTCCCCAGCAACTCCCACAATGCAACTGCAACTACCACAATGCACTGCACTAACGGCTGAGGACAGTGAAACAGTGGCAGCTCCCACAATGCAACTGCAACTACCACAATGCACTGCACTAACGGCTGAGAACAGGGAAACAGTGGCAGCTCCCACAATGCAACTGCAACTACCACAATGCACTGCACTAACGGCTGAGAACAGGGAAACAGTGGCAGCTCCCTGCCACTACAGTTTACAGAAATCCCAACTCCATTCAGACTTCATCCAAACTTTAACCTGAAACCTGATGCACTACACGGTAAGGTTAAGGAGTCTGTGAATAACCAGGCCTGACCAGAACTTGCCTTAAGTAAGTGGTTCACAACAAGGACTAACACAAGTCTGACAACCAAAATTTTAAATCTGTCCGGAATGTCGCTGCTGCGGGTCCCGCGGCAGCTGGCTCGAACCGCCCTCGAGCGCCGACAGGAAGCTGGTGAGCGCGAGAACTTCAGACCGCGGCGAGCGCGGCGGCGGGTCGCGTAACGGTCAGGGGGCGTCCGGCGGGAACTCGAAAAAAAAAGGCCTGCCGACAAACCTTCTGGACATCTTCAGCCAGATAGCGGAGTTTGAGAAGGAGAAGTGCAGGGAGCTGAAGAAATGAGCCGAGCGTGTCGGGCTACCTTCAGGGGCAGCGGTGCCGTACGCCTCCTCCGCTGTGCGCCACCGTAAGGACAGGAACTCTGGATGGCATTGGGGCCCGTGTTCTAACACTGTAATGTGCTCTGGGATTAATCAGAGGGCCCCGGGTCCTGCTGATTGCAGCCGAACGAAGTCTGACAACAAAAATTTAAAATCTGTCCCGAATGTCGGTGCTGTGGGTCCCTGCACTGTATCGTTTTCCGCAGATTAACTTTATTTTTCGACACAAATGTCACGACTAGCATGTCTAAGACAGCGTGACGATTAAGGAAATGGCAGGCGTTGACTCTGAACACGAGGCGGAATTTCATCGAGGTGGCACCTCAAGACATTTAACCGCGAAAAGGAGTCAAAAGGATCTGCAGCACTGGTAGAAAGAATGTTGCGTTCAGTTCAGGTTACTGTACAAAACACGACTTCTCAGCTGAGGGCATGTTTTGTACGGTAGCCTCATGTTTTGTGACAAAGTCTTCAACGCATTAAAAGTTAAATCCAATGAAGGCTACTGCAGATATGTCATGTTCACAGTTTGATTTGAATATTTTCTGGCGGTGTTGTACCTGTGTTTGACTTTGACTTTCCATTGCTGAATACGGAAGCAGACGTTTTATTTTGTTCAGCTTATAATAAACAAACGAAAACTTTTTTTTTTGTTTTTAAATTTTCATTTTAGGTTTGATGGAAGCAGAAACTTAAAACCAATGCATTCACAACCCACATGGAAATGCTTTGAATCAACAATGAAGCCTGCCTATGTGAACTCCAAACAAACAAGTGTTGTGTAAAAAAAAATAAAAACAGGTTTGTGCTTAAAGCACAGATTCATAATTAAAATGCACTTAGCATCCAGGGATAATGAGCAAAGGAATGTCATTATAGGCACCAGGCTTAAAACCAATGGCACAGCACATCAGAAGGTAAATGTGTGCTACTTCAATACATAGTTTCTGATAAACATTGCCTGGTTAAAGATGATTGCTGGACACTAATTACACCATTAGTGTCCAGCGACGCCAATGCCATGCAATGGTTTTTTCCAAGTTAAGAAATTAGCCTTGACTAAAAACATCGCAATTACAATGCGCCATTTAGGATTGCTTTAATTTACAATAAATAAATAAAACAAATAGTAGGCTAATTTCAATTTTTCATGCTTAGAGAATTAAACATATTAGTGAAGAATGCTCCCTTTCAGCCAAGCACTTTGCCATAAAAAAAATATTGCTAACATTATGCTAACCGTGGTTTATGTGGATCTAGGAGTGGATCAAATGCACGCTATCAGCCTGAGATCTCCTCAGTAAGAACTGCCACTTTCACACTGAACGCTCTACGGCGTATGGAGGTACACAATCACTGTGGAAAATTGATATTTTTTTTACCCCCCTGCTTCGCATAATCTCTTCTGCTGAATTTTATTTATTCTCCAGCGCGAGAGCCCGTGGATGGCTCGCTTAGCTCCATAAAAGCATCTTCAGACGGAACCCTTCCGGAAATGATGGGTGTTGAACATGGAAATGTGTGACACTTCCTCATCAGTTCGCTCGACGGTTAGCAGGGGGGGCGCGGGGAGGGGTTACCCTTTTTAAGGTAATAAAAAACACTTAAAAAATCAGTGCTTTCCACCCACTCGTTTCCTCTGACAGCGAAACACCCTGGCGTGATCTGGAGTAGTCAAGTGTTGCGGGTTTTTTTTTCTTTTTTTTCCCGCACAGCTTGTATCGTTTTTCAATCAAACGCAGTGTTTAAAAACTCTAAAAAAAATTTTTTAAAACACACATAAAAGGTTTTGCTTTTAATAAAAGAGCACAAAGTCAAGTTACCCTGATTTCCAAATGTTCTTGCGCCCCTTGCAGCACTGTACCCCGGCCACCGGCGAGCATGGGGGGGTTCCTGATTACCACAGAGCTGAAGTAAAATGGCTGTTCATGACTCAACATCCTTCCACATTCTCATTCCACCCAGACCAGCCAATTACACTCTTAGGCCCTCAGCTGTTATAAGTCTGAATTATGGTGCAATTATAATATAAAAAATATTTTTACATTTTTTTTTAAAAACCTTTCAGCGGACCGGAGACAGCCCAGCCCGTCTCATTATTTCGGGCCTCCTGTGAAATTTTGTGAAATTAGGCTAAATCTCATTGGATAAAATACAGCGATGACTCACACGCAGGAATGTGAGAAATAAGAAAGAAACGGAACACTTATTTCATACCTGCTAGTTTAACCGAGTAAAAAAAAAAAAAAAAAGATCTCCAGGACGACGTCGAGTTTTAAATAATTTAACCGCTGAGCGGTTGATCTGTAATTATAACACTTCCCAGTTTTTTGTTTTTTTTACAGTCTAATTCAACTGTGACACGGTGGTGCAAAATGGACTGGACATACTGTATAGCCGAACCCTGCTCCAAATCGAACTTCTACCCAATGCTCTACTCAGTATGCGATCATGAAATGCGACGCTTGACGGGCACAAAATGGAGTCACGTGCCAGCTAGCCAGTTCTCCAGTTTCCCTGCCTCTATAACGGGCTGTGTGATGTCTCCTGAAACAAACTAGCATAGCTGCCAGCGGGTATCGTTCCCCTTTACTGCAAGGCTACTTTGAGCACTCAAACACAATTAATCAGACGTGCTGTAGCTCTGTGATGCTGTCGCGTCGTCAGGTCATTTTCAGTTACAGACGGAATGCCTAATCGCGGGAGACTTTTGAACAGGCTTGCGTATGAACTTAGAATGGTAATAAGACCAGTTTTTACTGGGCCTACTTCACTGCTGCACTCTGAACTGTTTATTCTTTACGGGCCAATTGGAAAATAGTCAACACCCTAATCATCCAATCAGAACTGAGCGTGTGAATTGGCAAATGAAAGCCCCGGTACTACAATGTTCGCGAGGTCTGTGGGATGCCAAGATGCGGGTCTTATCAAACAAGGTGGTGCTCAGTATGTTCAGTATAAAATGTTACAGTATTACAACAACTCTGTACATAAGGTCCCAATTGGGCTCAAATGCACATTGTTAAAGTTGAATTAACACTGGAAAATTTTACTGTGTAGTGACTAAGCAGCACAGAGGAACTTTTTATCCAGAGAGACGGGACTGTGCGTGCCCTTGTTCTGAAGGGCACCTTTAGTCCCCATTAAGATATCTTTATACCTTTTATTGTGTGATTCATTGCTACATCTGATGCCAACTTATACAGTGATCTCTCTTTATCTGTCTCTCTTTCTCTCTCTCGCCTTCTCTCTCTCTCTCTTTCTCTCTCACACTCAGTGCAATTCAAATGTGCTTTGTTTGTACGACATGTAAACTTGTGCTGCAAAAGCAATGAGATGCACACAAATTGAAAACAAATCCGTACCATCAAGAAAAGAGGGGGAAAGAAAAAGAAACACGTATGCAAACACACTCACACACACACACACACACGAGGTGAGGATCTCTCTGTCTCTCTCCCTCTCAGTCTCCCTCCCTCTCTCTCTTTCTCTCTCTCTCTAATTTGCCAGTTTTCCCCAGCCCGCTGGAATGTGAGTACAGAATAGAAAACATTTTTGTGACGGGGGCCTCTAAGCCTCAGTTCTGCAGTGTCCCTTCTGCCCCCCCCCCCTCTCTCCCCCCTCTCTCTTTCTATCGCCCTCTCTCTCTCTCTCCCTCTCCCTCTCTCTTCCCCCCCCCTCTCTCTCTCTCTCTCTCTCTCCCTCTCTCTCGCTCTCTCTCCCTCTCCATCTCTCCCTCTCTCTCTCCCTCTCCTTCTCTCTCTCTCTCCCTCTTCCTCTCTCTCTCTCTTGCCCTCCCTCTCCCTCTCTCTCTCTCTCCTTTTTTCGCTTCCCATGCTATGTTCCTCTCGGGGGGGGGGGGAGGGGTAGCGCAGGAGAGAGGTCCCTGTGGGACGTCCCGCAGGAATCCATCAGTCCAGCGGTGGCTTTCTGAGAGAGCCGTCGAATATGGAGCCTGTCTCTCGACTGCGCCCCTCGGGCGAGGCTAGCCAAACTGGCACAGGGGCTGAGAACAACCCCCCCCCCCCAGTGGGACGGTCCTTTCTACCCCTGTACAAATAGCAATCTCTTTCCGAAACCCTGAAACTCCCGCCCCACCCCACTCCCCCTTCCCCAATTCAGAAGCTGCCACATTCCAACTCAGCTTGAAGACTAACTCGTTTGACCCAGTCAAACTGTATCTCCTTGTCTAAGCAGGGGGGTGACATCACCCCATCATTAGTGATTAATGAGCCGAGGGGGAGCTTCTTTTTTTCGGTAAACGGGTCTACCCAACTGCACTGCACTCCAGGCAGCGCATTATATATCACCAAAAAAAGAATAATAATAATGATAAATGAAGTGGAATACTGTACATTCATCTTAACAAGCAAACAGAACTTCACCCTAAAATCAGCCCTGGATAGAAGCCGTTGATATACGTCGCCGTGCCAACAGTGGCCTGGGATGTTTTTCCTGCAGGTGCTGAAGGGGAGCTAGGCCATTGCATGGAGGTGCTGGTAGTGAGTTGTCTTATTGTAAAATGTAAAATTATGAAAAAATGCTGGTGGAAGATTCTTTTAGGGGCTTTAGCTTGGTTAATGTACTTGCCTGCTCTCTACCTCTATTGGCAAATAAAACGCCAGTGAAAACCCAGAGTTTTTCGACAGGAATTGGACCCTTTGTCCAACATTTCTCTCCCTCCTTTTCTGTTTGACCCAAACAGGTCTGTCACACTTAGGCATGATACTGGATTGCCATGGATTGGGCATATCACGATATGAGGAAAAGGTTGTGATATTGGTTTGACGTGAGCAAAGCCGTGGCACTGGTTTGGAAGGGGAAAAGTCATGACACTGCTGTTCATGGGAAAAGTCATGATACTGCTGTTCATGGGAAAAGTCGTGGTACTGGTTTGGCTGGGGAAAAGTTGTGGTACTGCGTTGGCAGGGGAAAAGTTGTGATACTGGTTTGCATTGGAAAAAGTTGTGGTACTGGGTTGGCTTGGGACAAACAGGGCCGTACTTAGAAATCCTGCTGTCGAAATCCTCATCAGCCACCTGGAGCATTAACATGACTGAGGAAGAAATCAAGTCATTAAATGTTCTTTTCTTCTTTGTTGTCCATAATTGTATCAAGTAAGTAAGTAAAGACACCGAGGAGTAATCAACTTACTTTGCTTCCGTTTTTTTAACTCACAGTTAATTCACAAATTAAATATAAACGTGATGCTTGTGATAAAGATTGCCTTGCTGCTACTCTGAGCACTGCATAATGTACAGTGGTGACGCCTGCATACATAGCATAAAGTCACGCACGCTTCTTAAATGATTCACATACTGACACAACTGCATGTTTAATTATATCACTTAAAGCAAAATTACTGGCAACAGCAACTGTTTAGCTGAAGACGTGAAAATTCATTTTCACATTTTATAAAGTAAATGTGCTGCATGTTTTTTTTTCTCCTTCTGCAGGTGTTTGTGCTGCGATATTTTGTCTCATTTTAAAATGAAAAGTCCCTAATACTTGTGTAATTGCCATGTAATTACACATGTATAAGGGCCCTTAAATGGAAAATGGCCCTACTGCACGTGGATAATGGCAGCATAATAAGTATTTGTGTTCAACAGTCTCAGCAATAAGCCTGTTATCTAAAATTAAAAACAACACTGGCTGATTCATTCTTTTCAACACAATCATCTGAGCCGCATTGAGAAGGATGTGAACATTGACTGACTGACCATGTTGGTCACCGATCTACACCCGGGGCCGACCAGAGGAGGATGGGTTTCCCCCCCTTGAGCCTGGTTCCTTCCGAGGTTTCCTTGCCACTGTTGCTTTTAGGCTTGCTCCTGTGGGGGTTTAGACCAGGGTTGTCTGTGAAGAGCATTGTAACAATTGCTGTGAAATACGCTATATAAATTAAATTTGATTGATTGACTGATCATGAAATGCCTCTCAAAGCATCAAGGGTCAATGCGTGTACACCCTGTTACATTGCACCCACCCCCTGTAGTAACAGTATCAGCTGAACAAATAATATGGCCATGCGTTGCGAATTCCGCAAAGGAATCTCCATGTCCCATTCTAGTCGTTTAAATGCTCTACACAGGCACAGACGATTGAAACCGATCGCTAATTTTGTTTTCGTTGCATTAGCCGTGATAAGAAAGTGCTGAAATGTGATGTGGCAATGTTCTGGTGCCTTGTGTTCTGCATAATGCCATGGCAACAATCCAGGGCCAGAGACTATCGACCCGGGCGAAGAATATGTTAAGATGAAACGTCTGATTTAGTAACACTTTGCAATAAAAAAACCCTCAGCTTTCATTTATTTTTCTTCCACTCTTTCACTCTGTAAAATAGTAATTTACAAGACAGGTTATGAAGGACAGAAAAAATTTGCTGAAGGGAAGATGGGGGGGGGGGGCAACAATTGTCCATAACTGTGACTCACAGTTTAACTCTTTGAAAGGCAGGTTTTTTGGAATGTTTTAGTTAATTTAATTTAATTAAAAATAAAAAATAAAAATTTAATTTTTAATTCAAAATTCAAAGTCAGTTTTTCCGAAGTTCTAGAACTCCACAACATTCTATTTTGGTGTTTGTGATATTACGGCACATTTTGCTGCTCGCTGAACTGTGCAAACTTTGTGCAGAAATTTTAAACGCAAAAATGAACGGCTGAGGAACTGAGTATTGTTCAAGAGACAACTGAAACAATGACAGCTGATCATGTCTATTTGACGATGCGTTTCTGATGAATTCCAAAATGGTGTTTGTTTGTTTTTTTTTTTTTGGATGTACAAATGCTTGGGATGAATAGTTGAAACCACAGCAAAGTCAGAACCTTGTAACATTAGTTATTTCCCCACTGTGGTCTGCTTAGTGCTACATGTTACATTTTATCGAATAAAAAAGTGGAACTGGTACTTTTTAAGCTGGAAGCAACTCATATTTAATACTGTTTTGGACAGCGATTCATTGAGACTGATTGTCACATCAGTGCATATACACTGGGATGGGGGTTAAGGTTCATAATTTTTACTGTTCATCTTCCCGTAGCTGCTGTATCTTTCTGGTTCAGCATACCGACTAGCAAGAAGATGCATAATTTACACAGAAGTGAAAAATGAACAAAGAAACAACTTCAAAGGGGAAACAACTGTTTTTTTTTCCATTGGTATAAATGTGGAATATGCTGTCTGGTGACACATGCACTCTGTTATTCATATAGCTGTAGTGTGGAGAGACCAAGATAAATGTTTTTACTGTTTCCCAACTGATTTCTACAGGGGCGACAGTGCAACATAATGGTTAGGTTAAAGAAGGGCTGCCCAACCTTGTTCCTGGAGATCTACCATCCTGTAGGTTTTCACTCCAACCCTGACAAAGCCACACCTCGTTCAACAGCTAGAGCAGGGCTGTCCAACCCTGTTCCTGGAGATCTGCCATCCTGTAGGTTTTCACTCCAACCCTGACAAAGCACACCTCTTTCAACAGTTAGAGCAGGACTGCCCAACCCTGTTCCTGGAGATCTGTCATCCTGTAGGTTTTCACTCCAACCCTGACAAAGCACACCTCTTTCAACAGTTAGAGCAGGGCTACCCAACCCTGTTCCTGGAGATCTGCCGTCCTGTAGGTTTTCACTCTGACCCCAACAAAGCGTACCACACTAAACAGCTCGAGATCTCATTGAGCTGCTTATTAATAGAATCAGGTGCACCAACTTAATGTGGGCACAAGGTGCGATAAACAGTCAGATTAAAGATCCGATGTGTAAACCGTCTCCCATTTAAAATTTTATTCCGCCCACAAGCAACCGTTTGACGAGAGCGATGTGACACGATCTTGTCGGAGTTGTAAGACCACAAATGTCTTTAGATTGCTGGCTGCAGTGTAGTATAATGGGTAAGGAGTTGGTTACTGTTCGTCAGGTCTGAACTAAGCAGTTTTCACAGGTTCAATTCCCAGGTAGGAAACTGCCATTGTACCCTTGAGCAAAGGGAGCAAGTAACTCAACCTGCACTGCTTCAGTATATATCCAGCTGTATAAATGGGTGCAATGTAAAATGTTATGTAAAAGATGTGTAAGTCAATCTGGATGAGAGCGTCTGCCAATTACCTGTAATGTAATGTAGAGTGTTCTTAACTGAATCACTACTGGTAGCTGAATGGGAGGGAGTTCTAGAACACTGACTTGGAATTTTGAAAAAATAATTAAACAAACGTTCCAAAAAAAACCTGCTCTTCACAGGGTTAAGGACCAGAGTGCCCCCTGTGTTAACACTGATGGTTGGGGCAGCGAAACCACTACGAATTGCGTACGTGTCTGCAACTCTATGTCCAGTGTGGTTCCCTTCCATTCTCACAGCTTTGGTAGACTGCTTTGCTTTTACCCAGAATCCAATATCAACAAAGGTTTTAAGTAATGAGAACTGTAAACAAAGTTAACTTCTTAAAGCAGTCTTCACCTTTGAATCAGCTGTCTAGGCGCGGAGAAGAAAAGTTCCAGAATGGCAAAAAAGTGAAGTCAAAAATAACTCAATTAAATAAATCACGCGGAACTCAAATTGTGGTTCATAATCGTCTGAACTAAGGGCATTAAAAAAGCGACTATGTAATTACACTTCATAATTAATAATGCTTGCGCACGGATGAGCCTTTTGCGAATTAGCGTCACGGAAACACTGTCTTTAAAGCAAGAGCGTGTTCTCAAATGGAAAAAAAAGTTACTTGACTGACTTGACTGGTACTTTGTGAAATGATGAAACAGCAGCTCCTGTCTGTCAAACCCGCCCCCACCCCCACCCCCACCCTTGCCTCCCTCCCCCAACCTGTCAGTCTCACCTGACAGTTGTCACGAGTGCACATGTATTGCCATTTCCCCAGACAGAGCAAAGTATCGATTGTATCACTCCTGTTGAGGATGCTGGCGTTATGGGTTCTTATTTAAGAAGCTGATTAGGCCACAGATAGGCTATTATCTTCCCTTTCCTCTCTCGTAGATAAGAGTGAGACCAAGAAGGCAAACCAGGAGATCTGTGGGGGGGGGGGGGGGTCTGAATGCCAGGCCCTTGAAAATGATGAAGCAATTTAGCCCATATAAAAGTCATCCAGTTAATGAACTATACTGTAAACACACCTGACAATTTTTTAAATTTATTTCTCCCTTGTATGATTCTCTGGTCTTAATCTCAAGCATAATATATTCTGCTCTTCTGAATCCTACACCATAAGGGGCATTCAATTAAAAAAAATGTACATTTTTTTTCTAATTTTTGAAAATATTTTCACTGCAGCATGTCTTTTCATCATCCATGACACTTGCATTATGTCAAAAAAATAAAATACTTTTTGCCAGGTCAGTAGAAAGGTTCTGAGGTGCTTGTAGGTGTATGACATAATGTGCAGACATAGTCACTAGCATGGGGCAAGTACTTTCTAACGCATTCATAAAGACAGCTGCAGGCAAAATCCAAAACCAACCTCTATATATACTGTACATGCTTGTACCTACTTCATAAAATATTTACACTGTATTTCTTCAGAAGGTGTATATGTCTTATGGAAGCCATGTTTTTATTTGAAGTATGATTTTTTTAAAAAGCGAAACATCACAGTGTTGCTTCCTCGTGGGTGCCTGGTGCCCTCTGAATTTATCAATAAACTGTTAGCGGGCTAGGGATGAGGGCTGGGGTGTGGGGTTCACAAAAAAACTCATATTTTACTCAGCATTCTTAAGACAGCGCAAGTCCTCCCTCAAGCAGTCCAGATTTACTTACTTCTGAAAGGAGGGGTGTGACCAAGCACGATGATGTCACAGCAGACATTCTATAGCTGTCATAACTGTCATAACTGTCATAAAGCACCGGAACCATCAGTGGTCCGAGGCGGAGAGGATGACAGGAAGCCAGCCTCTCTGGTGACTCTGCGGAATCCGGGACGGCAGCTTGGCCCAGGGTCTTTAAAGGATAACAGATAGGGCCTCTAAAAATGCCGGCCTCGCGTCTACGGTGTCCTGGCTGTACGGACGAGCCTCATCATCGGCCAATCAGCACGGGCTCCTCGAGGAGCAAAGGGGCCGGACAGCTGGCAGACAGTACCCGACACGAGAGGAAGACACTGGGCAGGAACGGAGTGGGTGTAAAAGATTTTTCTCTCTCTCTCTCCCTCCCTCCCTCTCTCTCGCTTTCTCTCTCTCTCTCTTTCTCCCTCCCTCCCTCTCTCTCTCTCCCTCCCTCCCTCCCTCCCTCTCTCTCTCTCCCTCCCTCCCTCCCTCTCTCTGTCTGTCTCCCTCTCTTTCTCTCTCTCTCTCCCTCCCTCTCTCTCCCTCCCTCCCTCTCTCTCTCTCTTTCTCTCTTCCTCCCTCCCTCCTTCCCTCTCTCTCCCTCCCTCTTTCTCTCTCCCTCTCCGTGAGTCGGTGCAGACGAGGGCCTGGCCGTTCTCAGGATCCATAGTCATGTCAAAAGAGCTAATTAAAAGGCACTTGATGAGGGAAAGAAATGAGGAGGGGGGAGGGGGTGGAGGGGGTTCTTCAAGTACAGGATGGATTATCGGGGAGGGGGCAGCAGGGAATGCCAGTGATGGAGAGACAGTTCCCGTAATGACTATTGGCAATATTGAGTGTTGTGTCTTTTCTGTACAATTCCAGCATTTTGTCCCATGGAAAATAAATGGGCAGGTCTAATCCAGCTGTGAAACACACACAGTACAATGTCTTCTGCATTTACCAATACAGAGGATAGAATGGAGACTTTAACATTTGTATAACCGGTATCGGACATGGAATCTGTGCCGATTTCAAACGCATCCAAGTGCGGCAGTTTCACAACTGTAAAATCTGCACACTTTTTTTAGCCATATTGCACTTCACACGGAAAAGCCTGGATGCCTGTCCTTTTGAAAGATCGTACCTGTAAGTTACAGTGATACCATATCTTTGGAAATCAGGATATCTGTCCTTCTGTGAGATTGCGCCCGTAGGTAACAATAACACGTTTCCTTTGAAAATTCATGAGGATCTGCAGGAAGTGCTTCCAAAATTTTTGCCAGCATCTAAAGAGTTAACTCATTTTGAGGTATTTGACCCGGGTGTGCTGAGCCTGCTCATTCCCATCGTATAAACTACCCCCCCCCCCCCCCCCCACAGCTGATGCGCCACCTTAGTGGCGTCTCGGCTGGGAACTAGCGACCGTCATCCAGTCTGCACACAATTCAAGATGACAGGTTAAGTGGCTTACAATCTGCTGTGGGGCCTGCTCGTACAGGAGGGGCGGGGCTTCAGCCTTCCAGCACAAGGAGGGGGGCGTGGCTTACCACTGCTGTGGGGCCTGCTCGTACAGGAGGGGCGGGGCTTCAGCCTTCCAGCACAAGGAGGGGGGCGTGGCTTACCACTGCTGTGGGGCCTGCTCGTACAGGAGGGGCGGGGCTTGTGTTCTGTACAGAAGGAGGGGGGCGTGGCTTACCACTGCTTTGGGGCCTGCTACTACAGGAGGAGGCTGCAAAAGGGCCTGGATGATTTCGTTGCCTTGACAACCAGGTTCTGGAGGAGAGGAGTAAATTGCTGAGGGAATCGAAGGGGCCTTCCCACACGCGTCTGGAGACTCCCTACGGAACGGGGGAACAGGAGCCTGATTCTACCTGTCGGCCCAGGTGAACAGCCCGTCAGAGCCGACAGGCCGATCCTCTCGCCCGCTATCCAGACCTGGGTTCAAATAACGTATTTGTTTTGGATTCAAATGCACTTTTCTACACTTTGCTGATCTTGTCTGGTGTATTGGAGCCAATGAAATACTCTCAAAAAGTGCAAACCCCGCCCCTTCCGGTCATATCGACAGGCTCAGTTACACCAGGCAAGATCAACAGAGCACAGAAAAGTATTCGAATCCGAAACGAACGACGTATTTTTATTTGACCCGGGTCTGCCGCTGTCCCAGAGACCCCGGCGATGTCGCGAGCTGTGGCCCGCGCTCCAATCGCGCCCTGCTCACATCCAGTACGCCGCGGCTGCCTCTTCCCTCCGAAGAGCGGAAATTAAACCGCGCTTCGATTCCCAATTAAAATTAAGCGGCGGGTCGTTGTTTTAATAAAACGCAGTCTGACCTTGAGCGCCTTCGACGAGTTAACAAAATTAATGAGCTGACATCGGCTAATAAAATTTGTTTAATGCAGATGATTAAGTTCAACGCGTTCGAAAAAAGGAACATGCTGTCTGAGACCAGTGTTGTTGTTAGGGGGGGGGGGGCGGAAAAAAAATGCCTCTGGAATTATGGCTGCACTTTAAACAAATGAGATAAATTAAATTTTCTCCCATTTACACGCAATCTGTGAAAACGTGCTAAATAGCTCGTTAGCGTACATGATAACAGAATTCTAGAACGCAGTTAATAACGTCCATGTAGCTCCTAAGTCTCCGGAGATAAGTGTTGTTTATTATTTAAGGTTTGACCTGCGTAAGTACAAAGTAAAATCTCCCATTTATTCATACGCTTGTTAGACTCGTTTCTTCTCCCTGGCTGTTTCCTTTGCTCCTTTGCTCACCTCTCACTGCATATATCCAGGTAGTATGAATGCATGCGCGTACACTGCATAGCCAAAAGTATGTGGACACTTGACGACCAGTATCTCACCAAAAATTATGGGCATTAACAGGGAGTTGGTCCACCCTGCTATAACAATGTGTGCGTGTGTGTGTGTGCCTGTGTGTGTGCATGTGTGTGGGAGTGTGTGTGCTTGTGTATGTGTGCGTGTGTGTAGGAGTGTGTGTGCCTGTGTATGTGTGCGTGAGTGTGTGTAGGAGTGTGTGTGCCTGTGTGTGTGTGTACACGCATGTGAATCCACGCCCACATGTTTAAAGTGCAGAATCTTTTCCCCTCCCTGATATAACAGTGCATAAACAGAAGCTCAGAGAGTGGCCTTCTGGGGCTGCTGTTTCATGTTATAAGAGCTGACGCCTCCTCTGACCCTGTGGATCACTCAGTATTCACTGAATACCTAATGCCACTGTCCTTTCCCCTTAGGGTACAAACACACACGTGCACATATACGCACACACACACACACACGCACATGCATGCACACACACAAACACAGACACACACGTGCACATATACGCGCACACACACACACACTCACACACACACATGCACACGCACGCTCACACACACACACACACACACACACACGCACATGCATGCACACACACAAACACAGACACACACAGATACACGCATGCACACACACATGCACACACACACATGCACACAGATACACGCATGCACACACACACACGCACGCTCACACACACACACATGCACACACACACACACACATGCGAATGTATGTCTATGATGGAGCTCTTTGACAGAAGAAAGGCTTGTATGTAGCACAGTGTGGTTTGACATGGGTACGGCATTATTTTCTTTTTTAATAATGCAGCAGTTCCTCTTTGCTCGGGATACAGTTCCCAGCTGCTATGACAAATCAAAGGATCACACTCTAATGGAATTTTCTGCTCTTCAAAAGAGACACCTGAAAAAAATAATAATACCAGAGAAATAAAATATATAAAGTCTGTGGAAAAGACGTGGGCTAGACTTCTAAGACCAGGTCCTCTCTGGAGGGTTCTAATCTCCTTGCCAATAGACTGTAGAAGAAGTGCAGAGAGGGACTGGAGAAGAGAAAAAAGAGAGAGTGAGAGAGGGGGAGGGAGAGAGGAAAAGAGGGATAGAGAGGCAAGGGAGAGCAAACAAGAGAGAAGAGAGGGAAAGGGAGGGGGAGAGAGGGTAGAGAGGGAGTGAGAGAGAGAAAGAAATGGAAGGAGAGGGAGAAACTGAGAGAGAGGAGAGAAAGCAAAGAGAGGAGAGGACAGAGAGAAATGGAGAGAGGGATAGCGAGGGAGAGAAAGATAGGGGTAGGGATCAAGAGAGAGAAGAGAGGGGAGGGAGAGAGAGGGAGAGAGAAAGAGAGAGCATGGCCAACATGACAGGGAGATATACCCACTTGAACGATGAAATAATAATAATAAAAAAGCATCGTTTATGCACAGCAAAATGTTCCGTGTTAAATCAGCTCTAATAGAGCACATTCTTCTCAGAGCACATTCAATGCCTCTTGCACTTGTGCAAACCCTGCTGCAGCTGAATTAACTCAGAACTTTTTCTTTTTTTTTTTTTACTGCAAACTGTACGGAGGACGGAGCTCAAACCTGACGCGAGACACAAGCGAGTAAAGAGAAGATCAACGGAAGTACCGAGACTGGACGGGAAGGAACGCGACAGGCGCCGCGGGTAACCGCGAGCAACCGCGGAGGAGAGAGAGAGAGAGAGAGAGAGAATGAGAAAGTCTTCAGGGGGGAGAAGAGGAAGGAATAACAGATTGGCGGAGTGAGAGATAGGAGAGAGAGAGAGAGAGAATGAGAAAGTCTTCAGGGGGGAGAAGAGGAAGGAATAACAGATTGGCGGAGGGAGAGATAGGAGAGAGAGAGAGAGAGAAAAAAAAGGTGTCCGCTCATGTTCCCATTCAGACACAAGCCCACACAACAGACCTTTCGGCAGAGCTCGGCGCGTCACCCGCGTTTCGCCAGATCTGAGCAACGCCGACTTTAAAAAAAAAAAAGAAAAAAAAAAGAAATTTCCAATACGATCCCCCGCTGCTTTATGCAGATTTCCACGCGTTCGTTCCGTTTAAAATAAATGTTCCGTGACTGAAAGCGGTTACCGGTTTAATTCTCCTTCTGTGGGGGCTGCGCTGCGGCTTTGTTCTCATCAATTACCCCCCACCCCCTTGCCTCGTTAAATAATTAGCTGTCCCCACACACCAGTGCCATTCACTAGATTATTACCTCGTGGGGAAAAAAAAAAAAAAACACAAAATGGCTACAATGTCAGATCGTGTAAACGATTTGACTATTTAAATAACAGGAAAAATTTGAATAAAATTCAGATGCGGATAGTTCCCTTCCCCGCCCACACCTGACTTCCGTACACCCACCACCTCAAACAATCACGTTAGAGCTGTGGCATTTATTATTATTATTATTATTATTATTATCATTTTTGCCAATGCAACTGGGGCTAAAATCAGTGTCTTAAACTGCACTTTTGAGGTCCAATTACAGTAACAGGTTCAGCTGTATGGCTCATCACCCTAGTAACCCTTTTAGGTGTGAGATCTCAAATATGCGATTGGAATGTTCTTGACTGAACATTCTAATGCTGATGTAACAATCACTAGCAACGACCGAGTTCTATAACACTGACTTCTAATTTAAAAAAAAAAAAAAAAAAAAACATTACAAAAAAACCTGCTCTTCAAAGGGTTCCAAACTCTTCAAGGGACCAATATACAGTACATTGGTGATTCAGTTTGTATGCTTATTACCTGTATGCAGGACTGGTATGGGAAAGGCTCTACACCTGTCCTAAAGTAATCTCCTGGAAAGTTTTCAGCGAGCTAGCCTTCCAGCACAAGGACACAGTGCATTCTCCAATAACATCGGCCATTATGCTATATCAAAAAATTGCAGCAGCCATGCTTTCAAATTTCTCAGGGGGGATTTAAAAAAAAAAAAAAAAAAAAGTCTCTGGTAAAATAAATAAATAAAAAGTCACCGTGCAAAGCAATCCAAATGTCAAAAGAGCTTCTTCAGAGCTCCAACGATGACACATCCAGCGCGCACACTGTCGAGGGCTTGCTTTAATACCGCCCCAATTCATATCTGCGATGCGCAGTCCAGCCGGGCTCGGGCCTGAAATATCGCATCCCTGCCTCGTCACCGACAGCTCCTCGAGTGTTCCTGCTGAAGACTGAACGCGCCAGCCAGCCTCAGGCCCTGCCATTCGTGCTATTAGCTGCGCGTGATTCAGCCAGCCTCAGGCCCTGCCATTCGTGCTATTAGCTGCGCGCGGTTCAGCCAGCCTCAGGCCCTGCCATTCGTGCTATTAGCTGCGCGCGATTCAGCCAGCCTCAGGCCCTGCCATTCGTGCTATTAGCTGCGCGCGATTCAGCCAGCCTCAGGCCCTGCCATTCGTGCTATTAGCTGCGCGCGGTTCAGCCAGCCTCAGGCCCTGCCATTCGTGCTATTAGCTGCGCGCGGTTCAGCCAGCCTCAGGCCCTGCCATTCGTGCTATTAGCTGCGCGCGATTCAGCCAGCCTCAGGCCCTGCCATTCGTGCTATTAGCTGCGCGCGATTCAGCCAGCGTCAGGCCCTGCCATTCGTGCTATTAGCTGCGCGCGATTCAGCCAGCGTCAGGCCCTGCCATTCGTGCTATTAGCTGCGCGCGATTCAGCCAGCCTCAGGCCCTGCCATTCGTGCTATTAGCTGCGCGCGATTCAGCCAGCCTCAAGCCCTGCCATTCGTGCTATTAGCTGCGCGCGATTCAGCCAGCGTCAGGCCCTGCCATTCGTGCTATTAGCTGCGCGCGATTCAGCCAGCGTCAGGCCCTGCCATTCGTGCTATTAGCTGCGCGCGCCAGCCAGCCTCAGGCCCTGCCATTCGTGCTATTAGCTGCGCGCGATTCGGCCAGCCTCAGGCCCTGCCATTCGTGCTATTAGCTGCGCGCGATTCGGCCAGCCTCAGGCCCTAGCATTCGTGCTATTAGCTGCGCGCGATTCGGCCAGCCTCAGGCCCTAGCATTCATGCTATTAGCTGCGCGCGATTCAGCAATGCTTCTGGTACGCTGAAAACGAGCACCTCACCGTCCCTTTTAAACTACATATTTTGGGGTAATGATACCTATTACGTTTCAGCAGACGCATAACAGCAAACAGCGCCGGGCAACGATGCACTGTATATAATACACTTATATACATGTCATTAAAAATGACACAGTCATTTTTCAGTTTTATACCAGATGTACATTGTGCTAAAATTCGCCATAGCCGGGTAACTGCAGCCAAGATAGGCAGATTAAAAAAACGTAACAAACAAATGAACTAACCAACAAACAAACAAACAAACAAACAAACAAACACCGGCCACAAACTCTTGTGCAAACAGCATAACTTCAGCTCAATAAAAAATAAAAAAAACGGTTTGATTATTTTGGATTTCGTCGTCGTATATTCAGGCTTATCGTCACGGCAACCAAATGAGTATGGGTTGGCTAGGGACAGTGAGATGAGACAGAATGGTAGAAGAAAAATAAATAAATAAATAAATAAATAACCAGGCGTAAAATTGAGACATGAATCCATATGCACAGACACAAATTTTTACTTTTTAAATTTACTTGATTTCAGTTTTAACTACCATTTAGCAGGTCCACAGTGAATCACAAGGAAAACACGTTGGTTCAACATTGGTTTCACCCCCCCCCCCCCCTTCCTGGTACGACAACACTTCAGACGGGACCCCCCACCCCCCCCAGACCAACAGCTCCGAACAGCTTGTCGCAGTTTAAGCCAGCTGTTCCTATTTCTCTGGTTTTGACAGGTTCCAAATCTGGCAGCCCCAAGCTGTACTGTATGCTGTAACACGGTTATGGGCCCAACATTCTCCCCCCCCAAAAATGCACCCCACTCCCCCACCGGTGTTGAGCCCCTCTGAAGAGGGTCGAGCCACAGGCAGAGCCCCCCCCCCCCCCCCCGTCCCACCAGCTCGTGCGGCTCCGGGGCCCGTATTATGACAGCGTATTCCTTTTTTTTTTTTGGGCTCCCCTCGCACATAATTTCAGTGGCTAATTAAAAATAGCGCAGCGTTAAGAGAATCAGGGACAACGCGGTAATTCATCTCCAGTTCCAGCTTTCACGAGCATCCATCACTTCTGTTCGCTGGGAAGAAATACGCTTCGCCGAATCTCAATTAGGACCTCAATAAAGTGAGCGCTGTCTATTATTTCCATTTCTTTTTTCTGTTCTTTTCTCGCCCGTGCAATAAAGCCCTCGAAGCCAGGCCGCACCTGGAGTGTCGGATTCTCGATATCTCTCGCCTCCCGTTTGATTTGGTGATACCGTTAAACCTCGAATAACCCCGCTAACTGACGTCCCATTGAAAGAGTGGTGAAAGCGCTAATGTGCGCTAAAGCCCTACTTGTTAAAAGCAGCGCATGTAAATGTGCCTGCTGGGTGTCTGCACCTCGACTGCGGGCGAGACGCGGCAGTGAGCGTGTGGGGCCGCCAGGGAACCGGCGACTCGGATCCCAACGCAGTGTGTGAGGGACCTGCGTACAAATGAGTTAAGAGTGCCCAGTGACTGCAGCCTCCCGCACACACGCACGCACGCACACACGCACCCATACACACACACACACGCGTATGCACATACACGCAGAGACACGCACACATACACACACGCACACACACACACGCACATACACGCAGAGACACGCACACATACGCACACACGCATGCACGCTCATGCATACACACACACCACACACACACATGCACGCACGCTCACACACACACGCATACACACACACATATGCATGCATACACACGCACACACACCCATGCACACACACACATGCACACACACACACACACAACCATACACACACACACACACACGCGTGCAAACACACGCACGCACACACACACACACATAAACTCACGCATGCATGCACACACATACACACACACACACGTACACTCACGCATGCATGCACACGCACACACACGAATGCGCCCGTACAGAGCTCTGCATCATAATTACCCCCGTGATTGGCCACTGAATGAGCTAAGGAGATCAAAGTCACATTTCTTCAGATCTCTCTATCTTCTTCTCTTCCTGTGTTTCTTAGTATTTTTCTCTCAGCCACAGGAAGACCTTCTGTCTTCACTTTGAGCACAACAGTGATTTGGCTGGGAGGAAAATAAAGTGTCAGAAATATACCCACCTTTTGGACCCTTTTTTTCAAAAAAAGTGGAAACACGCTTTTCATATCAATTTAAGAGCCAGTCTATCAACTGCAGGACACACTCAGTGTTTTTCTCACATGAAAGAAGTCTCTTTCCTTCCACAACAAATTGACGGAATTCAAAATGGAAACAAAGAAGTCCTTGGGAGTGTTAACTGTTTCATCTCCGAACATAACCTGAGCCACTCCTGTCGTGATGGGGATGCTCGGGAAATGCAATGCACCATTGTGTTGGAGAAGCTCAGGCCATGTGATGTTCTATTGTGATGGATAAGCTCGGGTCATGTGATGTTCTATATTCTATTGTGATGGAGAAGCTCAGGTCACGTGATGTTCTATTGAGATGAAGGAGCTCAGAACATGTCATGTTCTGTTGTGATGAAGGAACTACAGGACATGTGGTGTTCTATTGGAACCACTGTACATGTTGTACGTCATTCTGGATAAGAGCGTCTGCCAAATGCCTGTAATGTTAATTTAATTTTCTATTGTGAAGGGGAACCACAGGACATGTGAGTTTCTATTGTGATGGAGGAACCACAGGACATGCAATGCATTTAGGGACACAGAATGCCATAGAATGGCCCCGCCCCCCCACCCCCCAACCTCCACCCAACCAATCTGCTGGTGAACAACGATAAGCTGTGCGTAAATCCATAGCATTCCCATATCGCTAGGTAGATCGATGTTCACCTGACGCAGTCCCTGAATATACTGGTGTCCCTTAGTAGATGCTATCTGAAGAGATGTCGCTGACCTGATGAGGAAGATACTTAAGCAGAGAAAAGCAGGCCAGAGCCTTGGTTTTTTTTATCATGGAAGAGGGAAGAAGAGGACCTGCACACACACAGATACGTGCACACACACACACACGCACACACACACCATGCACTAATCAGTGGGGTGCTTCATAGAAAACGGTTTTCTATACAGCCACCACATCAAGGCACACTACTCAAAAATAATTAATAAATAAATAAATAAATAAATCAACAAAATAAAAATCTTGAATGTTGCAATTCATGCTTACCCAAGTGCTAATTTTCAGACACACTGCAACCTAATGTACTGAAGATAATCAATAGGTGGGAGGAAGGAGCGGAGGAGGAGGCAGAGAATGAGTTCCTGTCTTCTTCACATAAAGGGCAGCTGGTGTAAGTACTATCGAATCAGCTGTTGAACGGAGGCATAGACTGCAGTAAGTGGGAGTTGCAACTATTTCTATTAAGTTGGCAGCATGCGTGGTTTCAGTCAAGGTCCCTCACTTGTACATAAAAATAAATAAATGCTTCTCCCATCTGGGAAAAACTGATTTTACATACTTGTTTGTACTATGCACTGTTAAGAAGTCTTTTCTAAAGTCTGTAAAATGTGTACAGGTGAGAATTTGGGCTTGGATTTATGAATACGATTTGCGGGCGATTCTCATTTTATGAGAGGGAGATTCTGGGATTCAGAATCCATTTCTGGCAATCTCTGCCAAGCCCCATTTTTCTCCACTTAAAGTTCAAAGAGGCAGAAAAACAAAATCAATATGGCTGCCAAAGTGAGTCCAGGCGATTGTTTGCATTACGGGCCGATTCTTCTACTTGACCAAAGGCTTCTGAAAGCCTCTTGATCACGGGAATTGGTAACGCGCAATGCACGTCTTACGTCTGTCAGACTGTATTTGCAAAAGGCCGAGTCTGAAAAGGACAAAAAAAAACTAAAAAAAAAATTTAAATCGAAATGCTCTCAAGCAGGAAGCAGGGAGCATTATGGTATGTGACACTTGCACCGCAAGAAAAATATACATGTTTTTACCGACCTAATGAAATAGAACTTTGTGCAGTAGCCACATTTACATTTTGACAAATGACACTACATAACCATAACTCAAGACAGAGTGGCTTATTTATTTCATTCTCTGTGTATTTTTCGATTTATTTATTTTTTGTTACTTTGCGGCCAAATGAAACTCCGCGTTTTAGGGGTAATGTAGGACGGATTATCTTGCTGTGCTTTCATGCTAGTCTGATACAATCAATGCGTTCTAAACGCGTTCCCTTTTAAAATTTCTGCCCTTTTTCTCTGTAAAACCAAAGCATCACACCCATCTGCGCGTTAGCATGACATAAACCTGACTGCTGTGTGTGTGTAGGTCTGAATAGTGTTCACTGTGTGAACTAAACTGTGTCCTTGGCTAGAAATAGCTGTGCAAAATAAGTATTGTACCTCACTGAACCTGTGTTTAGCAGTTGTCTATGACCGTGAAATGCACTTTTTGCACGTCGCTTTGGATAAAAGCGTCTGCCAAATAAATGTAATGTAATGTAGTGTAATGTGTGTGTGTGTGTATTGCAGTCGGCATGGTAACGATGAGGTACTCGCCGCGTTGAAAGCGACAAACACAATACGCCTGATAGGGGGGGGGTCATAAAACTCCTCCAGGGACCTGGCGGTGGAATAGCCATCAAATTTTCGAAAATTGAATATTCGTTTTTTTCTGGAATCGCGGGTCGCTGACAGAGCTGTTGAGGAGTCCTGATTTGTTTTCCGCGGTCAGTAATGAGAGGAAAAGGCTGCTGCGTGATACCCTGCACCGATGCTAGGTGTTAAATGCACTCAGAACTGTAAACAGGGCTCTCCCGCATATCTCCCTCGTTTCTGACACCTCTCGAGAGGCGAGGTTGCTCACCACTTCTTTTCAGTCATAATTTCCCTGCGCTGATCTGCAGATATTACATTAAAAATGTATGTTGACCTGCGGTTTCTCTGCTCTGCCATTCTAGGTGGACGTGTGCTTTGCTGTTGTACCTTTTTTCAAAGTAAGAGGCCCCACAGACCAGCCCAGGTGTTAAATGTGTTCAGAACTGTAAACAGGGTCCTCCTGGGTTCCCATTTCTCTTGTTTCCGACACACCTCGAGAAGAGAGGCACTTCCCTGCACTAATCAGAATAAATTGTATGTTGACCTGCAGTTTCTCTGCTATGTATTCTAGCTGGACATGTGCTTTGCGGGTGTATATTTTTTTTCAAAGAAACCGGTGTAATATATCCAATCGAGCGTATGCAACCATGCTGAGGGCACGTGCGGTTACATCACACCAAACCAAGTCATCTGATTGGATCAAGGGCGTTTGATTGAATCCCAGCCGTAGTCTGGTTACCATGGACAACCACACAAGTCCTTACATATTGCACTATTTTTCAACATAATCTCCAGGGAACAGTAGAATTATAGCCTACATAGCGGTTACAAATAATAATAATTCAAACAGTCATTCTCGAAATCCTACAGGTTGATATACTGTATTTGTAGACATTCAGTGTTTTGATTAGAATAGGTCTGCATACATTTATATGTTTATATTTATTTACTCCAGCGACTGAAAGTAAAGGAAGATCCCTGCATGGTGGATGTGAATCGGTCAGTGTTGTGCGTGTGGATGAGGGGGTGGCTCAGTGAGGGTACAGATGTGCTCAGCACGGTCAGGGCTGGCCATTCCTGAGGTTGCACAATTTAAGTTTAAAGTTTTTTTTTTGTTGTTGTAAAATTTTTTAATTGTACAGTGTCGTTACTGATGTGCCTGGAGTTATAGCTTCCCTGGTCTGAGATTGCCTTTCATAATTGTCTTGGTGTATGATTCAGTCCCCCCCCACCCCCCACCCTCGGTCTACGATTCATGCCCCCCCATAACCCCCCCACCCTCTTGGCCCGTGATTGCATCTGCATTCTTGTTTTCGGCCACCAAAATCCCAGACCTGTCCTCTGACCATGACCATGGCCTAGACCTCGCTCTGGCCTGTAATCAATATCAAGACCCTTTGCTTTGATGCACAGATCAATGTAGGTGATCTGTTCTTAATAAACACATTCTGTCAAGTGAAATTTACCGATTAAAAAAATAAATAAATAAATGATATTTTCATGGTGTCGAAGGTAGAAAGAAACAGCTCCTGGATCCGAGCCCTGGTCTAGCCTCACAGCTCCAGTGTTTCAGCCCTACGGTCTGGGCAGGCTTACAGACTTTTACAGTTTACTGGAGCAGCTTTTTCTCGCCGGGTAATCAATCACTTCAGAACTCCTTTCCCCACCGCGGTCACTTTGAAACGGGGCTTAAACGGATTGAATCGAAAGCTGCCACTATCGGTTTAAAAAAAAAAAAAGGAGTTCCGCGAGCATTCGCAAACGATTCCGCGGCCAAAAAGTGCCGGGGAGCCCGAATGCCAACTCCAAAGAGCCGTGAACTTGCAGCCCCGGTACCGTGAACGCGACAGGTGTGGATAAATTACAAACATCTGGCAGCCACAACTCTCAATTAATATTTTTTTAAAATTCCAAAAATAGAAAAAAAATATTTAAACTTATCTTTTTTTCTGTACTGTTTACATTTACAATGTAAAGCAGATTTTATTTAAAAGTTTCGTACTAAATAGTAGGGGCTGCATGTTGGTGCGGTGGGTAGCACTGTCACCTCACAGCAAGAGGGTCCTGGGTTCGAATTTGGCCTGGGCCTTTCTGTGTGGAGTTTGCATGTTCTCCTTGTGTCCACGTGGGTTTCCTACACAGTCCAAAGGTGGGCTAATGAATGGATGGATACTAAAATGGTAGTATAATGCGAGGTTACTATGCACAATATGACCCCCCTAACAGTGTTACACTAATTGTATGAACCACTTGCTGGATGCATTAAGGGAAACAGAAGGCTGATTTCAACATTTCGGAAATAAAATCAACTCAGAAAATGTGTGTGCAGTATGTTAGCTGTATTTTATGTAATGGGACGGAAGATTAAATCACTCTAATTTCAGTTGTTGAAAGAGTATTGTGAAATAACATAAGCTGGAGCTAAACACATTTCACATCACATTTATGAAAGGACACTGATGACTGTAATCAGAATGCGTATTATAAGAAGATGATAGAGACTGCCAGACTGGATGGAAATAATAGCTGTCACATCAAAAGCAAAAATCACATCTTCAGAAATCACAAACAACACAGCATGACAGTAGACTTGGTGCGCATATACCTTATGTCAAATTATTTGTCTGAATATTGGCAATATACGATATAAAAAAAAGGCTAGAAAGCATGAATACAGACCTACCGAATGTGAATAACATATAATGCAGGAATGGATAAACTTGTAAATATTCAATTTATTAGAGGAGTACAGTTTATTAAAAATCATTCAGACTGTTCACTCTATTTGGATTAATTAAAGTGTGTATGAATGTAAGAAATTCTGGGTGCAAAACTCTAGTCACTTTGAGAGACTGACAAGCAAAGATGATGGATTAGAACTAATAAGTTTGTGAAAGATTGCAACAAAATATCTTGAAAGACATTAATTTTGCAGCACATAGATTCATTTGACCACATTTTTTTAAAACAAAGAAATAGTATAAATCATCCTCATTGTTGTCCAAAAAATTCATTTCTCAAACATGAAAAATAATTAGTATTATTTCTGAGTCTATTGTACCAGTTCCTAATGTTTTCTGACAGGGTTTGCCACCGAAACAGGACTGTTCATGGCATCAGTGATAAGTTCACTGTCACGGGTTTGAGATGCCCTTGATGGCGTTAGACGACAATTCACTACTTCAGCTGGTAAAAAGTTTTTCTCCTTTTGTGCGTACATTCTGATTTCGAAGCATAATTAACCTGCACTCCCGAAAATTACAATTTTAGAATGTTCCGCTAAGCTACCGATTGTGACAGAAGTACTCACACATATTAGTGTGACATTCAGTTTTTAAAAAATGAAATCTTTTTTATTTAGAGTGGGAGCTCTCATTTTTCTTTTCCTTAAGCCACTTTGAGCAGCCTACACACCACATAATTGAATTAATTTAGTTTAATTCTGGGTTGCGGGGTTGATCATTTTCATTTGATTCAGTATATTTACAAAAATATATATATATAAAAATATCAGTGATTATATTAAATAACTTTTTTAAATTGCCTTGGCTGTGTTCCCAGTGCTAGCAATCCGCAATACCCCGCTACTGGGCCACCCGCAAATTTCCCTGGCCCACCCAGGATTGGAACTCTGACCCCACAACTGTACGGGGGACCCCCCCCCCTGACTTAAATCCTGCTTTGGACCCCTAAACAGCGAGGGCCAGCACTCCATATGCATCGCGATTGATGCTGAATAGCTTACTTTCTTTTGCTGTGCCAAATCCCAAATACTTTTAACTTAAAGTTCAACTGAAAACTGCATCACTACCAGAAAGCTATAAGAAAAAAAAACTTTGTTTTTTTTTTTTTTTTAAGCCTTCAGTCTGTCATCTCCATGGGACAGCATGCAGTGCCTGTTACTGCGCTTCACGTTTTTGGCAGTCTAATGTCACGAAGCCGAATTCATTTGGAGGAAATGTCAGCACCCATGCATATTCAAACTGTGGCAGAGCAGATTTGACCCTTTCAGGCGGGAGATCACAAGCATGTGATCAGAATGTCCGTAGCTAAACACTCTAATGGTGATGTCACAGTCACCACTGGCAAATGAAAGCAGTGGGGTTCTAGAACGCAGACTTTGAATTTTGAAGAAAAAAAAAACATTCCAAAAAAACCTACTCTGCACAGGGTTAAAAACAGAAACATTCTCCTACCTTAAAATAGAATTATAATAATGAATTGAAAAACAATTACTTGTAACCACCCCCACCACCCAAAAAAAGTTAGTGCTGAAATACTGGACTAGTATTTTTTTTGTTTTGTTTTTCCATTGAGGCAAACTGCATTGAGCTTTGTGAATAGCACTGTTGTGTTTTCTATTGCAATTTCTTTCAAAGTTCGGAGCATTTTAAAGTTTCACATGTTCTCTTTCCAGGTGCTAAAGGTGGAACATTATTGCAGAAACCAGCATTTTTTCCCCCTTAGTCTCCATCTCTGCCTTTTTTTTATTTTATAAACATGAATAGTTTAAAGTTTTGTGCAAAAAAGTTGAAGAAAATTGATTTTCTCTCAAAAAACAGTAAGTGCCTCATTTTCTTGTTTGGAATACAAGCGGCATTGTGCTTTCTATTTGTTGTCAGCGAAAAGTTATTGCAAAAAGTAATGAAATGCATCTTGGTTTTTTCTTTTTTCCATCTTGTATTTCAGCCATCATTGGAATCATCCTGTATTTGGCTTCTAAGAAGGCATTGTTGTAAACAGAACCGCGACAGCCATTTTGATTTACCCCGGACCTCAGCAGATTGAGCTTCTCTCAAACAAAACATGTTGTGCGCAGTATAGCCACTGCCCAAAATTCTTAAGTAAGGTATTTTTTATTTTATTTATTAAATGTGTTTGCTTTAATGCTTCCTACATCTCTTTTTTCCCCCACACAATCCAAACACTTTATAATAGAGCATTACAGTTTTTTGACAAAGGCTTGTGGCTTATGGAATTTTGCAAACTTCTAAGCTGAGTCATCTCAGAATGAGCTGTATTGCCTCCCCTCTGTTTCCCATAAAAGCATTTTGCTGGCTTGTAACAAAAGGCACTCATGTATTTTTTTTAGAACTTGTCTGCTGACATTCTCACACACACACACACACTCACACACAATAATAATAATAATAATATAATAATAATAATAATAATAAACGGTCGTAACAATTAACAGACTAATCAGAGCGATTAATCAACTTGCGCATTCGTTAAACATAAACTTTTGACAGGTGTTAATTGATTCCACAATGAGTGCCACGACGCTGGCGCTGAAGCATTTAATAGGAACGAACAATTTCAGGCCTCAAAGTGTAGTTACATGGCACAGTTAATAGACTGATATTGTAGCCCCATTCATCTTGCGAACTTTAAAAAATCACTATAGCGATGATACACTAATTCCACGCTCAGAAATCTTTCCTTGAGGGGTAGGTTTATGTCATGAGACTCCCATATATTTGTCGTCACGCAGTGAATTTTGAAGTTATTGGTTATGTTTCTGCTCCAGATTATGTCCCAGGGCGGGCGAAGCGTTTTATTTACCGCTTTCGCGATTCCTCGTCGTTTCACATAAATCAACACAGGCGCTACCTGGAATTGTCACGGTGTTCCGTTGTCTCCTGGCTACAAGGTGCTCAAACAACGTTGGAGAAAAAATAACTGCACACAGTACGCGGCGTGCGTCTTCTTACACTGCTGACAAGCACTATAATTGTTTTTTAGAGGAGACTAATGAAGTCCTGTGCCATTAAAAAGCAGTTTTAAAAAATCCCAAACAAAGGTGTTTTTTTCTTTTTTCAAAAAATAAAAATGGTGTGTGATGGTGTGCATCAAAGATAACTTTAAGAATTGTACGTTAAATACGGCAGATTGTTCTTCTGAAACAGACTAAACGAGGCGAAGTAAAGTAAGACGTTTTGGCGCTCGCTCCCAGTTCCTCCCGGTCGTTAGCCCTCAGTCAGCCCGTCGTGTTTACACGTCAGAGTCTGAGTTCCAGGTGCTTAACATTCAGCGCGAAACCTGGCATTTGCGCTGATTGAGAGGCCATCCGGCGCTGGCGTAACCGCTCGGCAAACGTTTTAGCGGGAAAGCACAGGTGCGTGCGGCAACCTTCCGGAGGCAACCGCTCTCAACAATGCCTCCCCCCCCCCCCCCTTTCTTCCGCAAGCCCCCGGCTCCTTAACGCGACTCAATCTTCAGGAACTGAAAATGTTAATTGGCTTTCATTATGAGTAATTTATGTGGGTTTCGGCTGAAGGGATCTTTAATGCCGAGCTAATTTGAATAAAACAGTCAGGCTTTGGCACGGCCGCCTTGGCGCTCTTCGAGGAGATCTGTCAATTAGCCAGGGGAAGACAGGCAGACCGTCTTTCAAACGCCGCCCTCTCTTTTCGAGCTTATTATTTGACGGGGAATATTAATATTCATCGAAAACAATTTTGGATTTAAATGAGGTTAATTTGGATTAGCATACTTTGTTTTCTGGCTGGTGTTTTCCAGCTGAGTATGCCAGGCAAGTGTAATGATGTATTCCACACTCAAATTGAAACATGAATAGGTCAATTTTGATAGCAAGCGAAGTGCTTGAAAGGTCAAAAGTATCTTACATTACACAGCGCTAGTTGCTCTGTATAGACACAGATTAGAGTGCTTGTGCTTACAATTATTCCATTTAAAATGTACCATTTGGCGCAAAATGTAACCTTTTGATTTCGGCTTCTTTGTGTTGGATTATGGTTATGAATCATCTCTGGGCCATAATGGCCACGTATGTGTCAGGCAAGATAGACATCTAATGAAAGCACCTTGTAATTTTAATTGAAAATTAAAATAGTTTTGTCGGCTCGGCTCTGAAGAATACCCAACCCTAACTCAAATCTATCTAACCCTAACGCTAACCCAACCCCAACCCAAACCTCCTAACCCAACCCAAATCCTAACCCAGGCACAGTGGCTGGTGGGTGGTGCATCATGCATTGCAATATCGGGCGTTCAGAGCTCCAACAGCTCGTGCGTTCAGACTAATGGAGATGTAGCCATCTTCTCTGGCGCTAAACAGGCAGGACTTTTCCAGTTATATTACCCCCTTTACATTACATTACAGGCATTTAGCAGACGCTCTTATCCAGAGCGACTTACATTGTATCCAGTTATACAGCTGGATATATATATACTGGAGCAATGCAGGTTAAGTACCTTTGCTCAAGGGTACAATGGCAGTGCCCTACCGGGGAATCGAACCCACGACCTTTAGGTTACAAGACCAACTCCTTACCCATTGTACTACACTGCCGCTGTGCGCTGGTAGGGGAGTCGGGCCCCTGTAAGCCTCCTCCTCGCGTGACGACACTGAACTGGCCACAGATCCGAACCCTTCCGTTCAAACAGAGCGGTCCAATCTTACTGGAAAACACCCCGTGTGGGTGCAGGTTTTTTTTTTTTTTTGCTTTAGCCCATCACTACGACACCCGATTTCAACCGATTAACTAACCCCGGTCTTCAACTGAGACATCGATAAGTAGAATCAGGGGGTCCCAATGCTGGGGCTGGAACAAAAACCTATGCCCCCCACTGCCACATTTCGGATAAAATTGGACACACACCTGCACTAGAAGGACTTTTGTACTCGCATCAACAGTCAAACCACACCCCATCTGACACTGCAAAACTAATATTTTTAAAAAATGCTGAAAAAATGATTTTCTTTTAATAGCTAGCTTTTGTGCAGTTTAGCCATCCTGTAGTCCCAACCGTAACCCTAACCCAAAACCCTAACCCAACCCCATAACCCAACCCTAACCCAAAGTCCTAACGCCAAGCCCGACCCCAAAACTTGCTCTTGCTCTTTGCAAAATGTGAGACGTGGGCGGGGGCAGCTTCCCAAGGATACACTGCACTGCCCTTTGAAACAGAGACTCTGTGTTTCCAATTCACAGTATCGCTCACAAGTCAAAATACAGGGAGAGAGGGAAGAGAGAGGGAAGAGAAGGAGAAGAGAGAGGTGAGAGAGAGAGAAGACAGAAAGCAAAATGGAAAGAAGAAAGAGGAACAGAGAAACAGATTGAGAAATGGAGAAAAAAGAAGGGGCTCAGAGATGGTGGATACATGGTTGGGGTTGGGAGGGTAGTTGCCGGGGGGGGGGGGTTGGGGGGTTGGGGGTTGGGGTGGAGGAGGGGGTTGTGGGAATGTGTCAGCCTTTGGTTTGTACTTTGCTCTCCCATCTTCAAAGGGCCGGCTATCTAAAAATAGCCCCGCCGCGGCTCGGAGTGGCAGGGGGAGACGTGTGTGTGTGTGTGTGTGTGTGCGTGTGTGTGTGTGTGTGTGTGTGTGTGTGTGTTTTTCTTTTTTTTCTTTTTTTTTTTGTGTTCGGCACTTTGGCTCGACTCAGTGGGAGCGAACCGGAGGGACGGGCGATGGGAGTCTGGAAGCTTTGATCTGCGGAGCTCGGTCCCTCGGACGTCCCTCAGCCGAACAGCAGGCGGACCTCTCTGGGGGGGGGGGTCTCTGCCGTGCAGTCTGCAGCTCGGCTGAAGACAGCGGGCCCAGGTTTGCTCATTTTTGTGGATAAGGCACTGGTGCTTGTGGTCAGAGCAGGGGACACATCACGGGGGCTACTGACACTAGTGTACGGGTGAATAATCATGCACAGACATACAGACTAATGCGCACAAGCACCAGCACATACACACACACACACACATGCATGTACGCACACACACGCACACACACACACCCATGCATTCACACACACAAGCATACACGCTCACAAACACAACCACACACACACACACTGACCCGCGCATACACACACAAACACACACACACTCCCATGCATGCATGCATGCACACACACACACACACACACACACACACACAAAGACACGGCTTCCATTGTGGGCAATGCTGCTTTGATGAGTCTGTGTGTGTGTGTGGATCCTTTATTATCACTCCAAGAAGAAAAAAAATCCTGCCTGTCTGTCCAGCTGCTCTGCTCCTGCTCCTCCTCCTCCCCCTCCTCGCTCCCCATGCGGGGACTCGAACCGTGGGCAGGGGCTCGTGGGCTGCTTATCAAACGCTCTCAGCATCACCGCAGGGACCACAGATTTAAAGCCAGGCTCCAGCAGGGGCCATTTTGCTCATCAACCGCTTCAGCTTCCAGTTTCCGCACCTTCAGGGAGATGAGAGAGAGAGGCGGGGAGAGAGAGAGAGAGAGAGAGAGAGAGAGAGGCGGGGAGAGAGAGAGAGAGAGAGAGAGAGAGAGAGAGAGAGGGAGAGTGAGAGGGAGAGAGAGAGAGAGAGAGAGGGAGAGAGAGAGAGAGAGAGAGGGAGAGTGAGAGGGAGAGAGAGAGGGAGAGAGGCTGGGAGAGAGAGAGAGAGAGAGAGAGAGTGAGAGGGAGAGAGAGAGAGGGAGAGAGGCTGGGAGAGAGAGAGAGAGAGAGAGGCAGGGAGAGAGAGAGAGAGAGGCGGGGAGAGAGAGAGAGGGAGAGTGAGAGGGAGAGAGAAAAGAAATGAGAGGGAGAATGAGAGAGGGAGAGAGAGTGAAGGACTGAGAGAGAGAGAGAATGAGGGAGGATGAGAGAGAGTGAAGGACTGAGAGAGAGAGGGAATGAGAGGGAGAATGAGAGAGAGGGAGAGAGAGACTGAAGGACTGAGAGAGAGAGGGAATGAGAGAGAGGGAGAGAGAGTGCAAGAGAGAGAGAAAGGAAATGAAAGGGAATGAGAGTGAGAGAGATAGAGAGAGTGACGAAGGGAGAGAGGGAAACGGAGGGAAAGAGTTTGAAAGAGAGTGGCTATGAAAGCGCGAGAGAGAGTAAGATGAGGAGAGAAATAAGAGGGACAGAGAGAAAGAAGGAGAAGAGTGAGAGGGGGATACAGACAGGGGGATGGAAAAATGCAGAGGGGAAGAAATTATTGTACATCCATAATTATTGATCTGTATTAATATTTAAATTGATTTCTACAGGCTCTGGCAATATCCTCATATGCATTTCCTGCACATAAAGCAACTTGGATTTGAGGGAGACAGAGAGAGAGAGAGAGTGAAATAGAGAAATTCACAGGAGGGAGAACTGGAGAGATGGAGTGAAGGCAGAAATGGAGGGATGGAGGAGAGGGAGAAATGGAGGATGGAGGGTGAAACAGAGAGATGGAGAGGAGGATGAATTGAATAGGAGGAGGGAGAAATGGACAGAGTGAGAGATGGAGATGAGAAAGAAATAGAGGGATGGAGAGGAGGGAGAAATGTCGAGAGAGGGGGGATAGATAGAGGGATGGAGAGATGAAGGGAGAAACGGAGAGAAGGAGTGCTTGGTAAAACAAACTGCTAACTACCTGTTGCCATTATCGCAGGGAACAGGCAGGAGGAGTAACCGGGGGGGGGGGGGTGACTAGCATCTGCCCCGAGGCGATTGAACGAACCCAGATGGGCCGAGTGCAGCCTGGGGGGAGGGATTTTTTTTGGGGGGGGGGGGGGTTTATGAACGTTGATAGCGACGTCATTAATAAAGCTCTGCGTGTTTTGTAGCACTTCCCATGATGTCATGGTACAAGCGCTGGACCGTCAGGAAGAGGGGGGAGGGGGGGCGGTGCCTCCCCTCAGACACTGCCAGTCCGCACAGCCCCCACCTAGGCGAAGCACGGCGGCCATTTTACAGAGTTTCTCACCGCACTACAGCTGAGGGGGAAGTGGAGGAGGGGGAGGAGGAGGAGGAGGGAACGACATGTCAGTCCGGTCACTAACATGACAACGTGTCATATTAGTCAGGACAGCCTTATTCTACTCTACCTCCCCCCCCCCTACATCCCCCCCACCCCCCCCCCCCCCCCCAGGAAAATGTGCTTGGTCCACAGAACATCATAGTTCAGAGTAGAGAAGGGAGATAAGGAGCAAGGGTGTTTTTGGGGGGTGGCGGGGAGTGGCTGTGGCTGGACTGGGCCTACCTGGTTTACACAGCCCAAAATCCATTAGAGCAATTTAGCGCATTGGGGAGGGGGGGGGGGGTCAATGGACACTGCAAAAACCAAAAAATAAGTCATAACAATTATTTATTTTATTTTTTAATTACTATTTTGCTAAATAAAATAAATAAGATAAATAAGATATCAGTGATGAGGTCAAATGAATTTGACTTATTTCAAGATTTTCCAACAAATCAATTTCACTTTTCAAGCAAAAAACTACTTAACACAAAAATATTTTCTAATTGAGAGTAAAAAGTCAATTTTAAGTTCTATTACCAGTCAAAAAAACTTAAGACAGACTCTTTTGCAGTGGATAAAGTTTTCAAATAACAATAATAATAATAATTCTGAATCAGCCATGTTTTTTTTTTCAGCAGATCCTAGGCCTTGCATAATCCTCCAGACATTAATCATCGTTATACAGCAAAAACTGCTTCTGTGACCTCTGGTCATTTTGCAGTGGGGACTGTTTTAAATAACACCAGCCTATTAAATGCATGTTTTGTTTTTTTTTTTGTCTTGATGTACTCACAGCTTGTGCAGTTTGTCATTCAAGGGCAGTGAACTTAACCTCTGGAGCCTCAAATTCTGATAAATATGAACGATTAACAAATAATAAAAACAAAACACATTCGACCCTATTTTTCTGCACTATTTGCAGTTAATTTTTTTTTTTTTAATTTCTCTCTAATCTGGCACCAATGGAGAAAATTCAGTCATGTTATGTTTCATTATAATTCATTATTTCGCCTTTGGGGGTAGAAGGCACCATTGTGGTTAAATTTAATGCCACCCTCTTCCACAGAGAAAGTGTGTTGCAGCCCAAATGAAGAGATATGCACATAATTATTACTGGATGGCCAACCCTGCAGCACTGGTTCCTAAAATATGTTTGAGGACCCCCTGGGGGGTGAGGGGAGGCTCAGAGGGGTCAAGGTGGGTTGCTGGAGAGAATGTTAATCCAGCATGGCATCATACACTTTCCACAGACATTCACAACAGTCAAATTGAACCCTCTACTAAATTACTAAATAATTTAACCATTGTGTAGTTAACTAGTCAACTACTACAATATTCCAAATGCAGTAATATCATCATCATTAACAATTGGAGTTGTTGGGGCGTTGGAGTTGGTTTCAGATTGTTAATGGGGATCATGGATGGATAGATTGGGGGGGGTGATTTGACATCAGCCTCAACGGCAACCCCACCCAAACACTGTCCAGGCCTTCTCTCCTACATATCCAAAACTCAAGAAAAATAAACATGGAGGCATATCTGTTAATACCCGTAACAAAAAAATACAAATTGCAAATACAGCAGTTCACCTGTAACAGCAATGCATGTAACAGTAAACACCCCTAAAGTAAGTTAATTCATCGACGCATTGCAAAATCAGTTGCCGCCAGCAGGCCATAGCAGTTAAAATGTGGGGAGGACGCTTTGTGAGAATCGAAACTGTAATGCCGCGCGCTGTTTTTGAGCTTGAGTACGGAGAACTCCGCCGTGTTCATAAAGAATGTAAACATTTCTTTATTGTGAGCACTAATCAGAGCGGCGGCCCAGTTTTTTTGTCCTTCACACCACATCTCACATAAAGGCCCCACGTCTGCTGGTCCGGCTAAAACAAACAATAGCATTCCATAATGAAGCTAGCCTGACCAAAAAAAACGAAGCGTTTTGCATTCATTTTTTAAAAAAGCCAAAGCGGTTTTGCCGGGTTCAATGGGGGGAAACAAATATGGGATTTGCGGCTTGAGGAGGCATCCAATTACTCCCTTTTTTCACGGGTCTCAGTTTTCCGAGCGTCTGAGAAGGCCGTGTGGTGTGCTATCTGGTTCGGAGTGTGGCGACGTAGCTCAGGAGGTAAGAGCGGTTGTCTGGCAGTCGGAGGGGTTGCCGGTTCGATCCCCCGCCCTGGGGCGTGTCGAAGCATCCCCTGAGCAAGACACCTAACCCCTAATTGCTCCCAACGAGCTGATTGGTACCTTGCATGGCAGCCTTTCGCCGTTGGTGTGTGAGTGCGTGTGTGAATGGGTGAATAAGAGGCATCAATTGTAAAGCGCTTTGGATAAAAGCGCTATATGAATGCAGTCCATTTGCCATATAAATGCAGTCCATTTAGAGAGGGGGCGTCAGGAGAGAGAAACAAACAGAAAGTCCTTTCGGGAAAAGTGGTACCAGCAGCGAATTTGCGGCGGCGGCATCGTTCGTTCCTCTCTCCTGACGCCCCCACTCTGAACCCAACAGCTCGCCACCGCAAATTCGCTGCTGGTGCCACTTTTCCGGAAGGACTTTTTGAGAGGAGGCTGGAATCCGGGGGCCAAAGCAACAAAAAAAAAAAGAAGAAAACCCTGAAATCTCACGCCTAAAACTAGTGCCAGCGAGGGAAGACGTTTGCTCTGCGACATTTTCTGGCCCAAAAAATAATAATCCCTCTGGCTGGCATGGCAACAGTAGTGTTGGTAACAGGGCACAACCCCTACTCTTCCACGGGACCCAAAAATGAAAGGGGCACACAACCCCTGATCTTCCACAGGGACCCCAAAATTAAAGGGGCCCACAACCCCTGCTCTTCCACAGGGACCCCAAAATTAAAGGGGCCCACAACCCCTGCTCTTCCACAGGGACCCCAAAATTAAAGGGGCCCACAACCCCTGCTCTTCCACAGGGATCCCAAAATTAAAGGGGCCCACAAACCCGTGCTCTTCCACAGGGACCCCAAAATTAAAGGGGCCCACAACCCCTGCTCTTCCACAGGGATCCCAAAATTAAAGGGGCCCACAACCCCTGCTCTTCCACAGGGACCCCAAAATTAAAGGGGCCCACAACCCCTGCTCTTCCACAGGGACCCCAAAATTAAAGGGGCCCACAACCCCTGCTCTTCCACAGGGACCCCAAAATTAAAGGAGCCCACAACCCCTGCTCTTCCACAGGGACCCCAAAGAGGAGACCAGACTGGGGTTCCCCTGTGGGATGAACCAGTTCCAGTCAATGCATGGGCTTCCCGTACACGTTCAATTATGGCCTCGTCCTCACGTCTCTTAAACTCAAAATAAAAGTTTATATAATTTGTTAAACACGTTTTATATTTTCACAAGTAAACTATTGGACATGTGCTTATTTGAATGTTTGTTTGCTTGCATCAGCTCAAAAGTAATTTGTGTTTCTGTGAAAACATGAATTTGTGCACAATCAATCATTTTCCGTGATAACAGTTACTGCTCTCGGGCATTTATACAAACAAACTTTGCATAAAGTATTAAATAAAGTATTGCATTTAACTGAATTGCATACATTGTATCTGCCTGATAAAAATGGTAAAAAAAACAGTGGAATTTAATTTAAATGAAAAGTCATTTGAATAATTAATTTGAATTCATTTTGTATAAATTTGAAAAGAATAAGACATGTTGGAGCCATATTGTATGAAGGTTAAATTATTATGTCACATAGAAAATTGTTCATGTTCAACAGGAACCTGTCAGAACCTGCACCCACCTTGTTGGTTCACTGGGGTCGCCCCCTACTGGGCAACACAGTCACTGCACACAGGAAGTAAAGCAGATAAAACAGGAAGTTTTTAGCTTCAGGTGTGCTCTTGCCAGGAAGGAATCCACGCAGTTTTTAGCCACACCCACCTGCATCTGAACCACCTGCATTCCAGACGCAGGTAAAATTTCAGATTTTCCGCTGTTTTCCTTTACATCATTGAGGTTGAGCTATACACTACACTGATATTGCAATCGAAGGCTTTTATGATTGTTTTGAGATGTGTGTTTGAAACCCCTCCGGGCTGGGGCTTGGTGAACATTGTTTGGTAGCCACCGCAACACATCGTAAACTTTAATTCAGTTTGCACATCAACTACGCGCATGGACATTTCCCTTTTTATGATAACAAATTGGGTACTGAGTGAAGCGAATGCACTGCACTCAACATTAACTTTGTCGCTTAGTACCCCAAAAACAACCCAGCGATGATTCAGATAAATATTGCAAAAGTAAGAACATGAAACCGCAATATCAATACTTGAAGGCACTCTTTCGCAGCCAGACAGCAGCTGACTCATCAAACTACAGGACATAAACTTCAGCTAGCTATTTCTACAACACAGAATCGCATACAGTAAAACAGATCATTAAAACCAGGATAGCTGTACGATTAATGATGTAGTATTACACGGATTGGTTATATCATCATACTGTTTTATGTATAGTTGTTATTATGTTTTTATTATTATGGTACCTTTTTTCTCCACATAGTAAATCAGCTGCAGTGTTATTACATCACTGGCTATTCTCCTCATCTGTTGCGGACGATAACTTGCAACAACCGGGTATTCGCATGTCAATTGCATTTAAAAAAAAAAAATAACTGACTTTGTTGGAGTTTTGTATATCTTTACTCCAACTTTGCGTTTGTGCCATTTCCCCCTGAATGTGAAATTGATCCTCGCTGGTCTGTCAGTAACGTTGCTTTCCGTCAGGTTCTGATTCAGAGAATCGCGAAGAGTAAACAAATCTCAAGCGTTTCTCAGCCGGCTCGATTCCACCCTAATTCCAGAACCCCTGGAAAAAAAACGGGGTTGAAATCATACAGTCAATCGTTTCCGCGTCGTAGCAAAGTGCTTTAAGTCACTTTAGACAACGCTAATCATTTATCTAAAAAGGCGTTTATTGCTGCAGAATGCTTTGCGTCGCATATGCAAAGAATGAATATGGTGAGTAGTTGTCTAGGAAACGGACTCGCACCTTGCGTATGGGCACGTGTTGTATCGCTGGGCGCTGCCATTAGAAACGTTTAACAGAGGGGTCCCCGATCTTATCCGAAAAGGGCCGGTGTAGGGGCATGTTTTTTGGATTAGCCCAGTACGAAGACACCTGATTCTACTTATCAAGGGCTTGATTGGAATGATTAGCAAATTAGTCGAATCAGGTGTTGTAGCGCTGGGGGTCAAACAAAATGTCCTGCGCAACCACACCGGCCTTTTCGGATATGATTGGGGACCCCTGGTTAACCCCCCCCCCCACCCCCCTTCACAAGACCAAGTGAGAACCGGGGGGTGGGGGGGGGAGGGCATATCCTCAAACCTACAACCTCGTAAAAAAAGGTTGTAAACCCAGTACTCTAACCACTAGGCTACATCCCTGTCCTGTCTATTGTATTTGGCACGTAGCGTCTTGACTGTGAGCCAGTGAATATGTATCCGTGAGGTAAATATATACAAACCGCCTGTGCCACATGAGTCACTGCACCTGGCAGTGCAGGGATCATCATCAACCGTGCAGAATATTTGTTTATTTTTATTTATTTATACGAGGAGGGGAGACCAATAACTATTATGGTCGTGGTGCATTTATCTGGCTCACTAGCCAGCTACGCGTTCGCAGGATTAAAAAAAAAAAATTGGGATTATCCATCTTAATGTGGTTTTGGATTGCGCTGCCTGGCACTGAGAGGGATTTGAAAAGCCATTCTACGGACATTCAATCAGCACTTAAGCGTGATTGAATTTTGGCTGTTGTACTTTGGCCTCCAGTGCCTCTCACTCCTGTGCGCTGGTGGAGCTCAAAAGCCTGGCTGTGGGTTCAGTTCCTCTTTATTCTGCCCACACGGTCAATGAGTACAGTAGACCAAGGGGGTGCATTGCTCTTGAGGGCTGGTGTGTGTGTGTGTGTGTGTGTGTGTGTGTGTGTGTGTGTGTGTGTGTGAGGGTGTGTGTGTGTGTGTGTGTGTGTGTGTGTGTGAGGGTGTGTGTGTGTGTGTGTGTGTGTGTGTGAGGGTGAGGGTGTGTGTGCGCGTGTGTGTGTGTGTGTGTGAGAAGGTGTACGTGTGTATGTGTGTGTGTGCATGTGCGTGCTGGTTTTTGTTCAAACCAATTATTCTGCCTTTGTTTTCTAAACAGTTGACACACACACACACACACACACACAGTGCAGCTGGTTCACTCCTATGTCAAGTACACATTTAGCCTGCAAGCTGCAGCACATGACTGAGTGCCAAACCGGTGTCAGATCAGGCAAACGTTTTGGGAAAACTGACCAATGAAAAGCACTGTATCCTGAATGGACGAGGCATGAGATGAGGGTGGAGATTGTGATCATGAATGGGGGCGGGGCCGGGGGGGGTGGGGGGGGTCGGGGGGGGGGATGGACGAGGCGTTAAGGCGATGGTTCTGCTAAGCTAAATGTGTGGACCGGGATGCAATTCAGCAGGCGGGGACCCTCTCGGCCGGCCCCGGGGAGCTCCAGGGCCTCCTGGATTCATTTGCCAGTCGGGCCCTTTAACAGATCAATTAGAGCGGTTGATTAAAGAGTAAACGTGCCCGAACCTGGTTTCCACGGGATAAATTCACTGCTGGTTTTTTAAAGGTGAAAATAAAAGACAGCATAACCCCCCCCCCCCCCCACGTGGTCCTCTCAGGGAGCAGCAGTGAGGAGCCCTGATATAAGGACTGCTTAATAAAGCAAATTAATTTGGTCCGTTTGCTGATTTGCAAGAAAGCCGTTGGACAGAGGACCCCAAGGGCCCGCTGCAGAGTGGCTATCTGTGTTCCAGCAGGCCACAGAGCGCTGGAGCCTGTTCTGTTCTCTCCTTTCGCCAGATTCATTCACAGACGGTGCTGTCAGCCGCAGCCTGCAATTCCAACCACTGCAATCCTTAAGAAATTAAAATTAAAATTAAAAAAAAGACCACAGACACATCTTGACTAACCTTCCACATGTGTCAGTTGATTATTAATAAAAAACCCTGTGTTCCCTACACTTTATTTGGCTCAGTTTGTAACAGCAACGACAAGATTGTTGACATGATAAGTCTGTGATAAGTCAGCTAATATGTATTGCCACATATCCAGTCATGTTGGACAGTATTTATTGGGAATCCCCATAAATAACATCGGCGAATTGGCTAGAAGGCGGACATTTAGCTGCCTACGGAAGTATGCTCTGATATGTCAGTTGTGTTGGCATGGCAACCAGTCCGTAGTATTAAGTACCTAACCGAAGGGTAAAAACTGAAACAAATCGCATTCAGTCGGAGTCTCTATAGACACTTGTGTGTAAAATTAATCCCTTTTGTAATACAAAGAGTGTGAGTTTGGCTGCGTGTTACTTGAGGGGGAAGTTTATTTATTTATTTTTAATATATTCTGTCAGTGTTTAGCCTGCCACAGCGAGATGACGCTAATCCAATGCGCTAGCACTCTCACCACTTGCTTTCTCACGCGCCGCATTGTGTTTTCATGCCTTTAAGCAAAAGCCTGAAACGCTGTGACTGCTTTGCACAATGCGACAATACCACATATTTTTTATTAGAATTTCACTTTCTGTTACTTCCTGTTAGCAGAAGAGGTAGCGCCATCCAAGGCCAATCTTTTATTCAAAGCAGACTGAGTAAGAGCTTCCAGTAAAATGCTGCATATCTTAACGGCCAGACGAAATCCACACAGGAGACTAGGAGGCTGGGAAAAAAGCTATTTTTTTCCAAGGGCTAAGGTCTTTGAACTTAAGTACATACTAAAAGGATGCTCTCCCAATCATTTGGAGAGAGAGACTTTTTACTTTTTTACTTTGTGTGAATGGCACATAAATGGGTAATTGCCACTGGTAAAAAAAAAAAAAAAAAACAAGGAAATACTAGAAACTAAAACTTGAATACTTAGAAACAACTTCTCTATTACGTGTCAATTCAAATGAATTTTAGTTATCAAAGGTTAATTAAACTGAGGCTATAACCAACCTAAACCTTTGATAAATAAGGTTTTCTCTTGAATTGGTAGGTAATAGAGAAGGTCTCTAAGTATTCCAGTTTTAAATTCTTAGTATTTACCTATTTTTTAACCAGTGGTGATTACCTAGTTATGTGTGTGTGTGTGTGTGTGTGTGTGTGTGTGTGTGTGTGTGTGCATGTGCGTGTGTTTGTGTGTGTGTGTATGTGTGTGTGTGTGTTTTTACCACGCATTCACCCAGGAAATACCCAGTAATTAGGATACTGTAAAAGGAAGCATTACCCATGAGCATGCATGTTTGGATGTGTGCACACATATTTAGTTTATGTACATATTTACTTTTTAGAATTGCCAAAAAAAAAAAAAAAAAAAACACAAGTCTGAGAGTCTCGGCCCACTGCTGAACGGCCTGTGTGAGCAGCCTTGCCCTCAGGGCCCCGGGCTGAAGTCTGTTTAAAAAGGTTGCTACGCTACAGCCGCTGCCAACCGCCGCGTTGCCCGCACAAAAAGGGAGAGAGAGAAGCTCGAAACCGTCAGCCCTCCGCCCCCCCCCCCCCCCCCCCCCGCGATACGGACCCACGCCGTCCTCGGCTCCTTAATTTATGACCAGCCTCTGCACCAATTAGCACCGGCGGCTGACGAGGCGCGCCCGGCAGGTGGCCCCGGGCCTTTCGGCGCGAAGACGGAAAGATCTCCGCTAACGAGACGCCCTCAGCGGTGCCGACCGCGCCGGCGGCAAAAAAACCGACTCCTCGCGCTCCCCGACCGCTGCCGCGGCGGACGGCGTTGTGTGGGCGTGTACTCGAGAGTTAGTCAAAGGTGGGGGGGTGGGGGTGGGGGGGGGGGGGAGCGACAGAAAAGCTGAGAGTCGCCGGCTCGGCCTTTAATTCTCTTGTTTGTTATTTTTTGTATTTATAGAGCAACGTTTCGCATTGTACAGCTTTAAATTACTGCACGTATAAAAAAATTAAAATAAAATAAAAATGCTCATTCAGTATTCATTAGACCGTGGGTTGAGATGGGAAGAATGCAGTTTTTTTCTTTTTGCAGATTAGAATCACAGTCTGCGTTTGTGCGAAGAAACTGACGAGTGTCCATTGAGCATTCAAAGACTTGAAACTGACTCTGGTCACCATTTGTGGCACTGTGGTCAATGTAGTGTATTTTAAGTTGTATGCATTGTATGTTTGTGACTAAGAAATGATATTAAAGTTGGACATGCACATACACACCCATGGACACACACACACAGGATGGGCACGTGCACGTACGCACACACACTTCCCAGAACTATATCCCATAACTTCTGAGCTGCAATTAAAATTTAAGATAAAATGTTCCAGCCCTGGAGTGCAGCCATGTTTAGAGTAAAGGAGACTGACCATCAGAGGAGATTGGTTAGGTCAGGTATCCAGATGCTAATTAGCCTGGGTTAGAGAGCAAAGACAGAGAGAGTGAGGCCCTTTGCTCTGTCTCACTCCCATGAACGTTCCCACAAATGTTTCTGGGTTGCATTATATAGGGGTCCTAAACTGACAATGTATGGATCAACTCATTCTTTATCTAGTACCAGACCAGGGTCAGGGACTGTAGACAACATTGAACCTCCTGCACATTACAAACAGTTTCACACACAGAACACAGTGTTCTCCCGATACTAAGGGTAAAAAACTCTCCTTGCATGCAATTGCACACTTTGGTTAATAACACATTTCATCAAATTGTATGAGATTCTGCAGTTTTATTTATTTTTATTATTTTTTTATTTCTGCGAATGTTTCATTTTTAGTGTTTTTTTTAATTTCATTTTTATTTCAGCAGCACCATGAAGTGTTTCAAATACGCGTTTGTCTCGTGGATGTTCCGTAACCTCTCCACAACCTCCCCTTACCCCCCCCCCCCCCCCTTTTATGTCTTTTTCCTTTCGATATATATTTACCCTTGGAGGAAGACAAACTTCCCTTTCTATAGGATGTGTTGTTTTTTTTTGGCTCAGTGAAAACCCCAGACAGAGGTGAGGTGCAGTGTTAGCTCACTGAACGCAATCTGATTAGTGGGCCTAGCCTAGCGCTTCCTCTCAGGTGGGCTCTCTCCACTACCAGAAGGCTGACAGGAGGCCTAAAAAAACAGGCGTGTCCTCAGCCAATCGGTGCCCTGCGCTGTCCTGTTCCACCACTTGTTGTGACAAGTACAGTTAAGACCTTTTTGGATTAACCCTTTGAAGAGTGGGAGGTTTTTTTGGAATGTTTTTTAAAAAAATTTTAAACTTCTGTAAGTCAGTGTTCTAGAATTTCATTCTAAGTCAGTGTTCTAGAACTCTGTTGCCTTCAGTTACCAGCAGTGATTGTGACATCAGCATTAGAATGCACAGTAAAGAATATTCAAATCATATATCTGTGATCTCACACCTTAAAGAGTAAATAAAATGAAACTGTAATGTCCAATTAACAGTGTGCATTCACAATTAAGGCATTAATTGGCAGATGCTCATAGCCAATGTGACTTAGATAAGATACATTTAACATGGTGGGAAAAACAAAAATAGAGGTAGGGAATCAAGGGCATGCCACAAGACTGGGAAAATAGACCAGCAATCAACAGCTAGAGAGCAGCTAATTACTGGAATCAGGTGTGCTTTGTTTGGGTGGAAAATAAAACTTACAGGAAAATAGGTCTCCAGGAACAGGATTGGACAGCCCTGGCTAATCCTACGCACACCATCCACAAGACACCCCCTCCCCGCCCCCAAGAAAAAATCCCCAATGAGCCTGATCTGTTGTTTGACCTGGGTCTACACATCCCCCCATTGACCTGCACAAAGGCCTTTTGTTCATCCATTCCAGTTAAGCATTCACTTAACGAGGGGAAAGGGAACTTCCTTCTCAGGGAGCAGTTGTGTTGCTAATGGTATGAGTTATTGAATTTTGTACATTGGAGTGCCCCTACTGCACTACACTCTGTATCCATCCATGGGTTCGATGTCTGGGGGAGGGGGGGGTGCCTAGTGTTCTTCCTGTGTGCCTGTTTATCCGTGACAGATGACAAATATGAACTTCCTCTCTGGGGGGGGCTCCTGAAGTATGTTCAATGTGTTCAGTCCCATCGGCAGCCAATGCTTAATCTCCATCGACGGACCAGGGCGAGAAGCTCGACACGGCAGAACCCGGCAAGCAGGAAGGAAAGCCGATCAGGGAACGCGAAGAATCAAGAATACGAGAACTCAATTCGAACAAACAAGTGCAAATGTTTGGCCAACAGAGCTTGACACACCGCGTGCGTCAATGCAGGGGACCGAGACGGTAACGACTCCATTTTCGATCTCCGCGGCAATTTGTTCCGGCCGTTAGCCGCCGCGAAAATGGAACGAAAATTACGAGCGTAAGACTGATACGGCTCCTCGGTATCCGCAGTCTCGCGAGCGCGATTGACCTTATTTTTATTTCTTTTTAAACTCGGGAAGACATTCAGCATATTGAGAAATGGACGGAGTCAGGACTTGAGTTGTACTGTATCATTTGTCTGTCTGAAAGCAAAGGTAAATGGAAAGAACAGTTTAAAGCCAAGAACCGAACAGAAAATGAGTGGAAACTGAGAGAAAGCCAAAAAAAAAAAAGCAAGTGCCTATCAGACTGAAAACAGTGTCTGCTGCTTGTCCCCCATCATTCTGCAAAATGGCCCCACAGCACTCTAACCATTAACTACCTTTTAAGAATGTTATTAACTAGTTAGTGTTATTAACTAACATTCTAACCATTAGCTGCCTTTTAAGAATGTTATTAACTAGTTAGTGTTATTAACTAACATTCTAACCATTAGCTGCCTTTTAAGAATGTTATTAACTAGTTAGAGTGTTATTAACTAACATTCTAACCATTAGCTGCCTTTTAAGAATGTTATTAACTAGTTAGTGTTATTAACTAACATTCTAACCATTAGCTGCCTTTTAAGAATGTTAATAACTAGTTAGTGTTATTAACTAACATTCTAACCAGTGTTATTAACTAACATTCTAATCATTAGCTGCCTTTTAAGAATGTTATTAACTAGTTAGTGTTATTAACTAACATTCTAACCATTAGCTGCCTTTTAAGAATGTTATGAACTAGTTAGCATGTTATTCACAAATATTCAGACTTAACTCTTTTACATTCTTTTTTCCTCATGACCAACAGATCTAGCAACTGCAGGCTTTTTAAGAAATAAGAATCTGCAAATATGGGATATTAACAGAAAAGAATTGTCATCAAAAAATTTTTTTATGTTTTAAAAAAAAGAAAGAAAAATAGGCACCACCATTCTCCTGATACACATTTCCTGGATTCCTCTCTCCTGGCATCCTTCCCTCAAATTCTCTCTTTATGTCCTCTATTGAATGGAGAGAAAGAGAGAGGAAAGGATGCAGGGAGGTAAAATAAGCGAATGAAAGGAGGCCTTAGTGTCCCTCAGGTCCCAGACGGCAGTGCAGAGTGATTGGCCGCCGGCAGCTACGCCCCTTTCCTATTGGGCGGCGGGTGGGTCTCGGAGCGGACCTATAGTATGGCTGCAAACGGACGCACAATGCCTCTCACTGCAAGCCTCACCTGTGGAACCTGAGCAGAGGTAGAGAAATCGCCTTCTCTGTTCGCCCCCCCTTCCCTCTCTCTCTCTCTCCCTCTTTCTCTCTCACTCCTTCTTTCTGTCTCTCTGTTCTTTCTGTCTTTCTCTCGCTCACTCACACACTTCTTTCTGTCTCTCTCCCTCTCTCACTCCTTCTTTCTGTCTCTCTCCCTCTCTCACTCCTTCTCTCTGTCTCTCTATCTCTCGCTAGCACTCACTTCTTTCTCTCTCTCTCTCGTTAGGTCATGTGACACTGCGGTATTTATGTCCTCACATCACCCCTCTTTCTGCCCGAACTGCCCCCCCCCCCCCACTCCTCCTTGCCCCCTCCACCCCCCCCCAACCCCCCCCCACCCACCCGGGGAATCCAAACCTCAACACAGCTATTCAGGGGGCTGGGAACAGCTGGTCGTTAATTGCTGCTTGTTGTAATTAAGCACCGTACAAACGAGCTGCCAGCTCCATTGAGCTGCTCGGCCCGCGCCGAAATGCCCAACCTTACAACAGTGGGGCGGGGGGGGGGGGGGTCGAGGGACATCCCCCCCCCAGCCCAAAAACCCAGTGACACGACACGCCTATTTTCACTTTCGACCGCGTTCATCGATTCACACCGCTATGCGGCGCGGAGAAAAGGTTCGAAATGGCGAATCGTTTTCAGAATCGACAGTTACGGTTCGCAGCAAAATTGTTTCTCGTTTTAGACGTTGGCCGATGGAATACACGCACTGCACGCGATCAGTCAGAGAGCATATCAGAGATTAGAAGAAATAAAAGGACGTGAAACTGTATGTTGATTCTGTTGGATGTGCTACCATAGCATAATGGAAGTGTAGCGCTTCTATGTGACTATTCCCCCTGGGGGGAAACAATTGCCCGGGGGGGGGGGGGTGTTTGACAGAGGAGGCTTTGGAAGGTAAGTGGGAGTTGTCATGCATACACACAAAGACAAAGACACACACACACACACACACACACACACACACGGCCACTGCTGAGCCAACAAGGCAATAACGAGTTGATTAGCTTTTAAATATTTATATACCACCACCCTGTAAATCGCTGGTTTCAGCTTCAAGCTGTTTTTAATCCAGCACCCTCCTGCCCCCCTCCCTTCCACCTTGCCCCCCCCCTCCCCCCGCCTGAACATATCACCTGTTTGTTTGCAGTTCTTCTGCTCTTTCATGTCAATGCTGGGACTTGGGGGCGAGGGCAAGGGGGGGGGAACTCGCCAAAAACCAGATGCTCGCCACGTCCTTTGCGTCTCATTTTGTTTAATTGCTGTCTCTTTATTTTTACAATTTTTTATTCTTTATTTTTACAAGAACTTCAGAAAAAAGAACAAAGCACCACCTTTTCCTGTGACAGTGCATTAAGAACCTGGTGAGAGCACAGACAGAGGAATGCTGAGATATATAATGGCTTTTCGCTTGTCTGCTGTGATGGGTAGCAAAATGGCTGCCAAGCAACAGCATTGAGATAGTCAGGTATCGCCATATAGCACCACCACCAGTTTATGAGTTTGGGGGGGGGGGGGGGGGGTGTGTTAGGGGGTTGGGGGTGGAATGACAGATTTTCCAATCCATCAATCATTAAATCAACCAGTCATGTTGTTTATTATGCAGCCAAGTTTGCAAAAAAAAGAGGGGATACGATGTGCTCAACTCAAAGCAAAAAGCAGCAGTTCTGTAACTGGGAATGAAGGGCATATAACAGAACTTGAACCCGTTGTTCTCATGCGGTCATTATGTAACCTTGATTTAGCAAAAAAAGAAAAAAAAAAGAACATGTTTCAGCTGTGCCTTTCATGACATAGACCAATAAAAAAAAAACAAGGCACTGAACCGTAGAGCATTTCTTCAAAGAAATACAGGAAACAATGGAACCACGCCCATACCTACGGGTCTCTCGTGGATCTATAAAAATGTACTTTCGTGTTTGCTTTACCCGAGCGCCCCGAAACAACCGAAGTAATTATTCACTTGACTGGGTAAATGTGTGTACTCCTTTCAACGTACAAATGACGCCCAGATTTAAACAGGTACTCGCAGAACCCCTGAATCAAATGGGTCTTAAAGCCCTGGGCCTGTAATTTGATCAATTATGCAACTAATTAGCTCATTTAGAGCTCAAGTGAACCAGGACACCAAGGGCTGCGACTACAGACAAGATGGCCGCCTTTTGCTGTTTTAGCGACGTGACATCATAGCTTTTTGCGTGATCTTGGCTATGATGTCACTAGTTTACTGGGCGTTGCCCGGTAATTGCAAAGTAAGGGGCGGAGAAAAGCTTTTAAAATTTACAGAAGCACCATTCTTTGATTAAGCATACAATGAAGAATAGGATTGCCACCATCTACAAACCACTGAGAGGGCTACGTCAAGCAAGCCATCAAGGGCCTGAGCATTCTGGGTAATTTGTTTGTTTTTTTACCCGTCATACAGATTTTCTTACATTTTTGTAAATTTTTTTACTGCACGTGATGCTGATAGCTATATATTTTTTTTCTGTCTGAAACAGACCGTTAAAACCGTTCAGCAAATGCTTCTGCATCACAACTGACAAAGCCTTTCATCGGCACATCATCAGCAAAACCCCGATTTAGCCGTTGGGAGTTTCAGCCATCACATCGCCCTCATTAAAGTCTGGCGGAAATAGGAACCTCCTTCCGAGGCCTGTACGCTTTGCGCTGAGCGTTTTTTCACACCTCCAGAAGTCCAACCGCATCAAGCGGCGCGATTCGAACCGCGTTTCCAACTAGCTGCCGCACGAGAGAGTAGGATCAGGTAATGGAGCAGAGAAAATCTTTAATGATATCTAAGGGAAGACCGTTTCCATGGTGATCTTTTGAAAGGCACGCGCCGCAATTAAGTCACTGATGCGCACGAGAGACAGCACGTCTGCCATTTTAAGATCAATGTCACTCGCTGTTTTCCGCAAACCGCCTCTTCTAATTTCACCGAATGAGCAGGTTTGAGATGCGGCTTGACTATCGACCAGGAGAGGATGCTAATTCTGATGTCCCTAACCCATAGGTTTTTAAAAAAAACCAAATGTATAAAGTGGCTAATATTTCACTGTTTAACAAAAAAAAGCAAAAGAATAATTAATAAGCTGATCCTCCCTCTGATAATAATCCATAGGTTTTTTTTCCAAAGTAATAAAGATTTCATTGTTTAACTAAAAAAAATCAAAAGAATACTACGGTTTCCTTGCCCAGTTCAAAGACGTGCAGGTAAGCTAATTGGAGACCAGGTATGGGTGAATGGCAAACTGTCCAGGATGTACTACCCGCGAGCAGTCTCCCCCACTAGCGACCTCACCTCAAAACAGAACCCGGCTTGCTCTGCCCGTCTCATCGCCGAACTCACGCGCAGGAGCCGCTGCGTCCAAGCGCCATCTCCGCAGCCGTGACTCATTCCAGCCGTTTCCGCAGACGAGTTTATTGCTAGTCATATTCTTCTAATAGACATTAACATTCATTTATTTAGCAGACACTTTTATCCAAAGCGACCTACAAAAGTGCATATCATGGTCATTGGAACAACTACAAAACACAGGTTCGATGAGGTACAATACTCAATATTCTAATGGACAATGCACACGGAGCCAGCCAAAAACACACAGCGCCAACTAGTGGCCAGGCATTAGGCACGCCTGTTGCGCCGCCATCAGCGTTTTTGCAAGCGGTTCTGCTCGCGGGCAGTTGAGACTTTGGCGGTTGTTATGGGGACCGGCCATTTAAAAGACGCGGATTGGTCGGCGAGCGGTTTTTTCCGCTACCAGACGGCTTCGGCGGCGTCCGTCTCCAACGTTCTGGCGGACTGACAGCTGGCAGCCGCCGGCAGGCCCTGGCGATGGCGGTATTCTGGGCAGAATGTTATTTTTTTGGGGGGCGGTGGGGGGGGTGGGAGGATGACACGGACTGCCACAGATCGCGCATTGGCTCCAGCTACTTGCATACGAGGAAGGAGAGAGTGTGCATTGAAAATGGGGGGAAAAAAATAGAAGAAAAAAAAGGAAGGAAGAAAGAAAGAAAGAGAAATTAGCAGCAGATGGGAACATGCAGCTTTGATCTGGCTTCTGAAAAAAGGAAAGAAAAAAAAAGTGAAGGCTCCTCTCGCTCGAGAGCGCCTGCGTGCTTGCCGGAGTTCTTGCTTGCTGCGGGTCTAAAAAAACCTCCACAGGACCGAAAAGATCAAGAGACGGAAGATGAGAGAGAGCGGAGTAGCGGATGTCTTATATAGGCCCCGAGCCAGAGACCATCAATAGCCACGATTCTGCACGGTCTGGCCAGCTGGACCGAGCCGAGACGCTCTTACAAGTTTATACGTTAAGCCTCGTGCCAGGGACTCGGACTGCGGGCCCATTTGCTCGTCCGCTGCAAAGTCGCGAAATGCGCCAAGATCACTAAATTCCCCCCCAATTAAAACCCCCCTTCCTTGGCATTAACATCACAGGCCCCGTCAATGGACGACTGAGAGACAGTGTATTTTATGACAAGCTGCTTCTAATGTTGCCTCTAATGAACAGATCTCTTGCAACAGATATAAATAAATTAATGAATGAGTGAATGGACGAATGAATGGAGACTAAACTAAATCGATGTCCAAGGCCCGACTGACTTGTTGAGGGCCAAGGAGACTAGAAGGTCCAAAAATTGATCCACTTCAAAAAATATTTGACTGAAGTGCCACTGCAGTCTGGAAAAGCAGCTGTGGAAAAGCTAGAAGCACCGGCACAGGCTAGCTTTCCTAGCGTTAGCACAATCTCTGTGGCTAAGGTGTGCAGCTGTCCTAGAATTACAAACCTTCAGCCAATCAGGTTTCATTTATATGTATGGACTCCTTACAAAGGATTTGTCACAATACACTTCACAGTTTACCCTGGTCTAAACCCCCAAAGAGCACAAGCCAGAGGTAACAGTGGTTGCACAGAGCATCCAAAGGGGGCAGTGCAAGGGGTGGGGGGTCATAGGCTGGAATGGTGGACATATGGTGGATTGACAAGACCAACGGGCTTTTGGGTTGACTCAAGAAAGGGGCCATTTGCCCTCACTGTTGAGAGCGGAAAAACAAAAAAAAAAGAGAAAGAACTTCTGTGGCTTACGTCTATCCCTTTATTCTGGCTGAATCATTAAGTATCACCCTCATTGGCGTCTACACCCATGGCCTTCCCTGCAAACTACGCCCTGCCCTGTTGCATTAGCCAAAACTATACTCTCCACACTACTGTATCACCACTAATTAGTCAGTCCAGGGTCTGCCAGGATTGGACGGCTGCCTGTTTTTCCCGCTTTTTTCCAAGGACAGTGGGACATTTGAGCAGCTTCCAGGTCTCGATTGTGTGACTTTCCAGGATGAACGCAATATTTTCAAGGACGGTGAGAAAACCTTGTTCTCTCTGTGTGTTTATGGGATATCCACACAGGAGACTTCTCCTGTGAAGCTGTCACTCAAAGAAAAAAAAGAAAAGAAAAAAGCTGTCTGTTTGCAGAGATCAGCGATGATTGAGCACTGCAAACATCAAACCGTACGAATCGCCTGCCAAGCTCGCTTTCTGCACACAGTAAAACGTCCAGCGTTACTTCAACTCTAACAGTGTTAATTCAACCCTAACAGTGTTAATTCAACTCTAACAGTGTTAATTCAACTCTAACAGTGTTAATTCAACTTTTAACAGAGAACATTTGGAGTCCCGCATTCCAGAGTGGGACCAAATGTTGTTTTTAACATCGGTAGAGTTGCATTAACGCTGCATATTTTACTGCGCTAACAGAAAAGCCCAGATGAGGGGTGGAGAACTCTTCACTCGCTCGATGCTCGTCTCCGATCTTGTGTGGTATTTTGATACCGATAGCCTCCTCAATTATTTAGCCAGTTTAGCCAAGCCCGTGATTGATTCGATCAATCAGACAAAACCCCCAGTCAGTCGTTCTCTGCCTTATAAAAGCTCCGAAAACATTAGCTTCCTGCGGCTGTCCCGGCCAAATGTATTACAATAGCAAGACGGACGTTTAGCATTTACACTTCGTTTTAGCAGGTGCTAGTATTCTGAGCAATTTACAGTTTACATGCTTTTTTCTTTTTTTATCAGTGGAACAAAGGGTGCATTCACAGGTAGACAGAAGTCCGAAAATGGACACGTTTCCTGTCACGTGTGACGCATGTCGATGATGGAAATCATAGAGTCTGTGTCGGAAACATACATAAACATATATATATATATATATATATATATATATATATATACATAACATGGTGGTGTTCTTGTCCAGACACTTGGCATAAATTACCAGACATGGCCGTTCACGTCTCAGGACACGCCAGTTGGCAAATCGTATTTCCGTGTTTCTGATGCGCATGTTCATCCGATTGCGCACAGGGAACGACGATCGTCCGAATCTGAGCAACGTCCAATTTTCTGTTTTTTTTTTTTTTGCTGAAGACCGCATCTCATTCGAGCTTTCAGAACCATCCTTTCCAAACCAAACGCATCGAATGCAGCCCCAGGATCGCATCGGATTTGTCAAGACACCGAATAAACAAAATGGGCGAGCGAAAAATCGTGGGCCGGCAAGGGGACTTTGAAGGAACGTTGAAACCAGGCGTGCCCGACTCCGACATGCCAGTGCCCCCCCCCCGTGAGAGGCCAATGTAAGCGCCCAAATCCCACCCCCCGCCCCCCCCAACCCTCCTTTCCAGTAGCGGACGTTACTGTCTGCGGAGTGTGTTCCCGGAACACAGAGCCCATGATTTAGTTATTAAGATTTAATTAACCGCTGACAGCTAAGACGCCAAGAGCCCCTCGAGGACAGAGGAGATCGCGGCGACAGGATGCGGATCCTGTAAGAGGGCGAGCTGTCACTCCAGAATGTCTTCTTCTCGACTCCCGTTTAGCGCAGCCGACACGCTGAAATACGATTTATTCGCTCGCAACTCGAGATGCGTGCGACTCGACACTTACGGTATCGACGGCTCTGTCCGCCGCGTTTGTCGAACCAGAAGCGCCTCTGATGAAGGCACAGGTGCTCTTGAATATTCATGAACGACAGAGCGATACAGTTACTTCTACGTCTGGTTCTGAATCTAATAGCTATTGATATGTGCAGAAGGGTTTTAGCTGCCAATCACTCGAAATCAAAAATATGCTCCGTGCCTTTCCTGCTCATGAATATTGATGAGAACAGAGTACAGTGTCGGCACGATATCCTCGCCAGGAACTCGTTAGCGACAACCACAGAGCTCTCAGATTGGGACCGGAAGAGACGATATTGTTGGAAGAGGAATGTTCTTTGACACGCTAACAGTCTCGCTATCTGCTTTGGACTTGCTTTAGTTAGTTCTCCTCTTCGTCATCTTTTTTTTTTTTTGTTTGTTACCCCGAAACAGTCTCTCTTTTGAATGTGAGCTTTCAGAATTCTCACTTTCAAGGGCACACACACACACACAGCTTATGCACAACAAGCACTCTCAATTATGAAAGCAAGGCACGACAGAAGAAGAAGAAAAAAAATTCCTTATTAATTCTAGGAAGCATTTTGGACAACACCCAGGAATAAATTATGGAGAATGTTCTGGGAGAGAAATCTACTTCAGCACAGTGGGTTCGAAGACGAGAAAAGGCACGTCTAATTGTACAGTGAACTGAACAGCTTTCCGAAGGGATACTGCCATTCATGTGGTGGAATGATTAGCTACAAAAGCCCCCCTCCTCCAAACAGACACACACACGCAAGCACGCACACATGCACACACACACACACATGCATGCACATACGCACACAGACACACACACACACACACACACATGCATGCACATACGCACACAGACACACACACACACACACACAAACGGACACATACACGCACACGCACACACACACACACACACACACACACACACACAATACTGATATCTTCTTTAATGCTCAGATTTGGAGCTAGTGGCTGTTGAGTACAGCTGGGTAACAGAAAACTCTGGCAGGAAAGATGTGGTATCACACCATTGCTAAAAGAAAAAAATAAAAATAAAAAATAACCCTCCCATACACACACACACACACACACACACACATATAACCAAACACCACAACAACCCCCACCCCCCACCCCCCCCGAAAATGTCATGCAGAACATTGTACTAAAAGCTCCCGGTCACAGTGAGGTGCCTGTAGGCTGGTGATCCCGGCCTTCCACACAGGGGAATCAGAACCGCGGCATGATGGGTAAGGGGTTTAGGGCCCAGGCAGGCCTGGAGCCATCGCACCTTCAGCTCGTGTCCTGTCAGGGCTCAGGGGGGGTTGGAGGATGGGGGAGGTTGGGGGGGGCGGGGGGGGGGGGGGTGTGCGAGTGCGAGGGAGTCATGGCTGCTCGCTGTAGGGGTCACCTTCATGAGGTACCACACAAGAGGATCTACGCCATGGTTACCAGGCCTCGCTGACCAGCCCTCATTTCGGTCAGCACAGCCACAACCCCCCCTTACCCCCTTACCAACCCCCATGCCACAGCCTCACCCACTCCCCCCCCCCCCACCTCACTCATAACCTAGCGATAGCAAACAAAAAGAAAACTTGTTCTAATTTTGTCATTTTTGTTAACTGATGTGAAGTGAATGATCTGACCTGAAGGTAAGGAGAGAAGTCGGCGAAACGTTGTCCAGCCGTTCAAGTGAAAACCCGGCTCCGTTTGGTTGGAAAATGAAAGTGAAACGTTTCTAGCCGACTAGGACGTAGCCAGGCTAGGGTACAACTATAACCTAGTCTGTTTATGTTACAACTTCTATCAACCTAGATTTCCACCCCTCTAGATGCCTATATTCCAGCTTTTGCTCACAGGGATGTGTAGTGTGAGAACATATTTAGGATGAAGTTGTGAAGCTTCATAGTACATAGCTCCGCCCACAAACACGTACGCACACACACACACACACACACTTCGCAGAACTGTATCCTAAATTCAGAGCTCCAAATCAAATTTAAGATAAAATGTTCCAGCCTTGGAGTGCAGCCATGTTTAGAGTAAAGGAGCCTGACCATCAGAGCAGATTGGTTAGGTCAGTTGTCCAGATGCTAATTAGCCTGGGTTACAGAGCAACGACAGAGAGAGTGAGGCCATTTGCTCTTATCTCACTCCCATGAACGTTCCCACAGATGTCTCTGTGTTGCATTATATAAGGGTCCTACACTGACAATGTATGGATCAGCTCATTCTTTATCTTGTACTGAACCAGGGTCAAGGCCTGTAGACACCAGTAAAAGTCCTGCGGATTACTGAAAGTCTCACAGGAAACACCAGACCAACACACACACATACACATGCACCCTGACACACACATATGCACACACACACACAAAAACCACATGCACACACACTTAAAATAATTTCAGCCTGGTTTTTAGGAATGAAATTGTTTGAGAAATAATTTATGTACACTTGCTCACTTGCTTGGCACATTTACCCAATCATCGTTTGGTAGTTCAGTCACACCCTCAGAAGGCAAGATGGATGCCAGTCATTATTTACTGGTACAGAATGTGCTCATTTTCACCGCAACGGTGAAGAATTCATTTCCTCTGAGAGGTGGGAAAGCTTCTTTCGAGAAGACAATGCGCCCGTTCGCCCAGCAGGAGCGGTAATCCGACCGTTTGAGGACCCGCAGGTTACCCATTACATCACGGCCTTCTCGGCCTCCACCCCTGGATCCGAGTGAGCCTTCACGGAACATTCCGGAATGGAGCCGTGAGATTTTTCCCGCATTTTTTTCTGCTTCCATAGGCCATAAGTGCTCAGTGCTTTGGCCTTCCTCAGAAACGGGCGGCGTTTCATATTCCTCCTGCAGAAGTCCAGACTCTGGTAAACTGAACACACTTTGGCTCAAAGGCTATTAGCGCAAGGTATCTGCTTACCGTTAATTTATTTATTCATTCATTCATTCATTTATTCTTTTCTTAGATTTAGTAATGAGCAGTGCGGCCATTTTGTTGACGTTTTTAGCTGCATGGCGCTAGAAAGGTTTTCAAGTGGAGATACGGTGCAGTGGTTGAGAGAGGGAACCAATCAAATGCCAGGGTCAAGGATGGCTGCCCACTACAGGAAGCCACCAGAAAGAGGGGTCTGGGTTGAGGGGGTTTGTGGGGGGGTGGGGGGGTGGGTTGGGGGGGGTGTTATTTATGTCACTGAAAGGGGTGATATGACGGCACTATAAATTCCCATCAAATTGTGCGGAGAAACCACTTATTCATGACAACCTTTCACCTGCCCATTGGCCTGAAGCTCTCTGTATCACAAAGGGTCCCTAATGCCAGCCAACGCATATGGGATTTATTTATATATATATATATATATATATATATATATATATATATATATATATATTTTTTTTATTTTTTTTATTTTTTTATTTTAAAAGCCAAGCCACGGGTAGAAGTCAGGGGACTCTCATCTCGCTGGAGGGTGTCAATGACAGTTGGAAAACATAATCTGGCCTCCATAATAGCGCACCCGGGCCGTTCCCCCTCTGAAATATAAAAAGGCCTTAATGCATTCTCTGGCACGCTTCTTTCGGTGAGATGACCCTGAGCGGTGAGTTCGGGACGAGCACTTTCTGGTTTGAATTCCGCCCCTTTCGTTAGCCGCCTATTTTCTGAGCGCTAACGGGCTCCATTAAAAACATCGTGGATGGGGGGGGGGGGGGGGGGGAGCTGCTCGTAATCGCTCATTTTTCGAGTTTTTTGCTCGCTTTAACCTTAAAACTCCCCCCAAAAATAAAAATAAAGGACAAGATTGCTGGTAATTTGCAAGTTAATTAGCAATGGACAGGACAGTTTGTTGGAATGATGAAAGATAATTGGCAATGTTATTTCTTCTATTTTCACGAGACGTGACCCGCAGCTCAAGAGTCACTGGGCCTCGTTCAGGAAACATGCGTGCGATCACATTTGATCGTAAACTGTGCGCAAGAACGTTTCCACGAACATTTCGGCATTCGTCTTCATCAGTACTTGGTTTATGGCTGGTGTTTGATATAGACTGTCTGTGGGCTAGTTGGCCTGAAAACATTACATTACATTACATTACATTACAGGCATTTAGCAGACGCTCTTATCCAGAGCGACGTACAACAAGTGCATTAGTTCCAGGTGCAGAGGTGCAAAAGAAACACACTAGAGCGAAGTAAAGATCGTAGTGCCAGAAGTGACCACATAGATCAGGACTCCAACCCTGTAGAGTAGCCTGTTCAGCAAACGAACAAACAAAACATTTCCTTTTCAACCAAATACAGGGTTTTCACCTGAATGGCTAGACTATTTCACTGACTTTTCACCACATAAATACTCACCGGGATATCTCCAGTCATCATTCTGATAGGAAGTTAAGATGGGAAATTTTTCTGCCAGGGAACTGAATGTTTAATGCTTAACGATACTGTGAACCTAATCAGATGTGAAATTAAGTGTGAAATAAGGTGTCATATAAATTCCAGGGATTTGTTTTGATAATAAAATGTTTACTTTTGATGAATTGTGATCTTGTGTAGGTGGGGTTCCAGTTGGATTGGGCGACTACAACCATTAGCCTATAACAGTAATATAAAAAAGTATAATAACCATAATATAAAAATAATTCAATGCCAATTTTTTATTTTTGATGTATATGGTGACACGTAACCTATTGTTGTTGATATCAATCTTGTTAATGTTAATAAAGATAGGTTAATGATAACCGTTTTATTCTGTTTTTCTACTACAACGTATATAAGTAAACTGGTTGGCTCAGCAGTAGCCAAATATGAACATTGTTGTAAAAGATTACTGTCCATTAATGTCCATTTTGTTCGGTGATGATAATTGATTCAAAATGCAGATTTTATCCAATAATAGAACTCAAAAGACACAAATAATTACAAAAGATTTAGATATTCTATCAATGCGTGTAAACAATCACAGTGAAAATATGTATTTGTTGTAACCTACTGGCCTATAATACGAAATATGTAGCCTAATATGTACACAAATAAACAAATCTGGACACAAATATAAACAAATGTTCTACCATGAAAACATTAGTTTATTTGGTTTAGTTAAAGCAGCATATACATACTTAGTTTTAAATATAACGTAGCTCAGTGTGATATAATTTAATACGAATGCATTCAACTCCTTCAACTATCATTATAAAGCAGCTACATCCCCTGAAAGTTTTTCAGAAATGGAGTATACAATGATTCCTCCTAATGTTGCTTTGATATTACCATATCACAGGGGGTTTTCAATCTTGGGTTCACAAGAGAACCTCATCTAAACTGCATTTTGTCTTATTTTTTCAATGTAGTTTGTACAGTAAAATGAGCTTAGCCCGGAAAAGTGTGCATTAAATGGGAAATGAAACATCTGGAACGTGATGCACAGAATAGAACACATTTTAATGCATTTTTTACAGCATGTGGACTCGTGCATTTATCGAATGAGTCATCTTATTGACGATTCATTTTGCCCAGAAGCCGTCAGCCATGACGAGAAACGGTCCGGAACTACACAGGACTCCATCGAACATCTTACAGTTCATAAGGGGGGTGGAGCAGACTAATGCATCTATCCCAGTTTTAGGGACAAAAAAATGCAACATTACATTTCAGTTTTTTTTGGTTACTGAATGAACCTCAGGTAGCGACTGGAAATAGATAATAAGATCACAGGTCATAATGAAACCCAACAGAGGCGGAGTGACAGGTAGTGTTTTCTTTTTTTTTGGCTGTTCTTTTATTTGCAGGTAGGGGGTGTGGGGTAGCACCGTGTTTTCGCCCAAGGAAATGGCGGCACAAAATGTCGCAGGGGCCCCAGGAGAACCGGTGAACAGGTGCAAATCAAAGTGACGGAATCCCCAGTACACATCCCCGCAGGTGTAGTGTAACAGGAGCTGTGATTGACGGGTGGTGGGGAGGCAGTGCGTCGGGGGTGGGGGGGGGGGCGGGGGGATCTGTGTTTGAAATGGAGATTATGAGGCTTGTGGTACCTGGAACGGTCAGCCCTCTTCAAAACAACGTGAAATCCTTTCTCTGGATAAACGCCAACAAGGTCTAATAAGTCCGTGCATTAAGCGTTTAAATAAGCCAAATAAACGGTGGGCCCGCCTTGCGCTCGAGACTCGAGCGCAACATTTAGTAATTTTGTCTGATACAGATTACATTACATTACATTACATTACAGGCATTTAGCAGACGCTCTTATCCAGAGCGACGTACAACAAGTGCATTAGTTCAAGGTGCAGAGGTGCAAAAGAAACACACTAGAGTGAAGCAAAGATCATAGTGCCAGAAGTGACCACATAGATCAGGACTCCAACCCTGTAGGGTAAGATACTATTTCATTAATGCTGATGATGGCGGCAGTTTCTCAGTCTCTCAGTGTTTTTTTGTACTGAAATGGGACATGGGAGGGGATGGTGTTAAAAGGGCTTTGTCTATTGAAAAAAATCGCTAAGTGGTAGTTTCCCCCAATTTATAGTTTTAGCTGTGGAAGAGATGAGGCTCGTAAAGCCACGAATGCATTCACGAGTTCAGCATTTAATTTAACCCTTTAATGTGTGAGATCACAGAGATGTGATCAGCATTAGAATGTTCCGGAACGCTGATGTAACAGTCGCTGCAAGGAAAGCGGTGGGATTCCGGAACACGGACGCACAATTTCGAAACAGAACGTTCCAAAGGAACCCCCCTGCTCTTCGAAGGGGCCGAACAGGACTGCTTTCAGTTTTCCGGTGGAGGACAGACAGTGACTCTGCTCTGTTGACTGTAGCGGGACGCTCATTCTGCCACTGGGGTGGGGGAGGGGGGGAGGGGGGAGGGGGGAGGGTGTTGGGACAGAAAAAAAAGAAAAAAAAAGACAGTGGCCAGGAGAAAGGACCTTTAAAGGACAGGACAGTAAGGGTGACCGGCAGTTTGTTTGGTTTGTTTTATAGGTAAAGCCGCCTCTGGCATCGATGCTCTACAATTAGGCCCTCCCCCCCCCCCCCCCCCCCCCCGCATGGCTAGCGCTGAAGGCTATGGACTCTGCTATGTTGCAGCTAATACCGTCAAAGGGTGTATTTTTGGAGCCGGTTGGGCGGCGGCGAGCGAGCGAGCGAGCGGAAGGAAAGTCGGGATACACGGAGACCGATGGCGTACGGGGGTGTATGACACCTCTGGGACCGGGGGAGCTGACAGTTAACATTATGTGCAGCTTGCCGCTTCGCACCAAACCCTCCCGGAGGTCAGCAGGCCCGGATAAATCTCTCTGCCCCCAATAAAAAAAACAAAGGTCGACCTCAATTTTTATTTTTATTTTTATTTTTATTTTTATTTTTTTAAGGCCTTCGGCTAAGGTCGTACAGACTACCTTGCTGTTTGTGTTATTTTCTCTGAAAAGTGCAGTTTTTTTTTTTTCTTCATTATATTTTTTTTGGCTGTGACTAAGCTGACTTTGAAATGCTGTTCTTCACTTAGGGACTGGTTGACTGAGGGAGTGGCTATCCCAAACAAACCTCTGCACCTACACTTTACTGCCAGGAGAAGAAAAAGCACTACTGTAGCAAGAAAGGTCCTGATCGTTGCAGTTCTTGTTAATGATCTGTGTAAGTCCACATTTTGGGCAGACATCCCTTCTACATTAGTATTGTTAGGCTACTTTGGGGGGGGGGGGTGATTCACAGGGTGTTGCTTGTACCTACTATGGCATTTGGGTTGATCACTCCAACCCTAACAAAGCACACCTCATTCGACAGCTAGAGCAGGGCTGCCTAACCCTGTTCCTGGAGAGCTACTGTCCTGTAGGGTTTCACTCCAAACCTAACAAAGCACACCTCGTGCAACAGCTAGAGATCTTGTCCAGCTGCTAATTAGTAGAATCAGGTGGGCCAAATTAGGGTTGGAATGAAGGCCTACAGGATGGTAGATCTCCAGGAACAGGGTTGGGCAGCTCTGCCATAAATCATCTTGAGCCTTGTTTGTGGCACTGATCTAGGGTCAGTCCTGCTCTCTCCAGGTCATAACCCCGTCCATCACGAGCCGAAGGCCCCCAGACCCGCTCCTGGCCCTGCTCTCCTTACGATGGGAGGCTGTGTGGAGGTGTTAGTGTTGAGTTTAAACGGGGCCCTGCTCTCCTTACGATGGGAGGCTGTGTGGAGGTGTTAGTGTTGAGTTTAAATGGGGCCCTGCTCTCCTTACGATGGGAGGCTGTGTGGAGGTGTTAGTGTTGAGTTTAAACGGGGCCCTGCTCTCCTTACGATGGGAGGCTGTGTGGAGGTGTTAGTGTTGAGTTTAAACGGGGCCCTGCTCTCCTTACGACGGGAGGCTGTGTGGAGGTGTTAGTGTTGAGTTTAAACGGGGCCCTGCTCTCCTTACGATGGGAGGCTGTGTGGAGGTGTTAGTGTTGAATTTAAACGGGGCCCTGCTCTCCTTACGATGGGAGGCTGTGTGGAGGTGTTGGTGTTGAATTTAAACGGGCTGCAGCAGCTCTGTGTGGGGAAAAGAGAAAGCGTTTATCACACTGACCCCGTCATCTCCCACAACCCCCCTGCTCACAGCACGCCGCCAGAGACCGAGCGGGGCTTCCACAGGAAGTGGCCCGTCCCGCATAAATGCCGGCGACCTGCGGTAAAGTAACGGAGGACTCTGGGCGGGACACGCCCCCCCCCCCCCCCGAAAGGCAGAGAAGGTCTCTACCTTTTCCGTCAGTGGCCTCCCCGCCGGATTCTGACAGGAGTGAAGTCATTTTTAAACGAGTTAGAAAGTCAGGTGACACAGACGAGGCGGCGACACCCCCACTCTCCCTGCCTTGCTCTGACCGTAAGTCCTTGGAAAATGGACGCCTGAAAAATAAGGAAAAGAAAGCCTGAATCCACCCCCTCCCGTCTTTCGTCTCCTCCCTCCCTTCCTCCTCTCCTTCCGTCCTCCTCTCCTCTCTTTCTTATACGCACGACAGACGTGAGTAATGCCCTGGCAGAAACTACAGCGGAGTAAATCAAACGCAGAGGCGGGCGGGGTGTGGGGGGGGGGCTGGGGGGGGCGCGGGCGGGGAAGGCCGTCCTTTCGAAGAAAGCGCCGGGGGCCACTTAACCAAAATGGCCGAATGACTCAGCAAAAGCCGAATAAAAGGCGCCGTGAGGCAGGAAGCAGGTGAGATAGATGGATGGATGGAAGGAAGGAAGGAGAAGAAAAGAAGGGAAGGGCAGGTGGGGGGAGGGGGGTGGTGGGGGAGGGTGGGGCGGGCAGGCAGGCACGCTCCAGTAAATTTGCTCGTAGAAAGAAAGAGAAAGGGAGAAAGAGAAAGAGAGAGCCATGGAGGGTGGGTGGAAGGGAGGGAGGGAGGGAGGGAGGGATATAGGAAGGAGCAAAAGTAGAAGTTAGAAAAAGTAGTGGAAGGGAAGATTCATTCGCAAAATGAATAGCTCTCGGACTAAATTAAATTTCTTGTGAAATGAAATGATGGAAGAAGGCATTCTGAGCCAGACCACCGCTGGAAAGCAATATGGCTAAAAGGCTTTTAGTGGATTAATTTGATGTGTTTTTTCAGCCCCCCCCGCCCCCACCCCAAACCCAAACCCCTTCACCCCTACCCCTCCTGTTCTCGGTCCAGGTGGCCATAAACTACAGGACTCTTGTGCAATGACATTCAGCGGCGAGGGCATGGACTGGAGCCAGCCGCAGATATTACCCACAATGCTAAGCACACCCCTAGGCCTCTGCCAGTCCTCTAATAAGTTACAGTATTGAGCCGCCCCGCCCCCCAAAAAAGAAACAAGCAAAAGTTACAACAACATTAAAAAAAGGACAGGGACACTCAATCAAGCTTTTTATTATTAAGATTTAGTTATGTATTATTTTTCCTATACCCTTTTGCATCCATTATACATCTAAGACGTATTCGCATCCGAGTACTTTCATGTCAAATTTGCATTCAAGTCATCAAATAAATGGAGGGAACTAGACGCACGGGCTAAAAGCACATTTCGGAATATTTTACCCATCACTCATTCCTTCCTGTCGCATTTGTAAGACGACCTCGTGAAATATGTTAAACACATTAAGGGGCTGATGTAAAGTATGGCTTTTCGAACGGGCCCGAGCACATAATCTACGTCGGTTCTTCCGCCAAATGGGAGGAGGAGTCGTGCCTGCGAGCCGGAGAGCCTAAAGAGAAGCCGCGATATTAAATGCGTTGATAAAGTGTCCGAGATTTTCATTTTTGGAAAGTACCTGGATTTTAGCGATCCGTCGCCATGATGTAAATCGGCCGCGTTATATTCGCAGCTGACAGATTGATTGGGAAATAGTCAGTGAATTACGCGGTGCTCCGTGTCATTGCCACTCAGCATTATGCCACTACGCTGTACCCTGGGGCCAGGGGTTTCCTGAGCCAAAGAGCCAGAGCCGGGTGCTGCCGTAAACGCTCTCTGCCGGGGACACTCAAATCTGGCCCAGGGATGGTTGTGGCCCCAAAAATTATTGTGGCCCCAAAAATGACTGCACAGAGCAAGGATACTCAGATCTGGGCCAGGGAGGGTTGTGGCCCCAAAAACAACTGCACAGAGCAAGGATACTCAAATCTGGCCCTGGAGACCAGTAGTACTGCTGGATTTAATTATGTCAGTAATGTGCAACGGGGGGTTTGGTGCCCCTAAACAAGAAAGTTCTTGTGGCCCCCAAAGTGGTTTCAACATAAATCACACGTTTGGATTGTTTGGCCCAGGGATGGTTGTGGCCTGAAATGACCGCATAGAGTTGGGCGTACTGTTCATTACAAAGTGGTGAACATTCAAAGGCTAAGCTTGTGAAGTAAAATACCGTTTTAACAGGAAACGGTGCGGAGGATGTGAACAGCGATTGTGAGCGTGATAAACTGTAAGCTCTTCATTCGGTGGAGCCTGTATAGACGATGTAAGCGTGCTGACCTGCAGTCGATGCAGTTAAGGACACAGAAGCATTAATAAAACCCTTTGTGCGGACTTCTTCCTTTCAGTCGTGCCCTTGTGGGCCTCGATGTACGCCGCATGAGAAGTGGCCCCCTCTTTTGTGAGATTCTCAGATCTGACGTAAATCTCATTCAAAGCAAGCTGGGGACAGCGGCCGCTGTCGTGGTTTTCCATCAATTCATCAGGAATGAAAAACTGCGTCCCTCGTGAGTCTGAGTGGGTGTGTGTGCGTGTGCCTGTGCGTGTGTGTGCGTGTGCGTGTGTGTGTGTGACAGTTGCTGATGTAGGCAAGGACAACAAACAAAGAATGAATTCATACTTGTTTTTCCACACAGTGACATCTATCCCCCATACTGCCTCAGGCTTCTCTCAGGTGCCATATTCGTTTGTGGAAGAATCTATAAAATAGGATTAAAGTCGTCCCGGAGTGTCAGAATTGCAGGAAAATTGTTCTGTGCGACAATTTACTACATGTTAGGATACAGAAATTTGCCGGTTTATCTTGAGGAGAGAATAATTTTGTCTGTATCTCAGCTGCAGGTTAATGTGAGCTAATGTGATACAACATGCAAGGCGGGGTCAGTATATAAATAAATGCTTTAATAAATAAATAAATATTTTTGATAATTATTATAATAATAACCACAATTACAATACAGTTACTCTGATAAACATTACATTGCATTGCATTGCATTTCATGATATCCATTCAGTAGATTCTCTTATCCAGGTGGACTTACACTATAGGAGAAACTAGTCCCTCCTCCTGATTAATATGAGCGATAGTGGACCAGGCTAACAGTGGGAGGGTAACCAAGAAGGGGTGCGTCTTCGGCCTGCATTGGGAGATAGAGTAAAAATTGATTTCGCTGTTGTAGCCACTTTGGGAAGTTCGTTTGTCGCCCGTGGAGCCAGTTCAGGCCGCAGCAGAGATGGGAGTGTGGGAGTGAGCAAGGCACTGCCAACGCATTAAATATCAAGCGCGTGTAAATAGTTAAAGGGGATATCGAGAGCGATCCATCGCTCGTAAACCGCGGGTTCCTGGGTGTGAATTGTACAGCGGGTCTAACGCCGTGGCGATGGTGCTTTGTGAATTGATGATACGCGCGTTGCGTCGCGTTGCGTTTGCGTGATTCGGCGCGACTCACGAGCGAGAGAGGGTGAGCGCGTTCGTGTTCTTCGATCGGCAGTGACACAGAAGCGGTGAAGAAAACCCGTCCGGGCGCAGGAACAGCGTACGCGTGCGGCTTTGCTAAAGCGCAGATGTTGCTTAAACTGAGCCTACCCAAATGCGAATGGAATGGCATGCAAATAGCCTGCAAATGGACTGCATTTATATAGCGCTTTTTATCCAAAGCGCTTTACAATTGATGCCTCTCATTCGCCCATTCACACACACACTCACACACATGCCAACGGTGAAAGGCTGCCATGCAAGGTACCAATCAGCTCGTTGGGAGCAATTAGGGGTGAGGTGTCTTGCTCAGGGGACACTTCGACACGCCCAGGGCGAGGGATCGAACCGGCAACCCCTCGACTGCCAGACAACCGCTCTCACCTCCTGAGCTATGGCGCCCCCAGATCAGTGACTCAATCGTCAAAAGAAATCTGCACAGTAAGTTATGAGATACCATAATAATCAGCAAACTGCTGAAGTACCAAATACTAGGCTGTGTTAGAAGGGGGCAGGGGGCAGGGGGCAGGGGGCTGGGGGGGGGGGGTGGGTGGCAGCAAGAAGCAAAATGTGAGCTGCCTGCCAGTCAAATACACTGTATGCTTTATTGAAACAGCTCAACGTGACAATAACCGAAGCTGTCACTGTTTTTTGAGAAGTTTTCAGACTTTTTTTTCAGTTCCCAGCACTTTTCTGTGGAAGCAATTTAATATTTTGTGTGGCTGTGACGGCAGCGTGATTGTAGTGAATTGTACCAATCAGCCAGGGTTCCTTTCTAATTTCCTCGCTCCGCATCACACAGCTGGACAAGTTTACTTCCAGAAGTGTGTGTGTGTGTGTGTGTGTGTGTGTGTATGTTTACCCCTGTATCTTCTTAATTAGCTTCTCAATCAGAGATGGGACGGTGGTCGCGAAGCCCAAGTAAGGTAAAGAAACGTACTTCAATGCCTTTCGATTACTCGTCAGATCTTCACAAATATCTACCGAAGTCCGACCATGGCGGCGAAAACCCTTCTGAAAAGCTTCAGACACGAGACTTACAAAGCATTCTGATTACCGTTGATAGCCTATAGATGAGGGATTTGAAAGCCTGAGGTTTTCTCAATTTTTTAAACTCTTTTTTTTCCCCTTTAAAATAAGGGACATAAATGTAGGAAGCCTTTATCATTGTACTGTAACGCCACACGTACTGAGAATCGTAAGTGGCAGGAGGAAGTGTAGTGTTGAGAGAAAGTCAGGACAGGTGCTGGTGTAAACATAAATCAGATAGGCCTCAGGCCAGCAAAATGTGGCACTCATATGTCCCAGTATAACCGGTGAAGTCGGGGGGATTTATGTTGGAGCCATTTTGGGGCTACAAAAACCGCAGTTATTGAACCTTGGTGGGACCACAAGCAACACAGCCTAACTAACAGATCAAAAGGTGGTTCATATACATGCAGCCTTTCTCTCTTTCTTACTCTTTCTCTCTCAAACACATGGGTTGCATGACACTCACACCAACTTGAAATAGTAAATTTGAACAAACGGAACAGAGTCCCAGAATTAATGCACAAATTGCACACATGCCAATTAAATTTTTTTAATAAAAAATAAACAAATAAATAAAAATTGTTTAGCCCACGACCTGAAATTATGGCCTGGAAGAATTCTCTTTCTCTACCTTTCTTACTCTTTATCTTTCTCTCACTGTGAACTCTAGGCAATCCCTCTCTCAACGTACCTCTCTTTCTCCCCCCCTCTCTCTCTCTCTCTCTCTCTCACACGCGCTCTCTTCTCTGGAGGGAGTTTTTTAAAGCTGCGCAGGCAGCTGCTTGGAAATCCGCTCACAGACGCCGGCGTTACATTCGCCGGCGAAATTGCGCTGGGCGGCGAGTACTTCTGAGGACGGCGAACGGACTTGAACTCCGCGTTCCGGCTCTTACCCCCTTATCACCTCCAGCGTCCTTCAGGACCAACGCTGGGCTTCAGCGGCAATATAAATGCTTAACGCACCGCCTGCTCTGCCCGATAATGCAGCCGATATGAAAGCACTGCCGTCCGTCAGAGGCTAACTCTTTTTTTTTTTTTCGTTTTCGAGATGGGAAGAGCGGAGTCCTCTGAAAGGGGGCGGAGCTACAATGGTGTCAATCATCTACGGGTTTTGAGCCAGAATCATAGCGAAACACAACTGGTTTAATCCAGGGGGCTGCCATGGTGGCTTAAGGTTACTTTTGGTGTAGTAAAACCCCCCCATTTCTGCTCCCTACCTGCTGGAGGTAGAAGGTACACCTGGGCGGGCGGATCACCTGTGAGACAGACCTTCCTGTGTTTATTTAAAACAAATGAAATGATGCCTCAATTATTTATAAACCACAAGAGCAAAGGGAACACATTTTTACTATTACGTTATACATTATAATGATTTGCTTACCAATATGTAGGCAAGTACATGCAGTATGCAAAATGCCCCCCCCCCTGCATGACCTCATTCCAACCCCAACCCCCCCCCCCTCCCCCTTTCTTAAACCTTCAAGGTGTGAGATCACAAATATGTGATTAGAATGCTCTTAGCTGAACATTCTATTGCTGATGACACAGTCACTACTGGTAATTGAAAGCAATGGAGTTCTAGAACACTGACTTTACAAAACACATACTCTTCAGAGGGTTAACAGAGGTTTTGGGGGGGGGGGGTGCAGGTGGAGGGCGCGCCTTAAGAGCATGAGAAGCTGTCATTGATGCCTCATAGTTGCCATTAATGTGTCAGCCTGGCTGATTTATTCTTATTTCCTTACTGTTTTTTTTATTTTTTAAAAGTGCTATTATCCTGGATGTCTTAACCTCGCTTCAGGAATAGCTGCGCGCAGAAAGAAGCGCTTAGAAATCACATCCCGCTGTTTTGACACACGTTGCCCCCCAGCACAGCGGTGGAGTGTGGGGAGATAAGGACTGATGTGCTGTGTGAGGAGCATTAAGAGCATCTTCCTAATTGGATGCAAATGAAAACCCACAGAACACGCAGGTGTCCTTGAGCAAGTGCCAAATCCCGCACTGTTTTCTGAAGAGGCCAGTGCCCCCTTCAGAGAAAGTTCCATAATCATCCATTAATTCATTAATTACACAACCAGTTAATTATAATGTATACACCGACCATCGGTTGGAGAAGACATCTTAATTATTGTGTAACCAACTGTCAGTGTCATTAAAAGAAGAAGATAAAAGAATAACTAAAAGAAGATAGCTTTTCAAGAAATGAGAAAATATAAATATTACACTGGAGCAACAGCTTAACAGGATGAGCCACCCAGCAGCCATTTTATGAAGGTTTTACATTTTTAACATTGATGATAAGTATCAAAAAAATAACTACACACTAAATGCTTTATTTTAGGGACCAAATTCTCACCAAACAAATGCCCATTATGATGCAGATTTATGAATCTCTTCGCATACCCACAGTGTTATTGCCATAGATAACTTGACAATGTAACACTGTACATTTAATACAGAATTAATATGCATAATTCCGAGATGTTTAATACTGAATTTATTCTATTCTAATAAAGTTGTGGTTACCCACTGTGGCAGTGCACTCTCAATTTTTAAATGGCAATTTAAAGGTACAGTAACTATTCCAATTAACGCACTCGCACTGTCTGGCATAATCGTTCACATCCAATTAGGGATCTTTGAAGTGGCACCCGTCTAGATTTAGAAAAACAACGGAGTTGGAACCAATCATCAGTTGTTTATTGTTTCAGATACAGACGTGAATCTATTGTTGGAGGCATGCAAATGAAGAGCCAAAATGGAACCCGCTGGTCTGCTTCACTGCCACTTATTACATGTGAAATGATGCCTGAGTGTCATTCACCAGTGCTCCACAGGCAGAGTCTCTTGCTTGACTATGAAGAGCCAAAATGGAACCCACTGGCCTGTTTCATTGTCTCTTATTGCATGTCAAATCATGCCTCAGTGTCGTCCATGTACTTCACATTTACATTTTTTCATTACATTTTTTGTTAACGACAGTTTTAGAAGACAGAATTATAGGATTAATCATGTGACCTTTTATGACCACGAGTAGTTGCTGGGATGGGATGCGTCGACGTTGAAAACAGAAAGGAACGGAATTCAACACGTGGCAGAATTCTCATATCTCAAGCGTCTCAGATCTTTGCATTTTTTTGGCTGAGAAACTTGATTTTTTTTTTTTTTAACTTGAGAGAGAAAATCAAAAAGAAAAAAGAAAAAAATGCCCAGTAATGCAACTCAGGAAAAAGCACTTGCCGTCAACAAGACAATACGAAATGAAAGCCTGTGGAGCATTTGATGTGGAAATGCTGTGCGAATTATTTTCGGACAGCCGATGCAGGGCACAGGGCTGTAAAGCACACCCCGTCCTTTCAACAGTTTACAGGAAGTCACCGGGACATTTTCTCTCTCGCGAACAGGCGCGGGATTGGACGAGGATGGCTGATTAGAATCCCGGTCAGGGCCAATCGTGTGACTCCGTCGGCGCAACTGATTTTGTGGGGAGAGGTTAGCTTTTCACGCCCAAGCGCAGAGGTCGGAGGTCACCTGTTAAAAAAAAAACGTGTGTAATGGGACGGTGTGAAACGACAAGCCGGTGGCAGGAGGACCGGCAGGTATAATTAAGGAGAGATTTAGACGTGGATTCGAGTGAAAACATCCGTACGAAAAATGGGCAGAAGGGTCGCGGGAAATGATACAGGGAAGAAAGCCTTCATTAACGGCATTCATTTTTAAAAAAAAATGTACAAAAAGCCACTGCTTAGGTCACAGGTTCCTCGCTAAAAGGTATCGCCACTCTGCAAAACAAAAGCACCTGCTAATCACAACGCCCGTGTGACTCTCTCACAAATGTTTCTGGGCAATTACATTCCGTTTTATTATTATTTTTAATTACCTCGAAGCCATTTTCATTAGTTCTGGCAACGTAAACTCGGAAGGAGCGGAACGGACGCGCTAATGACGGTTTTCCACCGGCCTGCGTGTTACTGCCCGCGTGTGTTGGGTGTCACTCCGCGTGATTAAAACTGAAGCAGTTTTAAAACCGTCGGTTTCACATTCAAGTGTGAATAAGCTGACATTCCCTGTGACTCAGGGGATGTCTTTAGTATTTTTATAGCCGGTGATTCAGTAGTTTTTGTCGAGAACCCGTTGGCTGTAAGTCAGTTCCCTGATTTTATTGAGGCGGATAATTCTGTGGCCAAGTAGAAGATATGGACTTGAGTCAAATCAGAGGGGCCCACTATATGTAATCAAACAATTGTTCTTTATAGTTGAATCGCACCCATATAAATGAATGGCTGATATAAGTTAGTAGTCCTTTAGTGATCTGTTTAAAAAAAACTACAGGCCGACATTGACTGAAGATGCAAATGTAGAGGCAGTCTTTGTTTTGTCCTGTGGCCCGTACCACAGATGAAGATCTATAAATGTTCGTCAACGTATTCTGTTGTGTTGCTAGTTGTTGGGGTTATGTGCTGAGTTATATCTGATTTATCCACATTTAGGGGTATCCCTCAGGGATTTGGGGAGGACCCATCATGAAAGGGTCTCACGTTGCCCCCCCTCCCCCCCTCCCCAGGCTACTCCATCCCAGTTGCAGCACAACAAGTACAACGCAATTTGAGGGCCCCAGCACCACCGTGCTTGGCCGAGACCACCCCCATCCTAAACCCCTCCCCCGCCCCCCCGAAAACAGAGAGCTGAGAGTTAATCCAGGGCACATGAAGGCAGCAGCATCTTCGGCATGGGGGGGGGGGGCATGGAGGCTGTGTGGGGGGTGGCGGGGGGGTGGGGTTGACTTTGACCTACCAGATTTTTGTCCTACCGATTCTCGGTTCTCTCAAGGAGGCCCGAAGCTAATTTGAGCCCCGGGGAGCTTTGCGGGCCCCAGCCTTTGATCTTCGGCTCTCGACGAGTACAAAGGGAAGGAGCGAAGGAGAGAGGGATGAGGAGAAGAAGAAAAAAAAACGAGTGGTAGTGGAGGGGAGAAGAGGGCAGGTAGAGGAAACCTGCATTATGAGGCTAACAAAGTTCTGGGGAGGGAACGGGCTTTAAAGAGCCTCGAGCAGCTCTTAGACGGCCGTACAGTGCGTTAGAAACTAGATTAGATAGCGGGATTTAAACCGGATTAGGAGAGAGAGAAAAGACCTCGTAAAAAAGGTAAATATATATATGCTTTCCTGTGAACAGTTTGACTTACCCCCCCCCCCCTCCCCACCCCACCCTTTGAAGGAGAGACAGCAGGAGAGGAAGGGGGGGGGGGGGGGCGTGACAAGGTCGACGCTATCTAAGATGGCCGACGCGTTGCTTCTCCCTTTCGTTTTGATCCTGCGTGTCAAAGAGGGATCGAGAAGGCCGAGTCTTTTCAGCGTTATCCAGCGGCTCTTTTTGTGGAGCCCGCTATATGGCGCTTAAGCTGTGCAATGCTGGAGAGGGCCAGAGAGAGAGAGAGAGAGAGAGAGAGGGAGAAGGAGGAAGAGAGAGAGAGAGAGAGAGAGAGAGAGAGAGAGAGAGAGAGAGAGAGAGAGGAGAAGGAGGAAGAGAGAGAGAGTGAGAGAGAGAGAGAGAGAGGGAGAAAGAGGGAGAGAGAGAGAGAGAGGAAGAGAGAGGAAGAGAGAGAGAGAGAGAGGAAGAGAGAGGAAGTGAGAGGAAGAGAGAGAGAGAGGAAGAGAGAGGATGAGAGAGTGAGAGGAAGAGAGATGAAGTGAGAGGATGAGAGAAGGTGAGAGAGTGAGAGAGAGGGAGAGAGAGAGAGATGAAGTGAGAGAGAGAGAGAGAGAGAGAGAGAGAGATGAAGTGAGAGTGAGAGAGAGAGGGAGAGAGAGAGGAAGAGAGATGAAGTGAGAGGAAGAGAGAGAGAGAGAGGGTGATGCAGTGTGGAGTGGGCCCTGGTTCTTGGTGGGGGGGTAATGCGCCACAGACAGATCATGCTGTTTTATCGGCCAGGGACACGGGGGGCGGGGGGGGGGGGGGGGGGCTCTTAAAATGTGCCCGGTGCTCGGAACATCGGCCCGTGAGCGATTGCAGGGAGGTAGGACTGCCCATCAATACCCTGGTGCATGCTGGGTGCTGTAACCATGGAGAATTAGAGAGAGAGAGAGAGAGAGAGAGAGAGAGAGAGAGAGAGGCTGTGTTGTACATAGTTTTATTATGTAACTTGCATTGGCAATACAAATGCCTGTATTTGTCATGCGAACAAAATGCTTTGAAATTGAAATTGAGAGAGAGAAAAGGGGGGGGGGGGTATAGGTAGAAGTAGATAGGAGAGAAAGAGGGAGAGAGAGAGGCAGACAGAGAGAGGTAGAGAGAAAATGAGAGAGGATAGAGAGACAGACAGACAGACAGAAAGAGAGTGAGGTAGAGAGAAATGAAGAGAGAGGGAGAGATGGAGATAGATAGACAGAGAGAGAGAGAGATACTTCTTACATGAGAAATATGACACATATGAGAAACATGTTTTGTTGGATGAGAAAAGGTTTTGATTCTAAGCCTCTCTGTTCTCTGAAAATTCTTTATGAATCAAAGTGTACGATCATACGACAGAAGAATTTTCGCTCTGAGCATTGGTGAAAATAAATTCTTCTTTTAAAAAACTGTCAGGAATTTATTTTACTAGTGTCTAGGGTTAAAGGAATTCTAATAAATATTTGACCCAGTTCTGGTATATAACTCCAAAGGTACCAAGAAATTGACTATACTGCAATATATATGACGAATATGTTGACTTTTATGGGAAGAATAATATATATTTCACAGCAGTGTATTATTTTTAAAAATGACATTGCAATATCTGAAATGGCAAACATTTGTATATTCCCCATATATTGTGAAGTGTTGCCATCTTGCACGCTAATACATTTTCTTTCAGTTTCAGGTTTTTTTGTATATTCCCTATCAGTACAGCTGTGCCAACACAACTGAATGGTAATGCAGTATTAAAACAAGAGAGGGGGATAAACAAGGGAAACAGGTTGTATATTTGGAAGCTCCTGCACGACTCTGTGTGCTCTCTGTGTGCATGTGTGTGTGTTCCTTGTGTGCACGACTCTGTGCACTGTCTGTGTGCACAACTCTGTGCGCTCCCTGTGTGCATGTGTCTGTGTGCTCCCTGTGTGCACGACCCCGTGCGCTCCCTGTGTGCATGTGTCTGTGCGCTCCCAGTGTGCATGTGTCTGTGCACTCCCTGTGTGCACGACTCCGTGCGCTCCCTGTGTGCACGTGTCCATGCGCTCCCTGTGTACACAATTCTGTGTGCTCTCTGTGTGCATGTGTGTGTGTTCCTTGTGTGCACGACTCTGTGCGCTCCCAGTGTGCATGTGTCTGTGCGCTCCCTGTGTGCATGTGTCTGTGCGCTCCCTGTGTGCACGACTCCGTGCGCTCCCTGTGTGCACGTGTCCATGCGCTCCCTGTGTACACAATTCTGTGAGCTCCCTGTGTGCACGACTCCGTGCGCTGCCTGTGTGCACGTGTCTGTGCGCTCCCTGTGTGCACCCCGTGCACTCTCCATGTACACGACTTCATGCGCTGTGCATGTGTGCGCACCGCGTGCTCCGCCCCCCAGCTCTGATTGACATGTCCGCCAGCCAGGCAGGCCAGTGACAGCCCCTCCCTGAGGAGCGCCTGTCACTGAAGCACTGGAGAGTGGAGAGCGGCAATATGGGGGGCCAGGAAGGGGGGGGGGGGGGGGCTTGTGGCGGTGCAAGGGGTTTGGGGAGTGGGGGGGGGGGGTGTTGTGCTGGTGCATGGGGTTTGGGGAGTTGTGGCATTGCAGGCGGTTTGGTGGGGGGGGGTTGTGGTTGTGGTTCCCCAGAAATCAACAGGGCATTCCAGTGCCCATGGGGAAGCACCCATCACCACAACTGTATCCACGGCAACACATCCCAGCAGCTCACTGTCTTCGCGTTCCGCACAGGAGACCGGTGGGGATCGGTGCTGGGAGTTCCCCAGGCAGTAACAGGGGGACCCCAATATGCCAATAAGGAAGCACCGTACCTCAAATACGTATCCACGGCAACCGCTTCCCAGCAGCCCATCATCTTTGCATGTCACAGGGGCCGAGGGGGGGATGGGGAACAGGTGGTGGAGGGAAGGGCTCAATCAAATCTGATCTGATATAGCACCTCCAGAGTAATATACTAGATCTAATTTTGTGTGTAGTACCTCCCTGTTTGTATTCTGCTACCTTTTTGTTGTAATACTTCCATAGAGCACTTTGTGATATAGCCATGTACAGAGGACTGCCACTACCATAAATGCACTTGTTTTACATGTTATTAAAGTTACTAGTACTACAGTCAGAGATCTGGGCAAATGCAAAGGTTTCCATCTCACTTTACTTTTGCGTCGTAACAAAAGTTCAAAATAATTAAAGTATAAAATGGTGCAAATTCTTAACACTGTTTGCGATCATTTTATTATTAAAAGAGCAAAATGAAGAATTAATATCAGGTAAAATGAGGATAAATTAAATTGAAGAGCACTCTTTTTTTTCTTTTTTTTTTTAAAAAGTCTTTTGCATTGCTCTGAAAATAGGTCTGATTCAGCCATGAAGGTTAGCTCTCCCAGGTACCACATGACCCATCTGAATAAGTGCCTCGATGAAAGGAAGAAAAAAAAAAAGATAAATTTGCGGATGAATCCTTCATTTTCCTTTCATGTGACTGCGGCCTGAAAAAAGATTCTTCTTCTTCACTTTCAAGGAACAAGCAGCCATTGGAAGTTAAGTCGGTGGACTTCTGCTCCCTCATTGGTCAGCTGGTGCTCAGACCCGCCCCCATTGCTGTGGATGCCAATCGAGCCTGGAACATGAAGGAGGGGAACATTCCATCTGTTGTGTTAGTTCCTTATTCTCTTCATCATCATCAGCATCATCATCATCATCATCATTATTCTCTTCGTCTTCGTCTTCATCATTATCATCATCATCATCATCATTATTCTCTTCGTCTTCGTCTTCATCATTATCATCATCGTCATCATCATCATCATCATCTTCATAATCATCATCATAATATTCATCTTCATCTTATAATAATTTTTCTTCTTCTTGTTAAATTTTCTGCTGTCTATACCATACAGAACGCTCCAATCCAAGATCCTGTGCAATCACTTATTTTTCATACTGTTCACAGTTTTTCATACACTGTTCGTCAAGCCATATGTACACTGTCCAAATTTATTAACAGGACAACAATTACATTTCCTTGTGATTGAAAGAAATTGGCACGTCATGTCTGTGCTGTTTGGTTATTCACTTTGGAATATCCATACGGAAAATCTTGGGCAACACTGGGATGGCTGATCGTGTGAAAGGGACCAGAAATTCAAAGTTGTGGGAATTCCAAAAGAAGCGAAAACGTGGTTATAATAAAAGTTTTAAAAATATAGCGAACTAAACGCTTTTAAAACGGCACAGCTATTCGAAGCGCTAAGGCTGCACTCACCCAGCGGGCCTCTGAGATTGCACTGAAAAATTTTTCATCAAGTTGAGAAATTTTACTTCCGAAGGGGGACCAGTCACACCCCACCCTGAGTGAGGGTTTCACCCTCCCCGCGGCCCACGTCAGGTCTAATTGCACCTGTCACGGAGAGGGGGGGCATAAGGGGTTCCCAGGACACAGTCCTCCTGTAAAAAACCAAAAATCCGTCTAGTAGTTTCAGCTCCACCCTGTCAGCGTCCCCATCTCCCCCCTCCCCACCTCCCCCCCTCTTCCCCACACCCCTCCATCTTACCACCTTGGCCTCGGTAATTAAAACTTCAGGTGAACTTAATTGGAACACGATTCATTGTTTGAGCAGAGAGAGCCGGGCCAGATGTGAGCCGGGACGCCCGCAATGGCCGGGAGAGAGAGAGAGATAGAGAGAGAGAGAGAGAGAGAGAGAGAGCCGATGGCGGGATTTTAAAATGAGCCGCACGTCTTTTAACTGTCAAAAAAAAAAAAGAAAAGAAAGTTTGGCAGGGCGTATTTCCGAGCGAGGAGCGGCAGAAATTCGTGCAGATCGTGCCCGTTCTCGGCCATGACGCCGCCGCCGCCGCGTTCCCCTTTATAAATATTTAACGAGCGGCCCGGGACAGCTGATATGTTTTAAAATATATTAGCCCCGCGCGCTAACGGCCGTTCCTCTGCTGCCAGACGTATTTCATTTTAACGGATGGGAACCGCGAACGGAATAGCGAGAGGACGAAAAGGAAAAAGGAGCGTTCGCAAACAAGAGGGAAAATAAAAAACAAGCGCAGGCAAGTGGCCCTGTTCTGGCATTTGTCCTCACTAATCAGGCTTGTTCTCATACACACACGTTTGAGTGTATGTGTGCGTGTGGGAGGTGTGTGCGTGTGTGTGTGTGTGCGTGCATGTGTGTGTGTGTGTGAGAGCGCGTCTGCGTGCACATGCATATGTGTGTGAGTGTGTGTGAGTGTGTGTGTGAGAGGAATCCAAAATGTGGAATAAATCAGGGCGGTTAATGAGAAGGTTGTGGTGAACTTTCTGCTCCTCCTGTCTGACTTGGACAGGCCTGAGTCTGCTGCTAATGGAATAGAGGTCTCCTCATTGGGCGAAAGCTCCTCAGTGCTTTACTGATAGAGTATCTCTGACAATGACAGTCTCTCTCTCTCTCTGTCTGTCTGTCTGCCTCACCTCTTTCTCTCTCTGTCTGTCTGTCTGTCTCACCTCTCTCTCTCTCGCTCTCTGTCTGTCTGTCTCACCTCTCTCTCTCTCTCCCTCTCTCTCTCTCTCTGTCTGTCTGTCTCACCTCTCTCTTGCTCTCTCTCTCTGTCTGTCTGGCTCACTTCTCTCTCTATCTCGCTCTCTGTCTGTGTGTGTGTGTCTCATAGTCTCTCTCATACTCTCTCTCTCTCTCCTTCTCTATCTACCTCTATCTCCCACTCTCTCTTTCTCCATCTGTCTCTCCCTCTCTCTTTCCATGCTGGATTAAATGCTCAGGGTCTTTTCCAATGGCTGTGCAACCCCCCCCTCCCCCCCTCCCCACACACACACATATCCTCACCATCACCACCTTTCCACCGCACCATCTTACCTGTCGCTCCTGTTACACACCTGGGAGATCCAGAAGAGGAGGAGGGGCACCACCTGGCTTAGCAGGAGCGGGCCGTCGTTCCTACAGGTGCTGCTCCTATTAGCATTAGCACTGGAGACAGAGCACACGCATTGACCCCCCCCCCATCCCCCCGACCCCCCCGAAATGCTATTGGTTTCAGCGCCTCTTGGGGTTGATGCATAAAAACCTCTCACCGATTTGGACGTAACGGCCGGGGGGGGGGGGGGGGGGGGTAAATAGATGTGTTAACTAACGATCACGTATACGTTTCAGCTGGACTTGAACCCGCACGTCCATACTTCAGGCAAGTGATGCTGTGCCCCCCCCCCGTTAGCCTTTAAATGATTTCGTACTCCTTTAAAAGAAATAGCGTGGCTTTTAAAGTCAATATTAAGAGCCTGTTTTTTTTCTCCCTCACCCCCCACCCTCTCCTGCATCCACACCTTGAATTATTAATCTGTTGTGTATTAATGTTTAATGAATAAACACTGCTTTGCTTGGACCGCTGCTTAACTACACTGCATCTTTGATCTCACAGACACTCATCACTACGGGGATCTGGAGCAGGAGTCAGACGTGAGCTGTAGGCTTTAGATCTGGGCCCGTTCTCCAACCAGAGTTTACCTCCAGCATCAACTTCCCCCAACATGAGTGAGATATATACTGCAGTGGACAAAAATAAAATATGTCACCAAGATATTGACACGTCACAATATACTGGCAAATATGCAAATTATTGCCACTTTAAAATATTGCAACATGTTTTGAAAAAAAAACTGCTGTGACATACATTATCTTATTTTCCTTATATTTAAGTCCATATATTTACAGTATATATTTAGTATATATTCCTCCCCTCCCCCCCCCCATAGCTAAAATTTAGCCTGCTAGAATCAGGCTGTGAGACACTGAACAGAATAAGGACAGCGGGAGGTTGTAAAATTGGCCAGTGAATGCTGTCTGTCTGTAGCGGGTGCAGCTGTGCTCGGATACGTTCGCTGAAATTCACACAGAATCGTATTAACGGCAAGTCCAAATGCATCACAGCGGACGGCACACCGGATGCCATTACAGCGGACCAGGGCACAGCAATGAACTTTGGGGTTTGGATGGCAAAGAGCCCCCGCCCTCGATTGCAACGGCACACCACAGCCACCGAGATGACCTTTTTTACCGTTTTTACCGTTTTTAATACTCAAAAGAATTCCAAACTGATGTGGCACAATGCAGCACCAAACTCCAAACCATGGACTTGGAAAATGAGAAATGAATTTTGTTGCCAATTTTCCTAACACAAAGAGCCACACCAAGGGCAATCTTCCTTTTCCTATCCATGTTGGAAATGGCCTGCATTGTTGGACAGTCGCCGAGCGATATCACCATAGCAACATACGTTTTATTTCTCCCCGTACCGTCCCAAAAGTTCAGTTCAGCAGTTTCGAACACGGCCATCGACCGTAGGATCGCAGGATAATGCTTTGAAGAGCAGGTTTTTTTGGAATGTTTTTTTTTCTCAAAATTCTAAGCCAGTGTTCTAGAACTCCGCTGCTTTCAGTCACCAGTAGTGATTGTGACATCAGAATGAGAACATTCCAAACATATATTTGTGGTCTCACACCTTAAAGGGTTAAATGTGTAGTGCCTCTACTAATAAGCATACTCATTCACTGACCTACTGGTACATTGGTGTGGAATATTTTTTAAAGGATTCAAGTAGTTCCATAGAGTTGGCTTGTTTAGACTAGACTGACCCGCGCTAGTCATTGTGTTACTGACCTTGTCTCACCTCCTACCCAATAATAATGTTGTTTCCAGCGACTGCCATTGTGTTACCTGGACAGCAGCCATTTTGTTTCAGAGCAGGGAGAGAGAGGGGGCGGAGTTTCTGAGACTGAGTCTTCGAAGGAAATCGACAGGAGAAGCCCCCGCGATTACCAGCGTTTATCCGTTCTGACACTACATCGCTCGCTGCGCTGAGATCCTTCCAGCACACACATTCTGTGCATTCTTTTTCCCACCTTATTCCCCAGTAACCAGGATACACCATCGCCAAAAAAACACCACACTGGAGACGTCGGACGGGGAAACTGAACTGGACCCGCCCTCCGAACCAGCCCAGGAAACAGGCGGAATGGGGAAAAACACGGCCGGGATGACCCAGCTTTCCGAGCGGATTCGTTTGCAGCGTTTTTCCCGCTAATTGCCGCGACAACCTGGCATAACGATCTTATCGGCCAGCCGGACCCGAAAAGGTGTTAATCAGGAAATGAGCTGGGATAGATATTTGATAGATTTTTTGTGTGCTGTGGAACAGGAACAGGAGGGAGGGACGGATTCATCGTTCGATGCCCCCCCCCCCCCCCTTAGGCCTGCCCCCCCACCGGTCGCACAGTCGGCTTTTTCCTGCTCCTCACGCCAAGGCAGGAAGGCTCGCTTTGGATCGAAAAGCGACATCGAGCGGACATCATGGAGACCGCCCCCCTCCCGGGCCGCGCAGAACCAGACCCGGCGGCGTTGAAGTGCATTGCCCTGTCTGACTCCAGAACTCACACATTTATACATTTTAAATATTTATTATGAAATCTCTCACCCTTGCATACACTAGGCCTTAACATACTGCAGTCCAGGCAGACTGAAGTATTATAGTTTGTATACCACAGAGGTGTGGGAATGGTCTGTAGATATAATAGTCTGAACAATACACTTTTTAAAAACTGGAAATTATACTCCCAGAAAGCCAGCCTCTCTCTCAGCCTGTCTGTTTGTATGTGCTTCATAAGCCATTAATCAACCAATACATGAAAGAAAAACAAACAATGCGCTCCTAATGAAAAATAAAAAAACTCAGCTGTTTTCCCCAGACTAATCGGTGCAGTCAGACTGTGACAACATATGCTACGGTTTGCATTAACCAGCTGTGCTTAGCTGCGCAAAACTCTGAAACCAACATAATTACCGTAAAAAAAGATTCCCCGATGTTAATTTAACGTGCAAGAGGAAATTTGCTTACAAATCAGCAGGTAGGCCTGGTCACTGTGGGAACATAGGAAGGCCAAATCTCACGATAACATACTCAACCCTTGGGTTTTTTTTTTTTTTTTGGAATGTTTTGTTTTTTCTTTTTTCTTCACAATTCCAAGTCAGCGTTCTGGAACGCCGCCGTCCATTGTTTCCTGTTACCAGTGTCAGCGATTGTGACATCAGCACTGGAACGCTCAGTTGAGAACGCTCCGATCACACATCTGTGATGTCACACCTCTTACGGGTGAAGTAATGGCACGAGGCGGGCAACAGCACAGGAGGAGCGCCCATGAGTCATCCCAGCCCAGCCCAGCCCAGCCCAGCGTCGGCGGCGTAATCCGTTCGATTGGCCACAAATCACGGAGCCCGCTAGGTATGAGTCAAGATCGTCTCAGGTTCTCCGCGAGGAATAATGGCTCCTGCAATGCACGCCACCATCAGTCACCGTGAGCCGCAGATGGGCCCCAGAGTCACAGCTTCCCTCATCAAACAAACGCAGAATGGCTGCATGTGACCGCATACGCTGTTTCTGTTTGTCATTTATTTATCATTGCTATTAAATGATCTTATTTCGGTTTCTCGGTTACTGTATGCAGAGTCATTGGTTCTCATGAAAGCAACAGGTGAAGTAATTATGGTAATTGGTAAAGCAAGGTATTAATGCAGGTTTTACGGTCATAATGTTTGGCTCGGGTTTTTATAAAAACACACTGCGAGCTGTGAACTCCGTAATGTGATGTACATAACACCATAACACGAGCTGCTTGTTCAGGAGAGGAGTCCATGATCAGTGCTGTTGAAAAGTGCTTACACACACAGTAGCACGTGTGTAGATGGAGGCTGGAACTACCACTGTGGAAACTGGCCAACTTCTCTCCAGTAACGCATGACCTTTTGATCCACTCTGCAGAACTTGTGAGAGGTTTCCATACTTATGCATTTGCTTCCTCTAAATTAATACTTCTGTCGAAAAAAAAAAAAATGTTTTTGACACCAAAAGCTACAAATATTCTTTTCAGCATTGCCCCCCCTCCCCCTCCTCCCCTCCACCACCACCACCACCACCACCACCCAACCCAACCCCATCCCACGCACAATGTTATGTATTCCCTTGCCTCTTTCTGGTTTTACATCATGTTGTAGATGTGATCTGTCTGCATTTAAAATTCATACTTTGGTTTTTAATTCACATGGTTACCTTGCATTAGTGCATTAGCGATCAGTCGCTTCCACACTCGCTGGTCTGGGAGTGTTGTTAGCTTTAATATGTGCACATATATACATATTAATAATATATTGCACATATTAATCAGGCGAATGCATCTGTGCTGTCTTACACTCTAAGCCGCTCTGGATAAGAGCGTCTGATAAATGAACAGTATAAAATAGCATAGCAGTCACGCTCTCTGCATTGGCATCTACAGGTCACACTGATCTTCTTTAATTCAGGCTGTTGCCATAAGAACGTAAGGACATAGGCTGTTGAGAATTATAAAATACTGCACTCAAGACTGTGCTGTATTGTGAATACCGCCCCCCCCCCCCCAAAAAAAAACTTTTACAGCATGTAGAAACAATCGCACAACATTATTTATTTTGTAATATTATTTGTAATGAACTGTTCGCATGTAGAGAGATGCTGCTTAAAAACAAGCTGTTTGATTAACCGTTACTATATCGAATTTACCATCACTGTAGAACGCCGTGTCAGCCAATCAGCATCCAGGATGCTGACAGCTGACAGGAACTCAACTTGAAAATACTTTTCGAAGTGCGCTTACTTAATCCCAATTGTCAGGTTGCATCTCACAGTTTTTCAATGGGACTAAGGCCATACTGTAGCCAACAAAATATAACTAATCCTGTTTGCTGTTTTACGACAATTCTTCACTCGTTTATGTTCAGATATGAACTTGTAGCTATGGATCTGGAACCTCCTGAGGATTCTGCTCTCATCACCTCTTTACAGGAAAAGTAAACGAGCAAAAAATAGATGTTCTCAAAATTCATGCATCACATACTTTTTTAGCCATACCCACTCAGAGCCGCCTCCCTATCCGTGGGCATCGTGCCCAAGTCGTGTAGGTGCCACGCGCGCATTCTTCTGGCAGAACCAGGCCTAACCTGCCGCGTCATCGCGCAGCGCACGGTATGAAATGCGTTTAGCGCGATCTATAAACAGGCAGCCGAGTCACTGTCGCGGCCATGCCAACAACACATCCCAGATATCTCCCGCTTTGCAAAAAAAAAGCTGCATTGTGAAACCTGACTGTATTATGCATTCGCCGTTAAGCTGGAAATCAGTAATAATGCCTCTCTCTCTCTCTCTGAGCTCCTCTTTTTGGCGGAACGGGCGAGACCCCCCCCCTCCCCCCCCACCTTCGGAGCCGAATTCTGTACCTTCTTTAGCAAACTCCGGCGGATACCAAAACGAAACAGCCCCGGGGCGAGAGGGAAGAGAGAAAGAGAGAAAAGAGAAAAGAGAAAAGAGAAAAGAGAAAAAAATGTTTATTTATAAATAACCTCCAGACAAAAAGCGGGGGTATCCAATTTTTTCGGCTCTTGTGCGCTCTTACCGCGAAATGGCATTACCGCGGAATTCATAAGCACAAGGGGGGGTGGCCGCGCCGGTGGTATTGGGGGCTGGGGGGGTCGGGGGGGGCGGGGGCGGGGGTGGGGGTGGGTATTCACAGCTTTTTAAGAGCATGGGAGGGGAACGATAAGCCGAAACCTTCCCGTTCCCCTGCTCCATCGCCTCTCTCTGGAGGGGGGGGGGTGGGGGGGCGGTGATACGGGGCACAAAAAGAGACATGGAAGAGGGGTAAAGAAATAAATGTCTGGGTAGGATGGCAGACAGTCAGGGGCTGATGGAGCTCCAGGGATTGGTAGGGTTACGGTTCGAGCTCTTCCCCCCCCACCCCCACCCCTTAGCAGGCAGGCCTGTGATGCGAGCCCCACAGGTGGCAGCGATACAGGTTTGTGTGTGTGTGTGGCGGGGGGGGGGGGGGGGGGGGAGTGTGGGGGGGACGCAGACAGAGGCACAGATTGGGTTTACGTTATAGCGCGCATTAGTCACGCCGCGTTTCGGGGGTAACTGCCGTGTCACTCCGGAATGCGCCGCACGCGTTGTGTCCTCGCGAAACTAAATGCGCAATTCAATCCACCCCCCTGTCGCCCCCCCGTCGCCCCCCCCCCCACCCCCCCGCCCCCGATGTGCCGAGTATGAGCTCATGCAGTCTGAGGGCTTGTCACCGTCAGCACTGTCACCGCGGCAACGACGCCGTGACGGAGCCGCGCGGAGCCGTGGCGTGGCGCTTATGGCGGTAATTAAATGGCGGATGAACCGTGCGTGTGAGTGGGCGGCGGCTCCGCGGGGCTGGCAGCGGTCCTCGGTTCGATCGCCGGGTTCCGCGAAGGAGGAGGAGGAGGAGGAGCGGACTCCGAGGTCGGCGGAGTTCGTGCCCGCGGAGCGCGGAGAGAGAGGCTGGCCCGGATTCCGTGTCGGGATTTCACGCCAACCTCCTCCCCTTAATTATTTAATCAGCCCGGTCGTTTGTTTTCGTCTGACATTTTCTGGCCAGATCCGTTTGATGAGCCGGGGAATCGCGGCTGATAACGGTCCTCGGGTCCCCTAAACAAAAATGTCTCACCGTGACTTTTAATCTAGTCAAAGACTGAACTGGCATTTTTGCAGACAGATAAGTTAATTAGCTCACTGAGCCAGGGGTAATTGGTGTAAGCAGAAACCTGCAGACACAACAGCCCTCCAGGACTGCAGTCCCAGTCAGCAGAAGCAAAGAATCCAGACGTCTGGAGGCGCTGAGCGATGTTCTGACAGCGACAGATGAGGTTAACTCCAATATGGCTCAGGTTTTTTACCCGGATATGGCCTGGCTACGTCCTGGTCAGGCCTGAAAACCTTCACTTGTCAAATGTAGCTGAATTTTCACTAAAAAAATATGGCGTTTCACCAACTTGTTTTTTTGGTGAAGGCATTTCTCTGCAGGCATTTCTCTGCATAGCAAGCACATCAGCATGAGTCACATGGTCTGAGAGACAGGCTACATATTGCACATACGTACACTCATGCACTTACAGTGAGAGAATACACAGATGAATTGACTAGCTAAACATAGTCGATAGCAGTATAGACTATATATAGACTAGGAGATTGTGGTAATCTCCCGTCTACATTACTGCAACTCCCTCCTTGCAAGCCTGCCAGCCTGTGCCATACAGCCACTACAACTGATTCACAACATGGCTGCCCGACTTGTCTTCAATCTGCCCAGGTTCTCACACGTCACTCCCCTGCAAAGGTCACTTCACAGGCAACCAATCCGCTCCAGGATCAGGTTCAAATTCCTGACCCTGGCCTACACTGCAGCCAACAGGGCAGCCCCCTGCCTAACCTACAGGACATGATTCAACCGCTCGACCACTCTGCTCTGCTGCAGTACTTGCACTCCCTGCCATCCGTGTGATTGGTTCCCTTAGCTGGAGACTGTGGTCTAAGCCAATCACATCTGGGCTCATGGTTCCGAGCGGCCAGCGAGGGGGTGACGGTTCGCGACCAGCCGCCGTCGCGCACGCGCAACAGAAACGCGTGCGTTTAAAGGGTCCGTTTGCCCCGCCTACTGCCTGAGTGGGCTCGCCCACACGCTCAAAAAAAATGACCCCTCCCCCCCCCCCCCCCCCCCCCCCCCCCCAAGGCCCCTTATCTACGACAAAGAGCGCGTGTTGCAAGTCGGCGGGTTGAAAAAAACGGTATTATGTATTATGGTCTGTCAGAAGTGATCCGGTAATTGTGCATTAAGCCGGAGTAAGTGAGAGATTAAGCCCGGGAAGCAGAGAGGAGGAAGAGGAGGAGGAGGAGGAGAACCGGACAGCTGACAGCCGCCGTGTGAATTTCTGCCCCGACTCGACTAATTACTGATCGCCTGACAGCCGTGCATTCACACCGCAGCCCCCCCCGTCTGTCTGGGGGGGCCGGGGGGGGCCTGACAGCCCTGCGTTCACACCGCAGCACCCCCGTCTGTATGGGGGGGCCGGGGGGGGGCTGACAGCCGTGCATTCACACCGCAGCCCCCCCCCCGTCTGTCTGGGGGGCCGGGGGGGCATGGCATCAGAAGCACGAATCACTGCAAGAACAAGGACAAATTAATCCCGTCAAGAAGGGAAAGAAAATAAATAAATAAATAAATAAATAAATAAATAAATAAAGACGGGGAGGAGAACGAGGCGATGGGGTGGGGGTAGGGGTAGGGGTTGCGGTTGGGGTTGCGGTAGGGGTAGGGGTTGGGGTAAGGGTAGTTGTAGTTGTAGGGGTAGGGGTAGTGGTAGGGGTTGGGGTGGGGGTAGGGGAAGGGGTAGGGGTAGGGGTAGGGTTAGGGGTTGGGGTAGGGGTTGGGGTAGGGGTAGGGGTAGGGGTAGGGGTAGGGGTAGGGATAGAGATAGGGATAGGGGTAGGGGTAGGGGTTGGGGTAGGGATAGGATAGGGGTAGGGATAGGGGTAGGGGTAGGGGGTAGGGGTAGGGATAGGGGTAGGGGTAGGGATAGAGATAGGGATTAGGGGTGGGGTAGGGGTAGGGGTGGGGGTGGGGGTGGGGGTAGGGGTTGGGGTAGGGGTAGGGATAGAGATAGGGATAGGGGTAGGGGTAGGGGTAGGGTTGGGGTGGGGTGGGGGTAGGGGGAAGGGGTAGGGGTAGGGGTAGGGGTTGGGGTGGGGGTGGGGGTAGGGGTAGGGGTAGGGTTAGGGGTTGGGGCAGGGGTTGGGTAGGGGTAGGGATAGGGATAGGATAGGGGTAGGGGTAGGGATAGGGGTAGGGTAGGGTTAGGGGTTGGGGTAGGGGTAGGGGTAGGGGTAGGGATAGAGATAGGGATTAGGGGTAGGGGTAGGGTGGGGTGGGGGTGGGGTTGGGGGTGGGGGTAGGGGAAGGGGTAGGGGTAGGGGTAGGGGTTGGGGTGGGGGGTAGGGGTAGGGGTAGGGTAGGGTTAGGGGTGGGTAGGGTTGGGGTAGGGGTAGGGATAGGATAGGATAGGGTAGGGTAGGGGAGGGGTAGGGGTAGGGGGTGGGGTAGGGATAGGGGTAGGGGTAGGGGAGGATAGGGATAGGGATAGGGGTAGGGGTAGGGGTAGGGGAACTCCGGCGGGAAGCCGGCCTTGACCGCGCAGAACAATGAATCTGCGTAAACACTCCATCACCGTGGCAAGGCGGCGGAGGCAGCGGGGCAGAGCTTGAAGGATACTGCGCCTGGGCTATTCATTACCGCATTTCACAAATCACCCCTCCATTCACTTAACTTAACAGCCACACTCAGCCTCCATCGCCCCCCGCCAAACACACACACACACACACACACCCGAAGAACAGGAGGAGGGAGGAGGAGGGGGAGACCTGGGAGAGGAGAGGGAGGGGAACGAACAGAGCGAATGAAGGGCGAAGGAGTGCGGACAGGATGGAGTGAGAGAGAGAGAGAGAGAGGACGGGGGAGAGCAGGAGAGCGGTGGGGTCGGGGGTCAGTGGTACGATACGGGTTACATGCTCTCTCAGAAGAAAGGGTTCCAAAAAAAAAGCTCTGTGTCTCAGTAGAGGAACCCCTCCCTTTTCTAGTTCAGGGGTTCTTTGTCACGCAAAAAAACAGCTCAACCCGGGAGCTTTCAAATCCAGCCAGCGAGGGCTCCATAAAAAAGCTTAAAATGGGTTTCCCCCATGGAGGCAAGCCAAGGAGCCATTTTATTTTCCCCCCGAGAGTGGAGGGTATCGGATGAGAGAGAGAGAGACAGAGAGACAGAGAGACAGAGAGCTAAAGAGGAGCAAGAAAAAAGGAGAAATAAGATGGTGTGCAGTATAGAAAAGGAAGAAGGGAAAGGAAAAGCAGGCTGTGTGCCCCCCCCCCCCCCCCTCGGTTGGGTGGGGTGGGTGGGTAATAAATCTTAAGGCAGCAGGAGTTACTGGTGGGTGCTATGGCTGGTACGCTAAGCATATAACATAATTTATCGGTTAAGTAACCTTGAAACAGCAGTCATTTTAATGTGCCGCCCCGCCCGCCGTCTCTCCTGCCCCGGCTCGGAGAGGGGGGGAACGGCTTTCGACGGGGAGCCCCCTAATCAGAGGGGGTGCTCAGGTGTGGCCCCCCTCATCATTCACACTTCATCCACCCCCCCCCCCCCATCCTCAGAGGTTTAAATTTTAACCCAGAGACCGAGCAGGACGGGGGGAAGGGGGGCAGCCATCTTTTTGTGCCATACAGCCAGATAGGATTATTTACTGCAGAGATTCTATCTCCATGAGGATCGGCAACAAGTTTTTTTTTTTTTGTTGTTTTTTTTTCGTCTTTTGCATTTTGCATTCGCTTAACAACAACAGAACTGCAGGGATATAATTATTGCATAGCAACAACTAAAACAGTTTTTTTTCCCGTTTTAAAAAAAATTCAGTTCCTCATTAATAGGGCTGCCCAAACCTAGTGACAAACCACAATACCAGGGAGAGAGGGAGAGAGAGAGAGAGAGAGACAAAGAGAGAGAGGGAGGGAGAGACAGAGAGAGGCAGCTCCATCAGTACCAGGTCTGAAGACGGGAGAGATGGACAGATGAGTCCATAGTGCTGACTGAGGGGAGGGAGGGATGGAAGGAAAGAGGGAAAGAGAGAGAGAGAATATGAGCACTTTGTCACAGGCTTGGTTGGACAGAGGAGTGCGTACTGCTGACTGAGGGGAGGGAGGGATGGAAGGAAAGAGGGAAAGAGAGAGAGAGAATTGAGCACTTTGTCACGGGCTTGGTTGGACAGAGGAGTGCGTACTGATGACTGATGGGAAGGAGAGAGGAGAGAGGAGAACGTACTGCTGTAATGGAGCTTGGTCGTGAGAGTGTGCCAGTCCCACATGAGGGAGCAGGTCAGTGTGCCACCCGCCAGTCTGCCAGTCCCACATGAGGGAGCAGGTCAGTGCCACCCCCCCACCCCCCCCACCCCAGGGCATGCGGCTGGGGGGCCACCTCAATATTCCATCCCTGCGGCAGAGAGGAGACATGTGGTGCATGCTGGGAACTCTGCTATCGATGGCGTCAGCGGTGTCAATAATTCTACTGCCCAAACCGTAGGGGAAGGGGGCAGGGGTGGGGTCACAAAAAATACAGTAGGATCCATGCGAAACTTCATTCAATGATGGCGGGGCCAATGTGAGGATCATTTCATGCAGCCCAAATCCCTTGGTAATGCCCCTGGATGAGAACATTAGCTTTACACATTATTGCTGCTGATGATGTGGGTCCTTCATTTTCTATTAATAAGCTGCCGCGTGCTACAGGTGTTGGCTGTAGCACAGGTGAGGATGGGGAAAAGAGCTGCCCTGTGCTTTTCAGCTTTTCAGCAGAAGGGGGCGTACGGGAGAGGTTACCAGAATTAGGAAAGACGAAAAAGGCCGCATCACCATGGGAACTCAAGATGGCAGGGTTCCAGCAATGATGATAGTGAGGAAGAAAAGGGGGAATGGATATTATGTGTTACATCTGACCTGTCTGTCACATGACCCTGGTTGTGGACAACCAGTGTCGAAACGCTCTCCGCATTAATGCTACCCTCATTTCAATGCTCAAGCCTTTGAATCGCAGGATTTTTTGGAACGTTGTTTTTTTTCTTTCTTCCTTTGTCAGTGTTCTAGAACTCCATCGGCCTTGGGTTACCAGCAGTGACTGTGACATCAGCACTAGAATGTTCGCTTGAGATCGGTCCTTCCAAAGGCACTGAGAATGTTCTCCATGCTGAAAGGCTGAGGTAGGATGTAGGCTAGCTCGTTTTATGAGCTGCTTGCTGTGTGCCCCGCTCCGCCCAGACATGGTCCAGCCCAGGAACCTGCCCATCTCCAGTGATTCACTGCGCGTGGTACATTATGCTGTCACTGTGCTGTGGCTGTAATATTTTCAAATAAAACTACAAGACGATATGAAATATGGAACACATGCCATTTAACATCTGACACTAAATTACTGCCTTTATACTGTGTAATATATATTTTGTTGTGTCTAAATGAAAGGGCCAATTATTATTATTATTATTATTATTAGAAGTTGTAGTAGTATTGTAGTAGTAATAATAATATGTGTAGTTTCTAGTCACTGCAGTGGTAGTACTGTTCATATCATTTCAGATCATCCTGTTTGATAGCGGCATTGCTAATATCATAGTTGAGCTCTCGTATTGTCATTGTGAGTTTGCACCTTTGTCCAAATAACAGTGATATTTTCACATTCACTGTTTAATGAATTACAGTGTTAAAAGATTATAACTTCATAGTAAAATAATTATAAAAACATCAATTGCTTTTGTATATTATGCCATATCACTAGCTAGCTTGGGACTGTAAAACCTAAAATAGATTTTTTTTTTTTTTTAAAAAGAGCTAAAATAATTGATGCTTATGACCTTCTTAGATTGCAGTACACTGAACTCCTGCACAACTGCCTCCCACATAAACAAACCACTGAATTATGAGACGCCCTTATTAAATGCTAATGTTCAATTTCCAGTCCAGATTGACAGCCTAGCTGTGCTAACTTTGACGTGAGTGCGGTACACTGACAGTTACGTCCATACTCGCGCTCTTGGTGCAAGCCACTCAAGACAAGAATAATTAATTTTCTGAATTCCCAAATCCCAATTTGCTGACTAATTCACCTCGTATTTTGTCAGCCTCCTACGTGTTGCCTATTCAGTGCATTTCACACATACATAAAAGATTTTCTATTTTTGTATTATTTGATTTATTGTTGTCCAAGTGATCATATTATGAGTGATTTTCATACTGGAAAAAATGATGTTTTATTTGCATGAAGGAGGGGGGAAAAACCCCTAATAGTTGCATTCATGACAGTTTCCGACACCCAGTCACATTATTTTAAAAAAATAAACTATGATTGTTAAGCCTTTGCTTTGTTTTTGTTTGAGTTCATCAGTGCTGTGACTCCGCCGATAGTCGTTCAGACGAAATTTCCGGTAAAGCTGAAAGGACAGCTGAAGGAAGGGGGCGAGGGCCCCAGAACCTTTATATTTGTGTCCGTTTCTCCCCCCCCCCCCCCCCCCCTTTGTAATCTGCTGATGTGAAGGCACCATTCAATAATTTGGAAGAGTTCACACGGATCCTTATCCACAAGATTGCTTTTGCCTTTGAAGCCATTTTTTTCTCCTTTCCTTTATTTTAAGAGAAGCAATGTATTGGTATTTGGATTGTACATGAGCTCTTTGCTAAGAGAGTGGGGGGGTGGGGGAGGGGGAGGGGGGCACAGATATATCACAGAAAGCAAAACTTTTCAATAATTCATGATACAGGAGGGAGGGTTCCATTGGCCCAGCACTAGAACAGGGCAGCCTTTATTGACTGTGTCTCCAAAGCTGTAGCTAAGCTGGGCCCAGGTTAAATTGTATGGAAAATATTGATGGACTGCAGCCGGAAGCCCAGCAGACCTGTTCATGTCCATAATCAATAACTGAAGTTTTTTTTTTTCCATTATTATTCTTCTTCTTCTCCCCCCCACCCCCCCCCCCCCCCCACCCCTCAGAGGCCAATGTTGTACAACATTGGCTTCTTCTTATATTTAATAGCTTCCTCTGTAACAAAAAAAGCGAAAATCAAAATGTTTACCCGAAAGGTCGATTTCCCTTCGCCGCTTCCTGAGGGAGCGGTTGCTTCCCTTCCCCAGCACGCGCATGAAAATCGCCTTAAAGAAAACAGCTCAATAGAAAAAAAAGCAGGAATTATTTTTCATTAAGATTTCTGTGTATTTTCTTCTTGCCGTTGCCCCCCCCCCCCCCCCCCCAATTTCACACACGTCGGTGTTCCGGACATCTCCCCGCTCCCTGACAAAAGCGAGACAATTATATTTTCAATCTCGTGACGCGGAAATGAGATGACAATAAAATACCCATTAGCCGCCGGGAC